>JAULCB010000020.1:420353-834392 GCA_032358575.1 Dendronotus rufus | reverse complement strand
GGTTGATGAACGAAGGTATTTTCCCGCATTTTTTTTTGAACGGCTGGAAACGGCTGTTTAAAATAATGTTGTATTTTCTTGGCAATAACGCTTCTAGGTTTAATAGTGGGTTTGGGTTGTCTGGGTATTAATTGAACTTCAAGATTGGGGTCTTCTAGTATTTTAGAGTTTAAACCATTGCTTATGCATACATACGTTATTTTACAGTTTTTCGAATATATGGCGTGTAAAAAATCATTTATCTTTTCCTCCATTTTTTCAGCAGCAACCACAAATATAGGAAAATTTGGCATTGCTTCTAGGTACAGTGCGTTGGAAAACCCTTGCTTAGTAGTGTATGCGAATATATCCTCTTCAGAAGATGTACTGAGTACAGAAAATATATTTCTATCATCTCGGAGTATTGTAAATATATGACCCGTATAATCAATAAGTGCAACCGATTTTGGAGGCATGTCTAAAATAATTTTACTAAACTCATCAATGTTTCTTATTGGCGGTTCAGGCAATATCTGTAGGCCTTGTTTTGTCACTTCAAGAAAGAAGTGGTGATTAAAAATGTCTTGATTAAAATTATTTTTTATAAACCGAAAATAGTGAAAAAAATATTTTCCTATTGCTAGTTGTGGATCTGTAAAATGTTTTGAAAAATATTCTTTATCGCCTGTTAGGGCATAAGAAAATAGCGCCAAAGAGATGTTAACGCAGGAATCATCGTATTTTGTTCGTATAAAGAGCATAGAAAATTTTTCCATTAGTTCTTCTGTACAGCCAGTCTTAACAAAACGATCCTTAAAAAAACGTATGTGCGGCTTCGCTACGTGCGTTTGTAAAGTGCGTCTTCTTTTTTCATGCGTTATCCATTGATTTACGTCTTCGGAAACAACAGTATTTGCTAAATTTGGATTAAATGAATTTATTGAATGACGACGATACCTTGTTTTGGGTATTAGTATAAATTCTTCAGTACCAGAAAAACTTGCACGTCGCCTTAATGAGTACCGCCGATTTCTTAGCAACTGCTCTTTAGTTAACATTGTTTTAACTGCTTTTTTAAGGGGTGTTTTTGGCATATTTTTTTAAAAAATGTGGTATGAAATTGTTTTAATTTTTTCTATTTTTCAGTACAAACATTTTACGTAATATTAAACAATTTTACGATGCTTAAGATACACCAGTACAAAATGTTTCTGCTTTAAAAAACGATCGTTTTAGTGCTAATTTAGTTGTTTAAAAACTCAAAGTGATTGGTATTTTAAACAACTAAATAGGTTCGTGTTAAAAGATACGAATTTAGTACGTTAATCAATAGGAACGTTCTTATTTTTATAACGCACACTGATCAGGTTGTGTGGGGCGCTAGCGGCGTTGCGAAAGTAACGCACAAGGTAACGCTTATAATGTTCTGCCATTTGTTGAACGTGGCTTCCATGCACCATAAATTGCAACGAAGAACCCGCTTGCTGTGTGCTAATTTGATGAGCGTATTTAACGCGAACAATTTTGTTGTTGTACGCGGGAGGATGAGCGCGAGAAACCGCTTGGGAGACCCACTGATTAACTTGATGCGTTGGAAATGTTTTTTGACGCGTTTGTGTGAGCGTATCAATATTTTTGAATAAATCAGGCATGCCGGTCTTACGCAAGGCGCAACCATGTACACGACATAAGAAAGGCACGTGGGATAATTTTTTGTCTAAACTATACTCCAGTTGATATTGGTTGGAGCTGTTTAGTAAGTCAATTTTATTCAGCCATAAGATAACCTCTTTGTCGTGGTAGAACGACAAATTAATTAACGTAACGTCTTGTTCCGTAATGCCAATACTAGCGTCCACAACCAACACCACCACGTGGCAATAATGAATAACTTCAATGGCACTGGATATACTCAGTTTTTCAATGAAATCTTTAATATTTTTTCGCCGACGTATACCAGGTGTGTCAATTAATGTATACGGTTTTTTGTTGTAAACGATAGGGGTGGAAATACTGTCCTTTGTGGTACCCGCTTGGCTGGATGTGACCATACGGTTTTCGTTTAAAATGGCATTTACCAACGTGGATTTTCCAGCGTTTGGTTTACCTAAAATACCAATGTATGGTTTTGGTAAATTGTCCAAAAGATGTGGTGTGTTTGTGCTGAAATGGGGCTTAATATGCTCTATAAGTTCAAAGCAGTTTTTACCACTTAAGGCGGAGATAAAAAAGGTGTTTTTAATACCCAATTTATAAAATTCATTCATTTGTTCAAACGCTTTTTCAACGTCGTGATCCACTTTATTAACGATCAAATAAAGCATTTTGCTTGATGTTTGGCGCACCATGTTCACAATGACCAAGTCTTCGGGATGAAGACCTTTTTTCCCATCTACAATCACAAATAAGACGCTGGCTTCTTCAATAGCAATGTTAATTTGTTGCTCAATATAGCGTTGATTTAGGCTGGTTTTATTGGCAAATCCTGCCGTATCAATCACCGAGTATGGAAGACCTTCAAAAACGTGCTGACCGTATTGACGATCCACTGTGAGACCTTCAAAATCAGCAACCAAAGCTTGTTTTTTACGAATTAAACGATTAAATAAAGTGGACTTACCAACGTTTACTCGTCCAATTAGTGCAATAATAGGGTAGTTCATATTATGTTATGTTAGAATAACTGGCTTTAAAATACCTTATTATTCTATTTAAAAATATAACGATGTTTTCTAAGTTAGGCGTAAAATCTTACCAAGGTTACCTTTTAATACTTGTTGTGTCTATATTCTTTATTTTTTTGTTCAGCAAGCGTGAAGTTTGTTTAAGTTTTGACAGAGAAATTTTTTTTAAAAACAACGTGTCGCTGGTAGGTGGAGCAACCATTTCCTACGACGAAACCCAATACATGCGCATTCGCACCAACAAGCAACCTGTGTTTTTAAGCCTTGCCGAGCAACCTGCTTTTTTGTCACTCAACCATTGGTCGGATTATTCTGGTATAAAACTGCATGTTGCGCCAGAAAGCAAGCCATCTAACGTATCTATTTTTTGGACAAACGCAAGCGAGAATGAAAAAGAAATGACCGTAACCATTCCTGCTTTTTTAAAGGTGGTAGAACAAGAAATTAAGAAAGAATGGAAACAAAATAACAACCAATCAATTGGTTTATTTTCGCTAAAAATACCTGCTGAAACAACGTTTACAATCAACAAACTATGCGTTACCTCTCGTTGGTTTTCTTAACGCACGTGTTTTCGATTAAATTTCGGCGCTAAAAATAAAAGCAATACGTTTTTTTATTGTCGCAAGACCCAAAAGCACCCCAACTTTAAGCACGCTAAAACACTTTGGAATTGCACCGTACCTTCAATGTAAAAACAAGCAGTGGTTACGGTATTTTAAAAATACGTAACGTAATGCAAAGATGGGGATATTTTTGGTTGGTGCAAGTAATGTTACAGATACAATAAGGCGAAGTAAGATATCGCGCATTAAAAAAATACAAAAACGCTGGATGGATTGCTCAATAACACGCAGTGTTTTTATTCGATACGCATCAAAGAGTATCGTCCTTAATCCGTTGTTCGTGCAGGGTTTAATCCGATTTTTCAGACAACAATTTTTTTAGAAGGGTGTTCAGCACTGTGGGATTGGCTTGCCCTTGAGTTGCTTTCATGGCTTGACCCACAAAAAACCCAAATAATTTATCTTTTCCAGCTTTGTATTGAGCCACTTGATTGGGGTTTTTTACAATAATTTCCACAAGTAAGGGTTGCAATTCATCGGAATTATTAATTTGTTTTAAGTTTTTTTCAGCAATAATGTCGGTTGGTTTTTTCCCAGACTCAATCATAGATTCAAACACACTTTTGGCAATTTTACTACCAATCTCTTCTTTTTCTAGCAAAATCAATAAATCCGACAAATCATCGGGTTTAATAGGAGAATCTTCAATACCAATTTGTTGTTTATTCAGCGCACCCAGTAAATTACTTAACACCCAGTTGGACGCCAACACATAGCTTTTTTTAGACAATTTTTGACACACGCGTTCAAAATAATTGGCTAATTTTTTTTGACCAACCAACACGCCAGCGTCGTAAGGCACTATGCCGTAATCGTGAATAAAACGCTGTTTTTTTTCAGTCGGTAATTCCACTATTTTTTCTTTGACGCTTTGAATCAGCGCGTCAGAAACGCGTACGGGCAGTAAATCTGGATCGGGAAAATAACGATAATCATTCGCATTTTCTTTGGAACGCATGGAGCGCGTTTCATCGGATTTAGCGTTGTACAAACGCGTTTCTTGAACCACCGGTTGCCCTGCGTCTAAACGCTCGGATTGTCGATGTATTTCGTATTCAATGGCTTTGGCAAGATAGCGAAACGAATTTAAATTTTTAATCTCGGCACGAGTGCCTAATGTATTGCTACCGCAAGCGCGTAAGGACACGTTGGCATCGCAGCGTAATGAACCTTCTTGCATATTGCCGTCGCAAATTTCTAAATATTCTACCAAATTATGAATCCATTTGGCGTACAACACAGCGTCTTCTATGCTAAACAATTGTGGTTTAGAGACAATTTCCAACAACGGTACGCCGGATCGGTTTAAATCAATGGCGGTTTTTTTAGAGAAGCGGTCGTGAATGGATTTCCCAGCGTCTTCTTCTAAATGCGCGCGTTCAATTCCCACGTTAAACGTACTGCCATCTTCGCGTTCAATTTCTACGCAACCTTCGGAAACAATCGGTTGGTCGGACTGGCTAATTTGGTAACCTTTTGGTAAGTCTGGGTAGAAGTAATTTTTACGAGCAAAGACACACTGTTTTTCAATTTTAGCGCCAATGGCTAATCCAAACCGAATGGCAAATTCCAACGCCTTTTCATTCAGCACAGGCAACACACCGGGGTACCCTAAATCAATTAAATTGGCTTGAGTATTCGGTGGTGCACCGTATGCGGTTGAACTGGTAGAAAACAATTTAGATCGTGTGGATAATTGCGCATGAATTTCTAAGCCAATTACGGGTTCCCATTTTTTTGTCATAATGCGTTAACGGTTTGCATGAGTCGTGTGACAACGATTGTCTTGCTGGTATTGATGAATGTAATTAATAAGATTTTTATCGTCAAAATGCGGTCCAACCAATTGGGCAGAAAGTGGTAAATTGTTGTGCGTTCCACAGGGCGTACAAATAGCAGGAAGCCCTGCTAAACTTGCCATCACGGTAAAAATATCGCACTGATACATGTTTAAAACGTTGTCCATATTAGCGCCAATTTTAAAAGCAGATCCCGGTGTGGTTGGTGTGGCAATGGTATCCACGTTTTGAAACGCGTTTTTAAAATCCTCAATCACCAAGCGGCGAATTTTTTGGGCTTTTACGTAATACGCATCGTAACTTTCGGATGAAAGAACGTGCGTTCCCAGTAGGATGCGTCGTTTTACCTCTTCACCGAATCCTTCCGCTCTTGACCGACTGTATAAATCATTAAGATTCACGGGGTCTTTGCAGCGATGACCAAAACGTACGCCATCAAAACGAGACAAATTGGAAGAGCATTCAGCGGGCGCAATAACGTAGTAAGCGGGTAAAGCGTATTTAGCGTGAGGCAATTCAATGTCTACAAGGGTAGCGCCTTGCGTTTTGTACCAGGCTAAAAATGCGTTAAACGCGTCTTTAATGGCAGGCTCTTCAATGTACTCAAGCAGTTGAACGGGCACGCCAACTTTAAGTCCTTTAAGTTTATTGGGCTGATGGGGTGTAAAGATGGAATCGGGGTGCTTAATACAGGTGGAGTCCCTGGTGTCTTGGTGCACCATGGCTTCTAGCAGTAAACCCGCATCCCATGCGTTTTGAGCAATGGGTCCTGCTTGATCCAGACTGGAGGCGAAGGCAATCATACCAAATCGTGAGACACTACCGTACGTGGGCTTAATAGCCGTTAAACCGCAAAACGCAGCGGGCTGACGAACCGAACCACCCGTGTCCGTTCCAACACTAATAGGCGCCATGTGAGCGGCTACTGCGCAAGCAGAACCACCAGAGGAACCACCGCAAACGTACCGATCGTTGTGTGGGTTTTTGGGTGTGCCAAAATAACTGTGTTCGTTGGAGGAACCCATCGCAAATGCATCCATATTGACCTTTCCCAACATGGGCATGCCTGCGTTTTGGGTCAGTCGTTCAACCACGTGGGCGTTGTAGGGTGAAATAAAGTTTTCCAGCATTTTAGAACCGCAGGTTGTTCGAACATCTTGGGTGCAAAAAATATCTTTGTAGGCAATAGGAACGCCCCAAAGTGCAGGAAGGTCGGTGTTTGTTTTTCGTGCTTTATCCGCTTGTTCTGCTTGCGCCAAAGCTTTTTCAGGCGTTACGGTAATAAAAGCGTTGTGGTGCGGGTTTAGTCGTTCAATTTGTTGCAAGTAAAACTGCGTTAATTCAACGGAACTTATTTCTTTTTTTCGTAACTGTTGTGTTAGTTGTTGCAGTGTATTGTTCATCAATAATTACTCAATAATTACTCAATAACTTGAGGCACTAGATAAAAGTTTTCGCAACGATCGGTTGTGTTTTTTTGATACGTTTCAGGGTCTTTAGGGGGTGTTGTTGTATCACTTCGTGTTTCTTGAAAAACCTCAAGAGGGTGATAAATGGGTTGTACATTTTGTGTGTCAACCTCGTGAATTTGGTCGATAAAATCCATGGTTAAATTAAGGGAGGCGCTTAATTCATCAGACCCTTTTTGTATTTTTGCTAATTGGTAGATTTTTTCTAGATCTAAAGGCATTTTAAATAGGGATAGTCAAGTTTTTTAAATTGTGCTAACTTCTTTGTATTGAAGGCTAGGTTTATATAGCTGGATTACACCATTGATTCCAATGAATGTTATCTTAATCGTATTGTTGGCTAGAGATAGCATAACATTTTAAACATTAATAATTAAATATTATGATCAGAAAACTTACAAGTTTATTTTTTAGAAACGAAATAGCCATTGATCTTGGAACCGCTAATACATTAATTTACGTTCCAGATAGAGGTATTATTTTAAATGAACCGTCCGTTGTCGCGGTTCGCAACGATGTAAAACAAGACAAAAAAAGCATTGTAGCCGTGGGGAACGAGGCCAAGCTAATGTTGGGCAGAACGCCAGGTTCTATTTCCACTATTCGTCCGCTGAAGGACGGTGTCATTGCTGATTTTAATATCACCGAAAGAATGCTGCAGCATTTTTTACACAAGGTGAATGAAAATCGCTTTTTTAGACCCGCGCCTAGAGTGTTGGTTTGTGTACCTTGTGGTTCCACGCAGGTGGAGCGTCGCGCCATTAGAGATTCGGTATTGGCGGCGGGCGCTGTAGAGGTTTATCTTATCGAAGAGCCTATGGCTGCGGCTTTGGGTGCCAACATGCCCGTTGGTGAGGCGCGTGGTTCTATGGTGATAGATATTGGAGGAGGCACCACAGAAATTGCTGTTTTATCTTTAAACGGTTTGGTTTACGCTGAATCCGTTCGTGTGGGCGGTGATTTGTTTGATGAATCCATTGTAAAATATGTACGTCGTATGTACGGTATGTTAATTGGTGATGGAACGGCTGAGCGCATTAAAAAAGAAGTGGGAACGGCGGTGTTGGAAAACGAAGTAAGAGAAGTGGAAATTACAGGCAGAAATTTGGCAGAGGGAATTCCTCGTAAAATTTTGCTAAGCAACAAAGAAATTTTTGAAGCTTTACAAGAACCTTTGTCGTTGATTGTTAGTGCTACTAAAACAGCGTTGGAAAAAACACCTCCAGAATTGGCGTCTGATGTAGCGGATTCAGGCATTATGTTAACAGGAGGGGGTGCGCTACTGCCGTGTTTGGATAAGTTGATTGCTCAAGAAACCAGCTTACCTGTTTTTGTAGCCGATGAGCCATTGAATTGTGTGGCAAGAGGGGGTGGTATTGCTTTGGATATGTTACGCAATAGCTCGTCTAGAATGTTGGAATTTTTATCGGCTAACTAGTCGTTTCCATAAGTGTGGTTTTTTCGGCTTACTCAAACCATTTTTTTAGCACGCGTTTTTTTGTTTGCTGTGGCGTTTTTTTTGGTGTGGATGGACGGTTCGGGTTATCTGGCATCTTGGCGAACGCAGGTTTCTTATACGGTTGTTGATGCGGGTCATCAGATTTCAAAGGTGGTTTCTTTACCTATTGAAGGCTTGGAGTGGGTGGTTGATGCGGTTGTTTTTCATCAAAAAAATATTGAAAAAATCAAAGCACTGGAACATGAAAACGTTTTGTTGCGTTCTGAAAACACAGCGTTATTGGTGAATCAGCGTGTGTGGACGGATGTTCAGTCTTTATTGAATTTTACGTATCAAGTGTCGTTTGACCAATTAATTTTAGCCAAAGTATTGAGAAAAAATCGTTCGTTTTTGCAGTCTGAATATTGGATTGATAAAGGTCAAAAAGAGGGCATTTATATGGGTCAAACCGCTTTGGGGAAAGAAGGTATTATAGGTCAAGTTGTACAGGTTTCTAATAATCGCGCCAAACTGATGCCGTTAAATCATAAAAAACATTCAATTCCTGTTCAAAATTTAAACGGTTCATTACAGGGTGTTTTAAGGGGGCAAGGTTTAGGCGAGCCTTTGGTGTTTGAATTTTTGCTAACGGATCGTGCGCGTTCACAGCTTAAGATTGGTGAAATGCTTTACAGTTCTGGTTTAGGGAATATTTTTCCAGCAGGGTATCCGGTTGCTCGTGTGACTCAAACAAGCGTTGCAAAAAATGGAAAAACCAAGAGCTTTGCGGACACCAGTTTGTTGATTTCGAATGGGCTTGTAGTGATGATTGTATTTTCTAAAAACAAAAAATTGTTCAGAGATTTGTAGTGTTTGGTTTTTTGTTGATTGGGTTGAATGGTTTTTTATATTTCTTACTAGGCGGCTGGTTTAATCTTACGCAGATGCCGTGGTTGTTTGTCCTAGCAGCAATTTATTGTTGTCTGCACGCCAGAGTTTCATTTTTGCAGCTATTTTTAGCGGGTATTTTAATGGATGTATTGTTGGGAAATACATTGGGTGTGCACGCACTTATTTTCATGTTTTATAGGGTTTTATTGGGATCAGATCGTCGCTTGGTTTGTTTGTATGCGCCTGTGTTCAAGCAGCTTTTTATGGTGTTTGTGATGTTGGTTTTATATGGGTTGTTTATGGTGGGTGTTTTGTATTGGCAAAGTGGTGTTTTGCATACAAATGGTTTGTGGGCGCTTTTTACAAGCGTTTTCTTATGGTTTATTTTAAAAACCATCCAACGTAGGTGAGTTAGGGTTCGCTATGGAAGATAAAAGTTTAAACGAAGGTCTGTTTCGAGCAAAAATTAAGATTGCCTTATTTGTGATGATTTTGATTGCGTTGGGCGTATTGTGGCACATTTTTAATTTACAGGTTGTTCAACAAGACATTTATCAAGCTAAATCGCAAAATAATCGCTTATTTTTATATGGCATTGAACCCAACAGAGGTAAGATTTACGATACCAATGGGGAAATTTTAGCGTACAACAAAACACGTTTTCAACTGGTGGCTTCAGCGGCGTATTTAGATGAAACAACGTGGCAATCATTGAGTGCGTTTTTACCCATTGATCCAAACGCTTGGTCGTTGCAAAAAAAACCAGATGCTTTGGGTAGAGTGGTTGTGTTGAACGATATATCCGATGATGTGGTGGCTCAATTTTCAGCCCGTAAACACCTGTACCCATCCGTTTGGATTGCGCAAAAAATGATACGCGTTTACCCATACGGCACGTATACATCTCATGTTTTGGGTTACATTAAAACGTCTCAAACGTCGTCGCAAGAGTACATTAATTTGCGCAACGCTCAAATGCATCTTACGCGCGGTCAAGGGGGGTTGGAAAAATCCATGAATACTACGCTGTATGGAACAATGGGTCAGGTTCAAATAGAGCGTGATGCCAAAGGACGTCAAATGGGTTTGCGCGTCTTACAGCCCCCCGTTTCAGGGAAGAATATTTACAGCACCATAGATATTCGCGTTCAAGAAAAAGCCCATCAAGCGTTGCAAGGAAAAAAGGGGGTTGCCGTTGTTTTAAACGCGCGGACTGGAGAAATACTGGCCGCCGTCAGTCAACCTGATTTTAATCCCAATCTTTTAAGTGTTTCTGGCTACACAAGCACACTACCAAAGGGCGCATTTTTTAATCGGGTTACTCAAGGTCAGTATCCTCCCGCTTCAACAATTAAGCCATTTTTAGGGTTGGCAGCGTTGGAGCTTGGTTTAATCACAATGGATGAAAAAATATTTTCCAAGGGATTTTATCAATTACCCAATAGTTCTAGAAAGTTTAGAGATTGGAAGAAAGGTGGGCATGGTTGGATTGATTTACGGGCTGCTATTGCGCAATCAAGCGATGATTTTTTTTATGAACTTGCGTATCGCTTGGGTATTTCAAACATTCATGATTTTTTGAAAAAATTTCATTTTGGCGAGCGTATTTTGCAAAATTTTACACCCGAGAATAAAGGGCTGTTGCCTTCTAGGGAGTGGAAAGAAGCGCGTTTTAACAAGCCTTGGTATATTGGTGAAACACTGATTAACGGTATTGGGCAAGGTTACACGTTGGTTACGCCCATTCAATTGGCGGCGGGTTTTGCGGCGTTGGCAATGGAAGGAACGTATTATCAGCCTACATTGGTTCGTCACGTTCAAAATTCTAATACCAAAAAAATATCATCTTTTAAGCCCATTCAACCGTCTGTTATTCAGGCAAAAAAACAGCACTGGGCGTTTATAAGCCAGGCCATGTTGGATACCATAGAAAGTCCACGAGGCACTGCAAATCGTTTGGGGAATAAAATACAGTATAAAATGGCTGGTAAAACAGGTACTGCGCAGGTTACCACATTGGAACAGGCTAGAAAAAGCAGCGACAAAAAGTTTAAAGACCACGCCTTGTTTGCAGGCTTTGCACCGTTTGAAGCGCCTGAATTTGTGGTACTTGTTGTTTTGGAAAACCAAGGTGGAGGCAGCAGGTACGCTGCACCGATTGTTCGTGAGATTATGGATTTTTGTATGTCAATCGCCAGCAGATTATGAGTGTTTTTAAGCGATTGGACGGGTGGTTGATGCTGTTTTTCTTCTTGTTTTGCGCAACAAGTTTGCTCATCTTGTATTCGGCAGGTCAGTCCCAATTGTTTTTTTTAAAGCGTCAGTTGATACATTTTTGCATTGGTTTACTTGTGGTTGTTTTTTTTGCCCATCTCCCGCTTCGTTATTTGGAAAAAATAGTGCCTATTGTTTTTGTAGTGTGCTTGGTTTTACTGTTAATGGTGAAATTTGTTGGCGTTTCAAGTGGCGGAGCGCAGCGGTGGTTAAGTTTCGGGTTTATACGGTTTCAACCTTCTGAATTGTTAAAAATTGTTTCACCCATGATGGTGGCGTGGTCTGTAAAAAACATTTACTTTGGTGCTCGTGTTCAGTTTTTTATGAACGTAAGTATCATTCTTTTGGCGGTTTCTTTGGTTGCCATTCAACCCGATTTAGGCACCGCTATTTTAATTTCAGTTTCAGGATTTTTGGTTTTAATATTCAGTAATATCTCGCTTTTAAGGCTTTTTATTGCCGCAGGCTTGGGCGTGTTGATGACACCAGCTTTGTGGTATTTTATGAAGGATTATCAAAAACAACGTGTGTTGTCGTTTTTAAGTCCAGAACAAGATCCGCTTGGATCCGGTTATCACATCATACAGTCTAAAATTGCAATTGGATCGGGTGGATTATTTGGTAAGGGATATCTGCAAGGTACGCAGTCTTCTTTGGATTTTTTGCCCGAACCGCATACCGATTTTATTTTTAGTGTTTTAGCCGAGGAATGGGGACTGTGGGGCGTGTTGTGTTTGTTTGCGTTGTATGGGTTTATGTTTGCTCGGTCGTTGTGGATTTGCATGCAAACTCGCGATGTGTTTGAGCGTTTGTTGGGCGTAAGCCTGACGTTTACGTTTTTAATTTACATGCTCATTAATATTGGTATGGTGTCTGGTTTGTTGCCTGTGGTGGGATTGCCTTTACCGTTGATTAGTTACGGAGGTACGTCGGTCGTTACAATCGCTATTTCTTTTGGTATATTGATGTCTATAAAACAAACCACTTTAAGATAGATAAAGCGGTGACGTTAGTTTAAAAACGAGTGCCAAACAACACCCCCAAAAGTGCGTATTTTTTGACGTTTTTTAAGGGTTTGCTCGGTATAAAATTGTTTCAAATGAATATAAGATAATCATTGGTATGCTTAAATATAAGGCGTCTATAACTTCATTTTTTATAGGCTTATTGGGTGTTTTTTTTGTTTTAAATCTTGGGGCGAGTAAGCTTCCAAAATTTTTGTCTGATTATCCAAATTACCTTCAAAAAACAAAATTGTGGGCGTTTATTCAAGAGGTTAAAAGTGAGAATTCAGCGCTTCAAGAAGAGCAGCTGATTGCGTTGTTTAACCAAGTAAATTGGAAGAAAAAACCCGTCTCTAAACCCAAATCCACTCTTAAGTCTAAAGGCACCACCAAAGCGCGCTCTAAAACGAAAAAAAGCACGCTTATTTCTTGGTCGAATTATCGTGCCGCTTATCTAACCGAGCATCGCATTCAAAAAGGCATTAAATTTTATTTAAAAAATAGGCTCTTGATTGAGAAAATTGCCAAAACATACAACGTATCTTCGTACGTTATTGTAGCTATTATGGGGATTGAGACCAATTACGGTTCCTTCCAAGGGAAGGTGCGTGTTCTTGATACATTGGCTAATCTGTCGTTCAATAATTTTTATCGGCAATCTTTTTTTAAGAGAGAGTTAAAAGCGTTTTTAAGTTTGCTGGATAAGGGGGTAGATATTAGTAAGATATATGGCTCGTCTGCGGGTGCATTTGGTATGTCGCAGTTTATGCCCAGTAGTTATTTTAGTTTTGCGCAGGATTACGATGAAGACGGCTTTTCGGATATTGTTAATAGCACAAAAGACGCTTTGGCCAGTATAGCGTATTACTTTCAGAAACACGGCTGGAAACCAAACGAACCTGTGGCAACGAATATTCCAGATCGTCATGAGTACCACTCAATATCCGTAAACAGCGCTAAAATTAAGCCGACCAATTCGGTTTCTAAATTGCGTCAAACGGTAAAAGAAATTCCTCAAGACATTCCTTATTCTGTAAATGGGCACGTGGTACGTTTGCCTGAAAAAGAGTTACCGGATTATTGGGTTACGTATCATAATTTTTACGTGATTACACGCTACAATCACAGTTTAAGATACGCAATGGCGGTGTTTCAGTTAGCGGGTATTATTGAGAAGAGTATTTCAAATTCTATTCAGTATGTGGTAAAAAGAGGGGACAGTTTATGGAAAATTGCTGGTCAATTTAACATGAGTCTAACGCAGCTAATGCGCCTGAATTCAGACATAAAAGATATAAATACGATTTACATGGGTCAAAAAATATGGGTATATTCTCGTTAAGCGGCAAAGTTACTTTTAGTGTATTTTTTTTAATAGCGTGGTGCGTTTCGTTTGCGACATCACCTAATTTACCACCCGTACTTGCAAGTTCTCATATCTTGCTTACATCCCCCAACGTTCATATTTTATCGGAGCAAAACGCTAAAGAACGGATTGTACCAGCCAGTTTAACCAAAATTTTAACTGCTTATGTGGTTTTTCAGCAAATTAAGCGTGGGGTTGTATTGCTATCGGACTCGGTTGTTATTAGCGAAAACGCCATGAAACAAGAAGGCTCTAGAAGTTTCTTGGAGGCGGGACAAGAATTTACATTAGACGTTCTTTTAAGCGGCATGATTGTTCAGTCTGGTAACGACGCTGCCACGGCTTTAGCAGAATACGTGGGAGGCTCCGAGGAACTTTTTGTATCTTTAATGAACCAATACGCCAAAAAAATTGGAATGAAGAGCAGCGGTTTTAAAAACGCCTCCGGCTTACCTCATGAAGAACAATACACCACCGCTTATGATATTGCGTTGTTGGTGAATCGGCTTATTGTAGATTTTCCAGAGTTTTACGCGCGTTATTACGCTAAAAAATCGTTTGAAATTAATAATATTAAGCAATTTAATCGCAACAATTTATTAGGAAAGGAACCGGGTATTGACGGTGTTAAAACTGGGTACACCAAAGAGTCGTTGTACAATTTAGTGTCTTCCATTAAAAACGATAGTGGTCGTTTTATATCGGTTTTAATTGGTGCAGAATCGGCAAACATTAGAGCCTCTGAAAGTTTAAAGATGTTGCGTTTTGCGTCTCGTTTTTATGAAACCATGCAGTTGGCTAACGCAGAAAAAAAGGTGGCTAGTCTTCCTATTTTGTATGGATTAAAAACCAAAGTGGCGGTAGGTACTCAAGAGGATTTTTACGTTACCGTTTCTCGTTTAGAAGACCAACCCATTCAGACGCGCTTAAAATTAAAAAAGAATTTGTCTGCACCCATTAAAGTGGGTGATGAAATGGGTGCTATATTGGTGTATTTGGGCGAAGAAAAATTAGCCGAAAAAACATTATTTGCTTTAGAAAATATAGAAGAAAGCGGTTGGTTTTCTAAAATGATTGATGTCGTTAGATCGTGGTTTTAAACCGCTGAACGTCCTTTACTTGGGAGAGCAGCCGTACACAACCACCGTACAAAGAATGCGTGGGTTTACTCACGAGCGTTTCGATGAGTCAACCGACCAAATATGGCTTTTAGAACACCCATCCGTTTACACATTAGGCAAAAGCGTTCATCAAGACACCCACACTTCTTTACCCGCCCCTGTTGTACGTTGCGATCGGGGTGGAAAAATAACGTACCACGGTCCTGGGCAGCTTATTACTTACACATTACTAAATTTAAGATATTACGGTTTGGGTATACGGTCGTTGGTTGCGTTGCTGGAACGTTCGGTTGTGGAGTGGTTATTGGGTTTTAACATTCAATCTTGTGGTCGTAAAAATGCACCTGGTGTTTATGTTGAGAATGAAAAAATAGCCTCGTTGGGTTTACGTATTCATCGTTCGTTTTGTTATCATGGTGTGTCCATTAATTTTGACGGCGATTTGTCTTTTTTTAACGCCATTGAACCGTGTGGTATAAAAGGATTAACGGTGACCAGTGTGGCAAAAAAAACAAACCAAAGGTTTACGACATCTGAAAAAATACAGCATCATTGGCGTTTTTCTGAAATAATAAAGCATAATTTGCAAATAAAAAAAAGTGAATATGACGCAGCAGAAAGTAAGTCTTAAGCAACTACAAAAAGGCGCTTTGAAGACGCAAAAATTAAAACACCGTCCCAACCAGTTTGAACAACCCTTACGCAAGCCAGAATGGATTAGAATAAAAGCCCGTTCCAGCGTCAATACTCAACGGGTTAAAAACTTGCTGAGGGAGCATCGCTTGCATACCGTGTGCGAAGAAGCCAGCTGCCCCAATTTGAATGAGTGTTTTTCCAAAGGAACCGCTACGTTTATGATTATGGGAGACGTGTGCACACGCCGTTGCCCGTTTTGCGATGTGGCGCACGGTGAGCCCAAACCATTGGATCAAGACGAACCAAAGCATCTGGCTCAAGCGATTGCAAAGATGAAATTGAATCATGTGGTTATTACGTCGGTGAATCGCGATGAATTGCCCGATAAAGGGGCAGGACATTTTGCGCAATGCATTCAGGAGATAAGAAACCATCACCCAGAATTAATTGTGGAAATATTAACACCAGACTTTAGAGCAAGAATTGAAAAAGCAGTGGAGATTATAAAAGCCCATCCTCCGGATATTTTTAATCATAATTTAGAAACTATACCGCGTCTTTATTTGCAGTGCAGACCGGGTGCAAAATACACCGAATCGTTGCGCTTGTTGGAACATTTTAAACACCAAAATCCCAACGTCACCACAAAATCTGGTTTAATGCTGGGTTTGGGTGAAACAATTGAAGAAGTCCAGCAAGTGTTGCGTGATTTACGAAGCGTGGGGTGCGATATGATTGCCATTGGTCAATATTTACAGCCCAGTAAATTTCACTTAAGGGTACAGCGTTTTGTGCATCCAGATGAATTTAAGGCGCTGGAATGTTTTGCCAAAGAAATTGGTTTTAAAGGGGCTGCTTGCGCACCTTTAGTTCGGTCTTCTTACCACGCTGAAGAACAAGGTAATAAAGTAGTACTTGCCAACTAATCTTGAAAATATTATAAATCTTAGCAAACGTATTATTTAAATGAATTGAGGAAATCGGTATGCAAGAAGAGAAGGATACGCTACAAAGAATTAGAAATGTTATTCGCACGTCGTTGGGTTTGAGTGAAAGCGATGTAGAAAACATGGGTTTGGCGACAAATTTGGCTGAAGATTTAAACGCAGATTCATTGGATTTTTTAGAGTGTTTAATGGCGATTGAAGCAGAATTTGGCATTACAATTGACGACAACGAAGCCAAAAAAATGACAACCATTCAGAACATTGTTGATTTTATTGAAAGTCAGAAAAACTAGTTTTTTATGCATATAAAGGTCATTGATCGTTCCATTGACCTTATTGCATCTTTTTGGAATAAAACAGAAGATTACCCCTTTTTATTTTTTAGCGCTGGAAATGTTTTAGACTTTTCTCGTTACCACATTTTAATGGGGGAAATTGAAACACCAAATTGCGTGAATCCGTTGGATCAACTGGCTTGGTTGGATGAAGAATTTCGTCGCACCCAACGCGTTCAACAGGATTGGAGTCGGTACCCGCCCTTACCATTTTATTTGGGTTGGTTTGTTTACCTAAGTTATGAAGCGTTTGGTTTGTTTGAACCCACCGTACCCGTGTTTGAAACCGATATGCCGTTGCTGTGCGTTAGGCGTGTTCGCACCGCTATTATTGTGGACAGACAAACGCAAAAAACGTATTTATTAGCCCACAATCAACGGTCGCTTAAAACGTTAATCAACGACGTACAAACCGTCACCCCTATTCCTGAAGATGCTGGTGAATCTATTAATGCCACCACGTGTTCGGATGATTTGTTTGTGCAAAATGCCCAAAGCGTTCAACGCTACTTAAAGCAAGGAGACAGTTTTCAGGTTAACTTATCACGCGCTTGGCAAGCGACGGCACCACAAAATTTTTTACCTATTCATTTGTACCGGCGTCTTTTAAAAACCAATCCGGCACCGTTGGGGGGCTATTTTTGTTTGGGTGAACATCGTATTTTAAGCTGCTCTCCCGAGCGTTTATTTTTAGTTCGTGATGGTAAAATTGTTTCCAAACCCATTGCAGGAACCATGCAGGCCTCCTATTCCAAACAGCAAGCAATTAGCTGGTTCAAAAACAACAAAAAAGAATGCGCCGAGCACATGATGATTGTTGACTTATTGCGTAACGATATTAATAAAATCTCTCAACAATCCGCGTTTGTTGACCCATTAATGGCGGTTGAAAGTTATCCCAATCTACACCACATGGTGTCTAGCATTCACGGTGAGCTTGATAAAAACTGGACACCCACGCAGGTGCTACGCGCACTGTTCCCAGGCGGCAGTATTACCGGTTGTCCTAAAATTGAAACCGCTCGTATTATTCATGAAATTGAAAAAAAATCGCGTGGATTTTACACAGGATCGGTGGGTTATGTGTGCGCCAGTGGCGCTATGGATTTTAATATTTTAATTCGTAGTTTAAAATGGCACCACCATCAACTAACGTTTAGTACGGGTTCGGGTGTTGTCATGCGTTCCGACCCATACTGCGAAGCGGTAGAAACAAACGTAAAAGCTCAGCCTATTTTAAATGCATTGCAAAATCGTCCATTCATTAAACATTAGTAACCGTGATCGTAGTTTTTGCTACGGTGATGGTGTTTTTGAAACCCTCGTGTACCGCCAAGGGTATTTGGTGCATTGGCATTGGCACTGGCAACGTTTGTTGCAGGGCTGTCGTGTTTTGAAGATTCAACCCCCCAAAGAAATGGATGTTGTTCATCGCATACAACGTGTTTTGCAAGATAAAACGTCGTCGTGTCTTTTTCGCGTTCACGTTTCAAGAGGGAGTGGTTCACAAAGAGGCTATAAACCCACCCACGATGTTCGGTCTATTTGTTCGGTTTCAACTCATCCGTTTAGTGGGTATGGCACACAAAATCGTACGGGAGTGTTTTGTGAAACCAAATGGGTAGAACCAAGTGCACTGTGGGGCATTAAGCATGCCAACAGGTTGAATCAGGTATTAGCAAGCATGGAACTGCAGTCCGATCAACAGGTGGGTTTCATGTTTAATGATATTGGCGATTTAGTAGGAGCGCACAACGGAAATATTTTTTTAATGAAAAACAAGACTATTAAAACACCCAATTTAAACAAAGGAGGTATTCTAGGAACGGTTAGAAAATGGGTTTTAAAACATTACGTTTGCGAAGAGGTTCATGTATCCAAACGCGAACTTGAAGATGCCGATTGTGTTTGGGTAACCAATTCAGCGTTGGGTATTTGTGGTGTAAAATTAACGGAAAACAGTTATACTGACTCACTGGTACAGCACATGCAAGAGCATTTTATAACCAGTATTAGCACCCCTAATGACAGTTTAAATATTGAGTAATCGTTAAAACTTATGAAAAAATGGCTTAACTTTGAACAACCTATTGCAGAATTAGAAGCAAAAATAGACGAGCTTAAATTGTTGGCGAACAAGCGCCAGGAATTAAATTTAAACGAAGAAATTGATCGTTTAAAAGATAAATCTAAAAACGTTACGAACGATATTTTTAAAAAATTAACCCCTTGGAACGTATTGCAAGTTGCAAGACACCCCAACCGTCCACAAAGCTCACAGTACGTAACGTTAATGGGTGAGGATTTTTTAAAATTACGGGGCGATCAATGTTTTACCGATGATCCCTCTATTTTAGGCGGTTTGTTAAGAATGGATGGCATAACGTTTATGTTTGTTGCTCATCAAAAAGGTATGACCACCAAAGATAAAATTCGCTGTAACTTTGGTATGACGCAACCTCAAGGTTACAAGAAAGCTTATCGTCTTTTTAAGATGGCTGAACAGCTAAAATTACCTGTTTTGACTATGGTGGATACACCGGGAGCTTATCCGGGCGTTCAGGCTGAAAAAAACAATCAAAGTGAAGCAATTGCCAAAAATCTTGAGCTGTTGTCTGCTCTTAAAACACCGGTGATTACTGTGGTAACGGGTGAAGGTGGATCAGGCGGTGCTTTGGCATTAAGTGTGGCGGATCATTTGGTTATGCTTCAAAACAGCGTTTACTCTGTTATTTCACCCGAAGGGTGTGCTTCTATTTTATGGAAAGACGCCGCCATGGCACAGCAAGCAGCGGCTATTATGAAAATGACGGCTCAAGATTTGTATAAAAATGGCTTAATCGATCACGTTTTACCAGAACCCATTGGTGGTGCGCATAGGGACATTAAAAGCATTTCCAATAGTATTAAAAAATACGTGGTGGACTACACCCGATATTTGTTAAAAATTCCCATGGATCAGTTGTTGGAAAAACGCTACGAACGATTGATGCAATTGTCTAAATACGAAGAAGATACCACCAAAAATAGCTAGAGGCTATGCAACGTATTTTATCCACACTGAACGATTTAAAATTTAAATCGTGGGTGGTTGGTTTTAGTGGAGGAAAAGACTCCGTAGCGCTGTTGCATTTTTTAGTAACGCATCTACCTTTAAAGCAATTAACGGTGGTGCACGTTAATCATCGGTTGCAAAAAGATTCAGATCAATGGTTGGAGTTTTGTCGACGGTTTTGCGTCCATTACGGTGTGTTGTTTTACGGCCGTACTGTTGCGTTGCGTGGTCGCACGGAAAACGAGGCGCGTTTGGCGCGTTATCGCGTGTTGGGTGAGTATGTGAATCAAGAATCGTGCTTGCTTACGGCTCATCATTTGAATGATCAAATAGAAACGGTGTTTTTGCAGCTAATGCGTGGTTGCGGTTTGTCGGGTTTGTCTGGCATGCAAATGCTTAGCAGTTCGTTTGGTTACCCTGTGGCTCGTCCCATGCTGCACATAACCAGTGACGTTGTTAAACGGTACACGCATCAACATAATTTGTCGTGTGTGGAGGACGTCAGTAACCACGATGTTTCATTGGCACGTAATTATTTGCGTTACCGGATTTTACCTGCGTTTGCCGAACGTTGGCCGGGTTATGAGCATTCTATTTCTCAAACCATAGAGCATGTTAAAAACGGTCACGATGCGTTGTATGCACAAGGGGAATTGGATTTTTTAGACGCGTTGGTTTCCAACGACGTTGGTTTTTTACGACTGGATATAGACAAAATGCTGGAATTGGGGGAACACAGACTGTATTACGTCATTCGTGTGGCGTTAATTAAAAAGCGGTGGGCGCCTATAAAACGTGCGTGTTTTAAGGAGTTGGTCGGTCGTCTTTTTCTGGGTCAAAAAGGAATGTTAAATTGGGGTAATTTAACCTCTTTTGTTTTAAAAAAACAATGGTGGGTGGGTATAAAATGGAAGCCTCCCAACCTAAATAACACGCAATTTACATGGTTAAACCGCTCACATTTATCCCTTATTGGTTGTTTTAAATTGCATTCTGCCCCCACAGGACTAGACCCACGTATTTGGGAATATCCAGAGGCGGTTAAGATTTGTCTTAAAAAAGAGGTTGCTTGTGTGGGTATGTCTGGAAAAAAATTTAAAAATTTAATGCAAGAAAACCAGGTTCCTGTTTTTCTACGCACTTACGTTCCTTTGTTGTATTGGAAAGGTCAATTAATTGCGGTGGGTGACTTTTGGGTGAACTCAAACTATATTCAAAACAACGGGCTTACGATAGAATGGTGTTGGTATTACAAAATGAATGAAGAAAAGTAATGGGTTGTATTGTTTTTGTTACAGGTGGTGTTGTCTCCTCTTTGGGTAAAGGGATTAGCGCATCCAGCTTAGGAGCGTTGTTAAAATTGCACGATTTAAAGGTGTCTATGTTAAAGATGGATCCTTACATTAATGTGGATCCTGGAACCATGAGTCCTTACCAGCACGGCGAGGTATTTGTAACCGATGACGGCGCGGAAACGGATTTAGATTTAGGGCATTACGAGCGTTTTTTAGGTCAGAATTTATCCAAAGCCAACAACGTTACCAGCGGTCAGATTTACAACCATGTTATTAACGCCGAGCGCTCCGGTGTGTATTTAGGCGCTACCGTGCAGGTCATTCCCCATATTACCGATGAAATGCAGCGGCGAATTACCAATTTAGCAGACGATTGTGACATTTTAATTGTTGAAATTGGTGGAACGGTTGGTGATATTGAGTCGTTGCCTTTTTTAGAAGCCATACGGCAGATTTCCTTTCGCAACCAATACAAATGTATTTTTATGCACGTAACCCTGGTGCCATTTTTAGCAAAGTCTATGGAGTTTAAAACAAAACCCACGCAGCATTCTGTGAAGGATTTACGCGCCATTGGCATTCAACCGGATATGTTAATTTGTCGCTCTGAACAAAAGATTAGCGAACCAGAAAAAGACAAAATATCCTTGTTTACCAACGTGCCTAAAAAACATATTTTTTGTGCACCCGATGCATCCAGCATTTATCAAGTGCCTTTAATTTTAAACGAACAAGGTATGGATCAAGCAACGCTTCAAGCGTTTGGCTTGCCTGAAAAAAAACCCAATTTGCATGCTTGGGTTGGGTTTGATGAAAAAATAAAATCGGCTAAGAACACCCTAAACATTGCTATTGTTGGAAAATACGTGACTATGAAGGACGCGTATTTATCCGTTCACGAATCGCTCACTCATGCCAGTGCTCAACACAACATAAAGATTAATATTAGTTATGTGGATGCCGAGCATCCCATTTCGTTAAAGCAATACCACGGTATTGTGATACCTGGTGGTTTTGGTGAGCGCTGTGTGGAAGGAAAAATGGCTGCTATTGCATACGTTAGAAAACACAATGTACCCGTTTTGGGCATTTGTTTTGGTATGCAGTTAATGGTCATTGAGTTTTTGCAAAATGTGGTTGGCTTAGCAGACGCTAATTCATTAGAAATTAACGCCAATACAAAAAATCCCGTTTTTTTAACCCAACGAGACAGTGGAAAAATAGGCGCCACCATGCGGCTGGGTGCAGAAGATTTAACGTTGGTTGCAAACAGTAAGATAGCGCAAATTTACCAAAAAGAAACCATTCGTGAACGCCATCGTCATCGGTACGATATGAATTTAAATTACGTTGAACGCATTGAAAAACAAGGGTTAAATGTAGGAGCTTGGTCTGAAAGCCAAAAAATTGTTGAAACGGTTGAATTGGTTGATCATCCTTTTTTTATGGGCTGTCAATTTCATCCAGAATTTTTGTCCAAACCTCACTATCCTCATCCTCTTTTTGAGGCGCTGGTTCAAAACGCACTTGAATATAAAAAGAATATCATCTAAAATTTTTATTATTCTCAATCCTGTACTGAGTTTATTTCGCCAGTACTTATAATTATTAATCCGTGGGAGAGACTTATGAACAACTATGAAATGGTTCAGCTGGTACACGCCAATCAAAGCACGCATGTTGAAGAACTTATTAAACGCCAAAAATCGCTGATTGAAGAATCGGGCGGTAGTGTGGATCGTATGGAAGACTGGGGTCGTTTACGCACCGCATATTCGGTTAAAAAAAACCACAAAGCCCATTATATTTTAATGAACATGACGTGTAGCATTGATATTATGGAAAAACTACGTCAAGCGGCTTATTACAATGATATTGTTATGCGCTTTCTAATTGTTCGCTTGGACGAAGCGGTGACAAAGCCCTCTTGTATGTCCAAGAAAGAAAAAGACGACGATGACAAAGAAAGAAAAACACGTATTGATATTAAAGAGATAGATTACAAGAATGCCGAGCAGCTTTCTCGTTTTTGCTCGGATGATCACAAAATTCTACCTGCACGCATCACAGGTGTGCCTAGAAAGTTTCAGCGTCGTGTTAAAAAAGCAATTAAACGTTGTCGTTTTTTGGCATTGGTGCCTTACTGCGATAATCATAAAATTTAGCTATTGTTAGGGGTAAAAAAATATGAAGGTTATTCTTGTTGATAAAATTAGAAAACTAGGTGATTTGGGTGACATCGTGGACGTAAAGTCAGGGTACGCTCGGAATTTTTTAATTCCACAGCAAAAAGCTAGGACAGCAACCAAAGAGAATATTGAGCATTTTGAAAACATTAAGGGAGAATTAGCGCAAAAATCTAAGGAATCTCAAAACGCTGCTGAAATTATTGCTGAAAAATTAACCGATCAAGTTGTACAAATTGAGTGTGAATCCAACGAACAAGGAACGTTGTTTGGTTCGGTACAAAGTAAATTTATTGTAGACGCCATTAAAGAGCAGTTGGGTGTGGAGGTGGATAAAAATCAAGTCATCATAGAGTCACCTTTGCGTCAGATTGGTAAATACAATATTTCCATTCACTTATACGGCGAAGTTTACGCCACTGTTGCATTAAAAATTAACGCTTATACCACTTAATGTATAAGTTGGAATGTTATGTTCCTGAAGATTATCTTGAATCCGTTTCAAAATCTTTATTTAATGCTGGGATTGGTTCATTTGGTGATTACGAATCTTGCGCGTGGTCGGTTTTGGGTTGCGGTCGGTTTAAACCCAAAGCAGGCGCAAAGCCATTTATAGGAACCGTGGGTCGTGTGCAACACGTTTGTGAGTACAAACTTGAAGTTATGGTGCCAGAGCATTTATTAAAATCCGCTATTACCATTTTAAAAGACGCTCATCCTTACGAACAGCCTGTGTATGCTGTTTTGGCGTGTATGGATGTTTAATTTTTCACGTCACTTCACTGTATGAAGCAAACCAATCAACAACCCATTTGGGTGTTTAAGTTAGGAACAAGCTTGGTAGCCAACTTAAAAACAGGTATTCATGAAGCGTATTTAATGGAATTAGGCACTCTTTTAAAAGAGTTGCAATCTTGTGCGCGTTTAATTTTGGTGTCTTCTGGGGCGGTTGCATTGGGGATGAATGAATTGGGTTGGTCCAAGCGTCCTGTGCGTCTTGATCAATTACAAATGGCGGCTGCGGTTGGTCAGGGAATACTGTTAGAGCAATACAGATCTATCTTTAAAGCGTGCCGTTTAAATGTAGCGCAGGTGCTGTTGACGCACGAAGATTTTTGGCAACGAAAACGTTATTTAAACGTTCAAAACACTCTGAATGCATTGTTGGAAGCTGCTATTGTTCCTATTATTAATGAAAACGACGCTATTTCATTTGAGGAAATTCGTTTTGGCGATAACGATCGGTTGTCATCGCTATTGGCTGGCTGCGTCGATGCCAAACAACTGATTATTTTAACCAATCAAGCGGGTGTTTACGACCAAGACCCTCGTGAAAATCCAAACGCTACATTAATTACCAGCGCAAAAAGCGACGATCCAAAATTAAGAGCTTTCACAAACGCCAAGCCATCCGCTTTTGGATCAGGAGGAATGTTAAGTAAGGTTCAAGCGGCAACTTTAGCTGGTGGATTTGGTATTCCAACCGTCATAACAGGAGGCAATCAATTGTTTGCATTAAAGCAGGCATTTTTAAACAAAGGGAACATGCCTGGAACGTCTATTATTCCAAGTGCTCAGCGCTCTGGCTTCAAGCGTATTTGGTTGGCTGGACACAACAAAACCAAAGGGCGGTTGGTTTTGGATAGCGGCGCAATCCTTGCGGTGCAAGAAAGACCGGTTAGTTTATTGGCGGTTGGTGTGCTGGGCGTACACGGTGATTTTGAACGAGGGGATGTGGTGTCTGGAGAGGACAAAAACGGTCGTGTTGTTTTGCAAGGGATTATAAATTACAGCAGCCATGAGATACAAAAAATTGCTGGAAAATCCAGTGAGTTTATTGCTGAAATTTTGGGCTACATGAATGAAGATGAACTGATGGATAGAAACAACATGATTTTAATTTATAAACATTTTATGTGAATTTTTTGGTTGCACGATCGTTTGCTGCAAATGCATGTTCATTAAAGAGACAAGAAGTTCGTAGCGAGAGTCGGTGCTTTGCGATTCAAGAATGGCTTGTTTTTCAATGGGTGTAAAACTTTCAAGACTGATCAATTCACCTATAATGGCTTCCATCGGCTGTTTTCTTAGTGTTTGATTGGTGTCTTTAGACGACGTTTTTTGAATCATTAGGTGTGCCATTTGTAAGAGATTGTTATGTTGGTGTTCGCTTAGTGTTGTTTGATTTTTTTCAATTGAATCCCAAACCACAAAGGCATTCCAGTACAGAAGATTGGATAATTTTTTGCGTTGAATTAAGAAACGACGAGTGCCTGTAATGGTAATTTTATATTGATTATTGCTGTATCTTAAGTTTTCAATTTGTCCCGCACAACCCATGTTGAAACAATCTTGATCTTTTTGCAATGCCACGCCAATTAAGTTGTCTGTTTCCAAAATATGAGACAGCATTTTTACTTCTGATAAAGAAACCAGTGTAATATCAATGGTTGAATTTGGAATTAATACTTGTTTTTTAGTAATTAATAAGGGTATTTTAAAGGGGTAATGTTTTTCAGTCATTTTGGGATTAGGATGAAATGGTATAAAAAATTCTTATGTTGTCTATATGTGTTGTTTCTTGTTTTTTTTCAAGGAACTTTGTTGGGTAATGTCTGGAACAACGTTGAGAAAGCGTTTCCAGTTACTATTACTCATCATCCAGATGAGCCTATTATAACCTTTAATATTAATGTTGAAAATGGCTATTATGTCTATGTGGATAGTATAGATATTACGGGTGATTTTGAAATTAAAAGTATTCAAAAATCCGAAGCAAAAGTTTATCAAGATCCTTATTTTGGAGAACAAGAAATTTGGGATCGTCCTTTTTTTATTCGCATTCAAACAGCGCAAAAGAAAGATGTGCGTTTGCAGTTTACACTGCAAGGTTGCAAAAAAAATGGTCCATGCTTGCCTCCGTATACGCGATCTTTTCAATCCAATGGCGTTAATAATTTTTCTCAAATTACTGCAAAAAACAACAATTCAGTTCACGAATCATCCGATTGGCTTAATGGTTTAGAAATAGGTCTAATTTTTTTAGCGGGTCTTTTTATGTTTGTTAATCCATGCAGTTTGCCTATTCTTGGGACGTTGTTTATTTGGTTGTTTGGTCAAAAAATTCCTAAACATCAAAAAATAGTTCAAATTGTGGCGTACGGTCTTGGTTTGGGTATGTGTTATTTTTTATTAATGTTGCTGATGGGTTACATGGGCGAATGGGTACAGCGTGTCTTTCAAAATCAAGTATTTAAATGGATTGTGGTTCTTTCTTTGGTCGGTTTGGCGTTTTTGGCGCGTGGTAATTTTCGTTGGAGTGGGGCGGGTCTGGGATACAAGCTGCAAGATAAAATTGCAAGCACTTCGTCGGGTGTGATGCGTTCGTTTTTATTGGGTTTTTCCAATTTATTTTTTATTTCTGCATGCGCTGCTCCTGTTTTACTAGGCGTTACAGCACAGTTTGGTATAAATCAAATGCCATTTTCTTGGTTGCTGCAGTCTTCTGTGTGGTTTGCTTTGGGTGGTATTTTGCCCTTTTTAGTACTGTGTTTTGTGGGTCAGCGTTTTGTTCCAAGCGGTGGATCATGGCTGCTTATTTTAAAACGTATCACTTCGTATGTTCTTTTAATTTTGGCGTTTTGGAACATGGGTGGTTTGCTGGATAGGTATATTATTGAATCTATTTGGTTGGTATTAAGTGTATTTTTTGCGATAGATGCGTGGTTTTTATTTAAAAAAAATACCGTTTTGTTTCGAAGGGCTTGGTTGGTATTTTTGATCACAGTGATGTTGTTAACGGGTTTGTTTTTTTACTTTGGTATTTTAACAACCAGCGCTCAAAAACCGCCTGAAAATCTTATCCTAACGGACGATTCTAGAGGGCTGCAAAACGAATTGAGTGTCGTTAAAAAGCCCACTGTGGTTTTACTGTATGCGGATTGGTGTGTGTCGTGTTTAAAAGAAAAAATGTTTCTATTCAGTCGATCTATTCTACCAGAAGGGCACCAGAAGTGGCGATGGGTTATGTTGGATATTACTAAAATGAACGAGGATCACGTTCGTTTTTTAGAAGACTATCAGCAGGTGGGTCCGCCTGCCATTTTGTTATTTAATAGAAAAGGCGTGTTATTGCAGCGCTCGTTTTCTCTTCATAGTATTAACGGTTTGGACGATTTAAACACCCTAACCAATGAAATAAACCGTGCTTTAATAGCGCCTTAAGGGCGTGGACTAATGGCGTTTTTTTACGTGGCTGTTTTTCTGTTTCAGGCGCTTGTTATTTTACTGTTATCGCTATTGGGTTTTGTGGAGTTGTGGCACTTTTTAAGTGCAATGGCTGTTTTGCTGCTGCTGGTTGTGTTTGTAAAACGCAGGTTTTTTGTTCACCAGCAGATTTTTACAATAGGGCGAGCATGTTGCGTTTTGTTTTTGGTGACCTGGACGGGGAGTATTTTTTTGCAGAAAATGCACACGTTTCAAAACATACAAAGTGGTTTATTGGAACAAAAAAGCCTTTGGATTTATGGAAAATTGTCCGATATTCCAATTCACAAAAGAACCCATAACGCGTATGAATTTTTAACATCAAAAATTGACGCAGACGATTTTAATCAAACCGTTTCATTTCGTCTTTCGGATTACCGTAAACAGCGTGTGTTGTTGAACACTAAAACACATTATGCTATTAAGATAAAGCCAAAACCTATTTACAGCAACAACGAACCCGATGTTTTTAATTACAGTACGTATTTGTTTTCCAATGGAATACAGGCTTTGGGTTATATTCAAGAAATACGACCGATAGAAACTTCTTTAACCCTAAAAGATGGTTTGTTAAATTGGCGGGAACGCATTGCTCAACAATTGAACGCATTAGAAAATAATGGATTTTTGTACGCGTTGGTTTTGGGCAATAAAAGTTACTTAAACGCAGAAGATAAAGATACATTTTCCAAAACGGGTCTTATGCACGTTTTGGTTATTTCGGGCTTGCATATTGGGTTGGCATTTTTATTTTTTTACAGCTTAGTGCACGGTATCTTTTTTCTTGTTTTTGGTCACAAAATGGGTCGTTTTTATCACGTATCCAAGATTGTTATTTTACTGCTGGTATTTTTGTATCTGGGGGTTTCTGGGATGAACATTCCGGGATGGCGAGCGTGGTTGATGCTGTTGTTTTATATGTTGTCTGGTTGGTTTGGTGCGTCTAAGGCACGTTTGTTGGATGGGTTGCATTTTGCTGGAATGACTATGCTTCTGTTTATGCCTATTTGGTTTTTTTCGGTTAGTTTTTGGTTGTCTTATTGGGCAGTTTTAGGGGTATTGTTGTTTATGCAGCGTATCAACTGGCGTGTGTTTGGGTTTAAAAAATACACATTGCATGTTGTGCAATTGTTTGGTTTATCTATTTTTTTATCCCTTTGGTTGTTGCCTGTTTTGTCGTATTTGGGTATTTCATATGGTATTTTTAGCGGTTTTTTAAACACCGCAATTGTTTTGTTGTTTTCATGGGTTTTGGTTCCCTTGTTGTTGTTGGGTTTGTTGTTGTTTTTGGTGTTTCCCGAAGGCGCTTTGTGGGTTTGGTCTTTGGTTTTAGAAGCTTTAGTGCTTATAAGCGGGTACTTAAGTCAGGCGATTAATGTATTTTGGCCGCTGTGGGAGGTGCGCTTTTCATTTTGGTCAATGCTGTTGTGGTGTATTTTAGGGGTCGTGTTTTGGTTTTTAAGATTTAATAAGCAGCGTTTTATGGTGCTGTTGGCATTATTGGTTGTATTAATGGTACCCGACCAAAGCGTAAAACAAGATGAGGTAGCTATACATGTTTTAGACATTAAGCACGGTTTATCGGTTTTAATTCAAACGAAAAATCATCAATTGTTGTTTGATACGGGTTACAAAAAGCAAACGAATTTTGTGGTTATTCCTAAGCTAAAAAAATTGGGTGTTACGCGTCTTGATGCTTTAATTATTAGTCACGCCGATGCGGATCATGCCGGTGGTCGTAAGAATATTTTGAAAGAATTTGATGTGCAAGATCGTTACGCAGGGGACAAAAATCTATTACCCGGTCAGGTGCGGTGCAACGCAGATCAATCATGGGTATGGGATGGTGTGCGCTTTTCGTTTCTTTATCCATGGGATGGTGTGGTTTTTAAAGATCGCAACTCGCACAGCTGTGTTTTAATGGTGGAAACAGGGCAACAGCGTTTTTTAATTACCGCAGATATTGGTTTTGAACAAGAAAAGGCATTACTGAATAAAAGAAACATGCCTGCCGTTCAAACATTAATTGTACCGCATCAAGGTAGCCGCTACTCTTCTGGGGCACCGTGGTTGGCGTTTCATAAAAACACGCTGGAAAATGCCATTATTGTTCACAAGCGCTTTAATTCGTATAAACATCCTGCCGTTGGTGTGGTAGAGGGGTATCGTTCTTTGGGTGCGCGTGTGTACGGAACGGGTTGTTTGGGTGGTTTGTATGTTGCAATGAATCCACAAGAAACGCGTGTTCAACAGGGTTGGTTGTGGCCTTGGGAGCGGTCCGTTTTACCTGCTGTCTGTTAGGTCAATCGTTGTATTTTTAAAAATACGGTTATGTTAAAATATATTTAAATACACAAATTAAAGCATTTAAAACATGAAGAGTGATGTCATTTTAGATGAGAAGATTCTTACTCAATTAAAGAAAAAAATACAAAAAGCAGCCGATATTCAAGGGCTAACCATGGAAGAAATTTGGAAGCGTTTTTTATTGAAAAAAACCAACGAAGAAATGGATTATTTGGTTGTACACATTATGGTGGATATATTGGGTGAGGCGTTTATTAGAGCGCAGAAAATTTTTTGGCCCAAGATTCATAAAACCATTACGCCAATTGATTTTATAGTAAGCGCAAATCGTTTTCATGCCATGGGGGCTTTTTTAAAATTTAAATTGTATGAATTGGACGACGAACATCAGCACCTTCATCAACTCATTGCTGCTAGCAAAGCAATTAATCATTTAGAGATGGCGTGGCTATTATTGCAGCACGCTCATGAACATTACCCAACCTATTTTCAATTGGATTAAGTATGCATGTTTTAGATACGCAGTCCATTGCTTCGGGCATTATTTACACCTTAATGTGCGGTCCTATGCAAAACCTGCAATACATTATAGTGAATTGCGCCACTAAACATGCCATTTGGACGGATCCAGCGTGGGAGACCGAAGAGGTGCTGGGTTGGCTGAATGAGTGTGGTTACACATTAAGTAGTGTTTTTTTAACGCACACGCATTACGACCACGTGAACGGTTTATGCGATGTGTTGCGCTGGTTTCCCAACGTACGCGTGTATCTTACTAAAGAAGAGTTGGGATTTTATACAGGCAGTGTAGGTTCTAACACGCATTTGCTGAAAGACGGTGAGCGGTTTGAAGCGAATGGTTTTATGTTTACCGGTATTCATGCGTTTGGACACACGCCTGGATCGGTGTGCTTTCAAGTGGACACGTATCTTATTACAGGCGATGTGCTGTTTGTGGGGGGTTGTGGGCGTTGCGACTTGAAAGGGGGCAGCAGCGAACAAATGTTTTATTCTCTAATGAAATTGAAAAATAATTTACCAGACTCACTGATTATTTTACCTGGGCACGACTACGGCGATATGCTATCCGACACATTGGCGCATCAAATACAAGTGAATCCGTTTTTTCAAAACAGCACCTTAGAAAATTTTTTAATACAGCGTAATTAAACGATATGTTAAAAAAATTAGCGTGTTTTCAATGCTATAAGGTGGATAATTTTTATAGGAGTTTTTAAATGTTTCGGTCGTTTTTTTACACCAAAGAATGGTTAACGCACGCTTGGTTGGGTGCATTGTTTTTGATTTCTTCGCTATGGGTTCAGGTTCAATTTACCGTACTCCTTAATAGTTGGTACAAGCGATTTTACGATTTATTACAAAAAAGTTCGGATTATTACGACGCACCACAAGAAGGTATACGGCTGTTTTTTGAACAGTTAATTGGTTGGGGTTTTTGGGATGGAGGGGATTTTTCTTTTTTAGTGATTGCAATCCCTTATGTTTTTTTAGCGGTATTCACCAACTGGTTTACGCGTATTTATGTTTTATGGTGGCGCGAAGCAATGACGTTTCATTACGTTGATAAGTGGCGTAATGTAGAACACGATATTGAAGGTTCCAGCCAGCGTATTCAGGAAGATTGCGCTCGCTTTGCTCGTATTGTGGAGCATTTAGGTGCAAAAATGTTACGCAGCGTGATGATTTTGGTTGCCTTTTTGCCTGTTTTATGGAGTCTCAGCGCCCACATGGAACTTCCTGTTTTAAAAGATATTCAGGGTTCGTTGGTGTGGTTGGTCGTACTTATTTGTTTTGGTGGTTTAATTTGCTCTTGGTTGATCGGTTGGTTTTTACCGGGACTAGAATACAACAACCAGAAGGTGGAAGCTGCGTTTAGAAAAGATCTTGTTTACGCCGAGGATAATAAAAAACAATACGCTCAATTGGAAACCTTGCAGTCGTTATTTTTTGGTATTCGTTTAAATTATAAACGTTTGTATAAGCATTACAGTTACTTTGACCTTTGGTCTCATACGTACGAGCAAATTATGGTAATTGTGCCGTACTTGCTAATAGGTATTGGTTTGTTTACAGGCTCTATACAGCTGGGCACCATGGTGCAAATGAGTAATGCGTTTGGGCAAGTGCACAGTGGTTTTTATGTTTTTATGGATAATTGGGTTCTTATTAATGAGTTACGCAGTATTCATAAACGATTAAAAGAGTTTGAACAAAACATACAAAACGTTTAGCATCAAATGTTTTGTATGTTTTTAAAGCATCTAAAGTTGGTTGTGATTAACGTTGAGTTTCAGCAATAAACAGCGCTTGATGGCACGCATGAACAACCGAAGCAATACGAACAGCAGACTGAGCACCTACTTTACTTAAACCCGCTGAAACCACCTGTTTGCTATGAGAAGCCATGCAAAGACCACAGCCATTAATAGTGGAAATAGCCAAGCCAATCAACTCGAAGTCTAATTTAGAAACGTCTGTTTGCTTCATAGCGTTCATGCGAAGATTGGCGGGTAATTGTTTGTAATCGGTGTCTTCACTAAGGTGCAAGAAACGGTAGTAAACGTTGTTCATTGCCATGATGCTGGCAGCGGCTGCAGCGGCTTGTACAACACGTTCATTGGGGGATAATTCTTCAATTAAGGCTTCTACCAATTGTTTATTTTTTACTGTGTACGCGCATCCTAATGCAACGCCTGCAATTTGTTCTGCGGTTAAGTCGGGCGCTCCATCGGCACTCAACACCTTAGAAATATTTAATTTAATATCTTTCGCGTGGTTTCCTATTTTGTCTTTAATGTCTTGTATGTTCATGGACGACTCCTTCAGTAAATTGTAAAAATTATTATTTATTCATTTATAATAAATATAGTTTATTAAATAACAAAATAAAAAATACACATTACGCAATAATTTTTATAAATCATGGTTCATTTAAAATTAAAAGACGTTCAATACGCGCTGATGTTGGCAAAGACAAAAAATTTTAGAGCCGCTGCAGAGGCTTGTTTTATCAGTCAGCCTGGATTAAGCAATCAAATCAAGCAGCTGGAAACCTATTTAGGTGTTTTGCTGTTTGAGCGCAGTAAAAAAAGCGTTAAGGTTCTGCCTGTTATGCATAAAATTATTCCAGTTATGGAAGATATTGTACGGCAATCACAATGCGTTAAAGAGATTGCTCAACATTATAAAAATCCACTGTCTACCCCTTTTCGTTTAGGCGCTATTCCAACACTTGCAATGTATGTTTTTCCCAGTGTTGTTAATTGCGTTCATGAGCACTGGAAAGATATGAATCTTGTGTTAATTGAAGAAAAAACAGACGATTTATTGGAGTATTTCCAGCACGGTAAAATAGACGCTGCTTTAATGGCAATGCCTATTGAACATCCAAAACTTGTATGCGAGCCTATTTTTGAAGACGCGTTTTATTTAGCCGTATGTAAAGAGCATCCGTTGTTAAAAAAACCACGCGTTTACCTAGAAGACTTAAAACCCTATACGCTTTATTTGTTGTCTGAAGGGCATTGCTTGCGCGAACAGGCTTTAGAAATTTGCGCGCGTATTGGAACAATGGATACGAAATTTTCAGCAACCAGTTTGGAAACCATTCGTCAAATGGTGCGTCTTGGTGGAGGGGTTACCTTGATGCCAAAAATTGCCATGCGGTCGGAAGAGGATATTTTCTACGTAAAAATACACGACGTTACATCCACCAGGAATATTGCATTGGTTTGGCGTTGTAACGATGCCCGCTATGCGCTTATTAAAGAATTTGCAACGGCACTAAAACGCGCGTTAGTGGTTTAATTACTGGCTGCTGCCACAACCACTGCAGCCACCTGTACCGCCAATAATTTGAAAGACGTTGTTAAACAAAAAACTAGCACCCATTTCGTTTTCGCTGTAATCAATTTCAACACCCTTTAGGTAATGAGAAGCAATAGGATCCAGATACAGTGTGACACTGTTTTCTTGGTAGGTGCTATCTGTTTCATAGGTTTCACTGGAAAACGACATACTGTAACTCATGCCGTTGCAACCTCCCCCCAACACAAACAAACGAATGGCCTTTGCTTCTTCGTTGTCGTTTAACAATTCCGACATTTTTTCTCTAGCAGGCGCGGTTAGTTTAATTTGATCACAGGTTAATTGGTGCGAATAGTTCATGGATGTTTTTTATTGTTTAATTTGGTTTCTTCCATTATAACATTATTAAAAAAACGAACGTAAATGACCGTCTCCACACTTGCTTTATTTGATCTAGACAATACCTTAATTAAAGGCGATAGCGACTTTTTATGGGGGTGTTTTTTAGCGGAAAGAGGTTACGTGAATAGTGGTTTTAAGAAAAAACACGCTGCGTATTTATTGGATTACGAGGCAGGTCAACTGAACATTCTGGATTTTTTAGAATTTTCTTTAGAGCCGTTAACGCGTTTTTCCTTCAAGCAACTAAACAGCATGCACTGTGAATTTATGGCGGAAAAAATACAACCCATCGTTCGCCCACGTGCGTTGGATTGGTTGGCGTACCACCGTGAAAACAATCATACGTTGGCAATGATTACTGCCACCAACGAGTTTGTAACCGCTCCCATTGCGGCTTACTTTGGTATTGAGCATTTAATGGCAACGCGTGTTCAAAAAACCCATGAAAGATGGAAGAATAGCATAGTAGGTGTACCGTGTTTTCAAGAGGGAAAAATTACCCATCTTAACGCGTGGAAACAACGCTTTAGCGTAACCGATGCGGTGCAATTTTTTTATTCAGACTCTTTTAACGACCTACCATTGCTCAACAAGTCGCAGCATCCTATTGCGGTTTATCCGGATGAAAAATTAGCACACCACGCCAAACAGCATTGTTGGCTGTGTTTGGACGACAAAAACCCCATGCCCAACTTTATTCTTCAAGAATAACTGGTTTTACTTGGTGAATAAGGTAACAAGCGCTTAAAAAAACGCATTGCCTCAAACAATGGTTCGTGCCTTATGCGCTTATTGGATTGAGCAAATCGTTGGGTATTACCCGGCTTTTGGGTTGATTTGAATCTTAGGCATACCAAAAGATTGATCCACAGGATAAACGCTAATCTGTTGGCTTATTTTCATTGCTGTTTCTAGGTAGCATTCAACCAAAGGGTGTGTTGATGGTAGAGTTTTTAGTGCCGGTTCATCTTGATTTAGTATGGGGTCAAACGGTACATAAGCCAACACAGGTGCGTCTAATTTTGGCGTGGTGTTTACTTGAAACAAGCGCGTTGGTTTTTGACAATGACCGCAAACAAAACTGGACATATTTTCAATTAGCCCCAAAATATTAACGTTTAATTTTTTGAACATTTCAAGCCCTTTTCGCGCGTCGGATCGGGCTAGTTTTTGCGGCGTGTAGACCACCACGGCTGTGGTGAGGGGAATGCTTTGCGCTAGGGTTAAATGAATGTCTCCTGTTCCGGGAGGTAAATCAATTAATAAATAATCCAACCCCTTCCAATCGGTGTCAAAAAAAAGTTGCTTAATGGCTTGGGTTGCCATGGGTCCTCTCCAGATGGCGGGTTGGGTGCTGTCTATTAAATATCCAATAGACATGGTTTGTATGCCTTCAATACACAATGGAGTAATTTTATTGTTGATGCTTGTGGGCTTTTTGGTTAATTGGGTCATTAGGGGAATACTGGGTCCGTAAATATCGGCATCCATAATGCCAACCCGTGCTCCTATTGCATTTAACGCCAGTGCTAATTGCACGGTGGTGGTGGATTTCCCCACGCCTCCTTTACCAGAACTAATGGCTACAACATTTTTAATTTGTGGGTGATTGGGAATTGCAGCTTGTTGTGTGGTGTGCGCTTGCACCCGTGTTTCCAATTTTATTTGGATTCGTTGGTTTTTGTAGGACTTTAAAAGCGTATGGGTAATGGTGCGTTTCCATTCGTTTTGGGTGGGTGTATCTAAGTAACCGCCTAACGTTAGAGTAAGATGAATATCTTGTTCTGTTTTTTGAATGGACTTAATATGCTGTTTGGAAAGATAAACATCCGAATGCGGTATTAAAATTTTGCTTAAGATGGCGTTCAAATCGTTGTTTTTTTTAAATTTGATCATAGGGTTTGATTGTCGTATTATGAGAAGTTGCAACCATATATTACACGCTTTACCCATGACAAATCCAATTTTTGTAACCGCCGCTTTACCTTACGCAAATGGACCCATTCATTTGGGTCATTTGGTAGAGCATATTCAGGCGGATATTTGGGTACGTTTCCAAAAACTAAACGATAAAACGTGTTTTTTTGTATGTGCGGATGATGCCCATGGCACACCCGTGATGATGAAGGCAAAAAAAACAGGACAAGACGTTGAAAAGATGATTGCCAGCATTCACGATCAACATCAACAATCGTTTTCAAACTTTTTAATTGAACACGACATTTACCACAGCACGCACAGTGAGGAGAATAAACGTTGGGTTTATCGCTCTTATCAGCTATTAAAAGAAGCGGATTTAATTGTCTCTCAATCCATCGAGCAATTTTACGATGAGAAATCCGCCATGTTTCTACCCGACCGTTTTATTTTAGGCACCTGTCCTCGTTGTGGTGCCGAAAAACAATACGGTGATGGGTGTGAAGCGTGTGGCAGTATTTATAATCCTAATCAATTAATTGACCCTATTTCCGTTGTATCTCAAACAACACCAAAGAAAAAAACCAGTCAGCACAATTTTTTTGCGCTGTCTAAGACACAAGATTATTTGTCGGATTATCTGAACCGAACGCCGTTGCAATCGCCTGTTTTACATAAACTACAAGAATGGTTTGAAGACGGATTAAAAAACTGGGATATTACCCGTGACGCACCGTATTTTGGTTTTGAAATTCCAGATTGCCCGCATCAGTACTTTTACGTTTGGTTGGACGCACCTTTGGGTTATTTTGCGGCGTTAGAGCGTTTGTGCGCTGAGAAAAATTTAGGCAATGTTGACGACTACATCTTAGGTAAAAAACCGTGTTTTTTGTACCATTTTATTGGTAAGGATATTATTTATTTCCACAGTTTATTTTGGCCTGCTATTTTAAACGCATGCGATTTTAAAACACCCGACAATCTATTTGTTCATGGTTTTTTGAACATTCAAGGCAAAAAAATGTCAAAATCCAAAGGTGTTTTTATTGAAGCCGACGAATACATTAAACACTTACCACCAGAAAGTTTGCGTTATTTTTTAGCCACTAGATTGGGCACTGGTTTGGAAGACCTAAATTTGGATGTTAACGATTTGCGTCAGCAGTTTAACGCCGATTTAGTGGGAAAAATAGTGAACATTGCCAGCCGAACGTCTAAATTTTTAGACCTTTATTTTGATAATAAAGTTCAAGGCGTGGATGCGGCTATTTTTGATGTATTTGATAAAACACGCGTGGACATTGAAAACGCATATCAAATGCGTGAATTTTCAAAAGCTATGCGGCTTATTATGGGTTTGGCGGGTGCGGTAAACCAGTATATTGATGAGCACAAACCATGGGCCGTTGTAAAGCAAGACGGACCCAATGAATCCGTTTGGTTAACGTGCAGCACAGGTATTCAGGCGTTTCGTTGGTTAATGATTTTTTTAAAACCCGTTTTACCTGTTTTAGCGCAACAATCCGAAGAATTTTTACATGTCAAACCATTTGTTTGGTCGGATTTAAAAGCACCGTTGCCTAGCAACCATGCGATTGGTTCGTTTAAACCTTTGCTTCACAGAATTGAAGAGAGTGATACCGCTTTTTTTTCTAATCTGTGATTGGCGTTCAAAAACGCGTTATTATTTTTGGTGGTACTGGTTTTTTAGGTCGGCGTGTAACGAGTATTTTTTTGAAAGCGGGCTGGAAGGTTACCAGTGTTTGTCGTCGGAAACGCAAAAATACGTGCGCAGATGTGACGCACCATGTGTTTGATATTCATCAGTTAAAATACGCGGATCAGTTGCTGCAAGCTGGTTTTGATGTTGCGGTCAATTTAATTGGCGCTTTAAACGAATCCAAGAAACAGACGTTCCATTTTTTACACGCTCAATGGCCAGAAGAACTGGGTTTGTTGCTGAAGAAGCACAAGATTGAGACGTGCGTACACGTTTCTGCTATGGGCGCTGATATGAACGGTTTATCCAGATACGCTGTAAGCAAAGCACAAGGGGAAGGTGCGTTGCGTAAACACTGTCGGACTTGTGTTGTCTTGCGCCCTAGTGTTTTATTTGGCGAAAACGATGGGTTTTTTTGTCGTTTTGCTCGTGCAACAAAATTTTTGCCTTTTTTGCCTTTTATTTTACAAGGAAAAACGCGTTTTCAACCCATTTGGGTGGACGACGTGGCGTGTGCTGTTTTTACCACCGCAACACAAGCGGTGTATTGGGGTAAAATTTACGAATTGGGTGGTCTGGATATTTGGTCGTTCAAAGCGTGTTTGGAATACGTTTTAGAAGCAACGGGCAGACGGCGGTTTTTAGTTCCTATTTTTGCACCAAAAGCATGGGCGTACTGTTTAGCTTGGTTACCCCAATCGTCCATTACGGTGGATCAGGTGCAGCGGTTAAAATCCGATAACGTTGTGCAATGTCATGCATTAACAATAGATGACTTAAAGATTCAGCCCGCGCGTATTCGTGCGGTAATGAATGCTATTTTGAAGTAGTATTAGGGGTACAGATTTTTCGTTTTCCACCCTGTGTGAGTGTGAGTGTAGCATAAACGATGGTGGAGTCTGCCTTCGGCGGCATGCCAAAATTCTATAACGCGTGGTTGAACGCAAAACCCAGACCAATGTTTGGGGCGTTTTACTGTGGTATTTGGAGGATTCATGGCTTTTTGTACGCTTTCTTGAAGGTCTTTCATAGTGGTTGAAGCAAGTGGTTGAGACTGCTGAGAAAGTGTAGCGCTTACTTGACTGATGTAAGATCGGCTTGCGAAATAGTCATCGGCTTGTTGGTCTGCAATGTGTTTAGCGATGCCTTGAATTCGTATTTGTTTGCCTAAAAAGTCCCAGTAAAAACATAGGCTGACCATAGGGTTTTGGGCAATATTTTGTGCTTTGGGGCTATTTAGGTTGGTGTAAAAAACAAACCCATCTTGGTTGCAAGATTTAACCAAAATCATACGATTACTGGGTGTGTTGCAAGCGTCAACGGTGGCTAAACTGGCGGCGGTTGGCTCGTTAATTTGCGGTGTTTCTTTGGCTTGCTTTTGCCATTGGGCAAACAGTTGTATAGGGTCGCTGGGTGCACTTTCAAACATTGGATGTAACTTGTTGAATAATAGCGTTTTTAAGCGGCGTAAGACGATTGGCTGTTTTAAGCACAACGCGTCTGGCTATTTTAAACAAAGGGGTGTTTTTGGTAAACAAATGAACCACCATATTGGTGCCTTCGTACAGCAATTTTGTGTTCTTGTAATGGTTGCGATGGTAGGACAGCAGATGGTCGTACATACCAATGTCACGTCGCTTCAAAAGATTATTTTCAATATTGTTTGCAAGATGCTGTGCGCTCTCCAACCCTAAATTGAACCCGTGTGCCGTGACGGGATGAATGGTAACCGCGGCGTCACCAATAATAGCAGTACGCTGAGCAATAAATTGTTCGGCGTAACAGGCGTGTAGGGGGTAAATTTTTGGTTGATCTTGCAAGTGCATTTTTCCCAACTGATGGTTGAAGTGTATTTCAACGTGGGCGCTGAATTCGTCTTCTGTCATTTCTAAAAATGCGGGCAAGCGATCATTGGGAATGGTAATAATAACGGACGTTGTTTGATGTTTTAAAGGCAAAACCGCTAGGGTTTGATTGTATTGAAAGCATTCGTAGGCGGTATTGTGATGGGGTTTTTCGCAGGACATGTGACACACTAAAGCGGTGCGCGCAAAGTTTTTTGTGCAAACGGGAATACCTGTTTTTTCGCGTGTGATGGAACGGCTACCGTCTGCACCCACCACTAAATTGCAATGCAGGGTGGGTTGGTTTTTAAGATGCACGCTTGTTTTTTCGTGGTGCACCTGAATGTCTTCCACACAGGTGTTGGTAAGCCACTCAACGTTGGGTTGGTTTTTTGCTATTTTGTATAGATTGTTTTGCAGGATGTGGTTGGGCACCAAGTAACCAAGTGCTTTGTTTTTTTTGGGCTGAATATTTAGCGCATCACTTGCTTTTTGATCCACAACTTTGGCAGCTAAAATGGGTGATACGTGTTGAGGGTTAATGTTGTCCCAAATATCAAGTTTTTGTAGAATGGATTTGGAGAGGTGATTAACGGCTATTTCTTTTCCGTCTTCTGGGTAATTTTCCAGTGCAGATAAGCTTTTTTGTTCTACAATTTTGATACGAGTATTGCTGTTGCCTAGTAAGGCTGCTAAACACAATCCTGCTGTACCTGAACCAATGATAATAATGCTTTGACTCATAATGTTAATGGTTGTGTTGCATAGGGTGTGGCTATTTTTATATATGAGCCTTTGTTTAGTATATATTGTATAATGTATTTTTAGATTAATGTAATCTTAATAATTACTAGTGTATTGCGGTTTGTTTTGTGAAGTTTTTTGTTGAACGTTTTATATCCATAAAAATTGATAATTCATCCGATCATAGAAATTTAGATCTTGAGAATAAAAGTAGTATTTTTATTCGTTTTTTTTACGGTTTGTTTTATCCTATTTTCCGAAAAACCAATGGTTTGGTGTCGGATCAAGAGTATATTGATTTATACGGCAGTTTTTATAGGTCGTATATTAAAAATATTGTCTTCTTCTCGGGTTTGGTGTTGTACTTTATTTTAATGTTCAGTAAGCCCGATGTGGAGTTTTTTGGCGAGCAACATACCTTCAATATGTTGGCAAATATTACGGTTTCGTCCGATGCATTTTTCATGTTTTTCCCTTTGGTTTTCTTGGGCTATTGGTTTTATATTTGTTATTTATTATTGGGATTTCGTTTTTTATCAATGTTTATTTTTTCAAAAGCAAGTTTGGGAAAATCGGCTATAAAAATTCAAGAACGCTCTAATTTTTTTACGAGCTATTTTATTTCTGGACTTGTTATGATATCTGGTATCATTCTGATTATTCTTTTAATTTATACCGCCGTACCAATGCCATGGATTTTTTCAAGATACTTGTATGGCTTAAGTATTATTATGTTGGTAACGTGTTTGTTTTTAAGTATGTATTTTTTTGTTAGCGATTGGTCGTTTATTGCAATCGTTTTGATGGGGCTGATGGGTTGGTTTGTTTTGATAAATGGTAGTGGTATTTTTTCATACAGATCCGTTTATTTGTTTGGGAAAATTTTTGAGAAGCAAGATTTTCGTTTCTTAAATTTAAGTTCTTCCAATCTTGCTCGTTCTGTGTTTAAGTTTTCAAATTTAAGCTTTAGTAATTTATCGGGTACCAATTTTTCTAATTCCAGTATTCAAAAGTCGGATTTAACAAATATTACTGCAAAAAATACCAATTTTTTCAACACCAATTTGAATGCAACGGACTTGTCTAACAGTAATTTAAGCGGTTCTAATATGAAAAATACGAAGGTGATGAATACTAAATTTAAGGAAACAAATTTGTTTGAAACCAATTTAAGCGGCTCTAATTTTACAATTTCTCAATACCAGCAGGCTTGTAATGCTTTGTTTGCTATAATGGATGAAACGCAGCGAGGTAAATTTATTTCTTACGCCAATTATGAAGACAGTCTTGAAAACCGATATATTCATAGATGGCGATTGGATAGCGTAAATTTTTGCCACATCAATTTAACGGATTTTGTCTTTGCTCATAGTAGCTTGTTGGGTGTTAATTTTTCAAACGCCACGCTTCGGTTTGTTGCGTTTTTAAATAATTTTTCCGATCATTCTAATTTTTCCCACGCCCAATTAAAGGAAGTTAATTTTTCAGGCGCGTATTTGAACGGCAGTCGGTTTAATTTTGCAAGGCTCAACAGTGTTAATTTTGTAAATTCGGATTTATTTAATGTGGACTTTTCAAATGCCCAGTTATACTATGTGGCTTTTAAGGGTTCTAATTTAGAAAATGTAAATTTTGAGGGTGCTAATTTTTTTCGTCCCGATTTTTCAGACGCTCGTAATTTGGATTGCGAGGCATTAAAATTAGCTACGTTTAATATAGAGTCTGATTACAATAAATGGTGCAATACACTAAATTAAGGCATGAGAAATATATTATATTTAAGTGTATTATTTTTGATATTTTTATCTTCCATATTTGTCGTTAATGTGGTTTTAGCTACTCAAAAGTACAACGAAGCATTGTCTAAATTTTTAGAACAGCAGATTGTTGCTAATTTAGGAACATTGGATTTAATTATTCATGAAGGGGTTTATACTGGTCTTCCGTTGTATCAAATCAACGATATTGAAGGGGTTATTTTTAAGTTAATTACCAACAATCCACTGATTATTTCTGTGGATGTCGCAAACACTTCTGGGAATATTTTATTTACCAGTGATAAAGATGCGAGCTATCACAGCTTGTCTCGCGACGAAATTAATCAGATTATTTACGGTAGATCTTCGGTCTTCACAAGGGAAAACAAGGAAGAGAAGAAATTTTCTCTTTACAAGCGTCTGGATCATCAGGGAAAAACGTATGGTTTTTACCGTGTGGTTTATAAAAATTACTACGCACCCGTTTTGCAAGAATTTTGGCTGGACTTATGGAAAAATTTTATTGTTCCCATTGCAGTGTTGTTGTTGTTTTCTATTTTAGGTTTTTCTTATTTTGTGTGGCGATCCATTCTTCTTTTACGGTATTGGTCTGATGTGATGGTGGGAGCTAAAGATTTAAGCGATTCGGGAAAAATTAAACGTTTAGAAGCGTTTGTTGGTTCTGATTTTGTAAAAAATGTAATTGATATAAAAAATGAAGATACAAAACATTAAGATGATGTCGCATGTTCAAAGCATGCGTAAGATGCGCCGTTTCCGAGCGTTCTTTTTTATTTCTATCATGGCATTTTTTGTTTTGTGTTCATCGTCTATTTATCTAATCATTAATATTAACCCCACTTTATTGGATGCGTTTGATCGTAAGATTTTTAATCAAAGTCAGTTTATTACTTCAGAAATTCAAAGTGCTGTTAATTTGGGTATTTCATTGGATGATATGATCGGTTGGGATGAATACTTTGAAGAACTTGCTGGCCAATACGATAGTCTTTTGGGTTTGACGGTTTTCAAGAAAGAGTCGGGTGTTGTTTATGATAAAAACATCAACATTACTTCAAATCAAAATCTGTTTTCTTGGGCGTTGGATTTTGTTGGTTTTGATCGAGTGAGAACTCAAAAGCATTTGCTTTACAAGCCTAATAGCAATACATCAAACAACGACACTATTGGACAAGTGGCGCTGGTGTACGACTATTACTACGCGCTTAATTTAATTAATAGCATGCTTTACGATATTTTAACCATATTGATTGTGGTATGGGTGTTGTTGTATGAATTACGTCATTTTGTTCTATATATTTTTATACAAAAACCAGTGTTACTGACCAAGGAATGGTTAAGTAGAAATCAACAAGGCGTTAAATCTTATCTAAAAAAAGCACCTTTGGTGTTTAAGAATTACTTTAAGAAACTAGTTACTACAAAAGAAAAAGGCGCCGAACACATTGAATTAAAAGGTGTGGCTGAAGTGCGTTTTTTTGTATTTTTATTTATGATGGCTATTGAAATGTGTAGAACATTTTTACCTTTAGTGATTGAGGAGGCATTTTTTAATAATCCCAGTGAAGTGCCCTTTCCGTTGCCGGTTGTTTCAGCCATGCCCGTTGTTGGTTTTATGGCGTTATCTCTTTTGGGTGCGTTTTTAGGGTATTACATTTTAAAAGCAGTAAATACCAAGACTTTTTTGTTAACGTGCGCGGTGATAACGTCGTTTTTTATTAGTATGGTGGTCATTTTTACCAAATCCATTGGTGCTATTACACTGGTTTGGATGATAGTTGGTTTGTTCTATGCGTTTGTAATTATTGGCGTTCAAAATTATTTGATCAATGCGCATCCGCAACTTCGCGGTCAAAATCCACTTATTTATTTTGCCCAGGCGGTTTTTTCTGCTTTAATTATTGGTCCAATGCTTGGTGGGTTTGTAGCCGATTATTGGGGGTACGACGCTTTATTTCTTTTAAGTTTTATTTTATTTTTAGGATCTTGTTTTGTGGCAATTCGTTTTTTAAGCCGAGGGAATGATACGCACAATCTTATTGAAGAAGCTGACTCTAAAGACGCACAACAAATCCATTCAATAGATTCCAATGCAGAGAAAAAGAAGTTGTCTATTTTCATCCATGTTCAGTTTTGGTTGTTTTCATTGCCCAGTAAAATGGTCTTATCGGGTGTTTTATTCTTCGCATTACCGATTCAGTTAAACGAATTATCGTATGATAAATTAGATATTGGTCGTTTAATTATGAATTATGGTATAGCGATGGTGATTTTCTTGCCGTTTATTAATAAAATGGTGTCTCAAAACAACAGTTTTATTTATATGTTATTTTTGTTGTTTGTGTCCGTTTTATTAAATCTTATTTCTTTTTTAATGTTTAAAAATAGTATTGCTTACATTATATTTGCAATTTTTCTATTCGGTTTTGCCCAGCTTATTTCGGTTGTTATTCAACCCGTTTTAATTACCCGTTTTTGTAACATTTACCAATGTTCCTTACCGCGTTCTTTATCCGTTTATCGTACAATGGAGCGTTTGGGTGCGTTGATTGGTCCTGTAGTAGTCGCTCTTCTATCTTTTAAATATGGTTATTTTTCAATTATTCACTACCTTGGCGTTATTATTTTTATAATGGGTATTGTGTGTATTGCTTGGCTTAGTATTCCGTACTTAACAAACAGAAAATTATTTATTAAAAATTATGCTCACAAACAATAATAACGGTTTTAAGGGATTGAAACAGCATGTCTGTTTATCAAGTGTCATCGGTATATTGCTGTTGATGGGGCTTGTTTTTCATGCACTTTCAGCCAATGCTGCAGTTTCCAAAAAAGTTTTACTTTTATTATGGCGCGGTGAAACCAAGGTGGAAGAAGGTTTTCGCGATTACCTAAAAAATTACCGTATGGAATATACGATTGTGAACGCCCAACAAAGCACCAATGGTCACATGGCATGGTTGAATAAGAAAAAAGAAACGATTTGCGATTTTGACCTTGTCTACACATGGGGAAGCAGTATTAGTGCCATTACTCGCCAATTTTTTATAGACACCAAAGCCAATGTTTGTTCGGACGGTCGTGTGGTTCCTATGGTATTTACAATGGTCGCTTATCCTAAAGAAGTTGGTTTAATTAAAAGTTTTTCTGAGAAAGACGATTTCTTAACGGGTGTTACTCATTCCGCGCCACCCGAAGCACAAATACACGCTATTGAAAAATTCTTATCTGTTAAGAAAGAAAAATTACGTTTTGGATTAATGTACAATTTGTTAGAAGAAAACGCAGTAGCGGCTATTGACAAAGTGGCTCAAGTTTTAGAAGGAGATGCACAGGTCTTAAATTTTTACGCCGTAGATTCTGTTCAAGACCCTGATTTTAAAACCTTATTTCAAAGAATTAGAGAGGATAAAAACGATATTATTTATATTGGTCCTGACTCCTATCTAGCGGGGCAATCCAGTGTTATTTTTGAACAATTGAAAGAACACCCTGTTGTTATTTATTCGGTTAGTGAATACATCTTAAAAAACGGCGGGGCTTTGTTTGGCTTGATTTCTAGTTATTACGATGTGGGGCAACTAACCGCAAGTCAAGTGGAGCAAATTTTATTCAGTCGAAGAAGCCCTCAACAAATTTCCGTGCAAACGATTAGTGGTTTTAATTTTTTTATCAACATGGATATTGCAAATATTATAAAAAAATATCCAAGCATATTATTGCTTCGTCAATCTAAGATTTTGCATACTCAAAATTAAACCAGCATAAAACAAAACCCATGAAGTATTCTCTGGTTGAATATAAAGACAATTACAAAACAATCTTTAAATTTTATCAACGGAATTATTCGCCGTATTTATTGCAATTTAAACCAGAGTTTTTTGAAGAAGCGATTCAATCCAAACAAGCATTTTTTGTTGCCGTATTGAAAAAAAAAACATCCACTATTTTGGGGTACAGCATTGTTGTTTTGATGTGCGCCCGAACACCTGCGTTACGTTACGTTATTGATTCCGTAAAAGAACAGTTACCAAACCAAATAACACATCTTGAGCAATGCGCTTTTTTGTCTGGCAGTATGTTAAGTACACGTGCGTTGGGTTTGGGTATTCACAGACGGTTGATTTATCGGCGTTACCAATTTTGCTACGATAGAAATATTTTTTATATTTTTTCCACCGTTAATCCCGTTAACCTGAAAAGTTTTGTGAATCTAATGCGGTGCGGTTTTATTTTCTTAAAAACAATGGTTGTGCATAAGAAACATTTTCGTTTTTTATTTTACCGTTTATTAATTAAAAAGCTGTCAAAATAAGTGCGTTAAACGGGATTTTCGTCTTCTATAAATACGCACTCAACCCCACATATTTTTTCCAGCCACTGACCTAAGGCTTGTATGCCATAGCGTTCGGTGGCGTGATGTCCAGCAGCGATGTAATGAATGTTATTTTCTCTTGAAAAATGCACGGTATTTTCAGAAATTTCTCCACTTATAAAAGCGTCTGCTTTCCCTTGATAAGCCTGTTCAATAAAACGTTGTCCTGCCCCCGTACAAAGTGCAACGCGTTTTATAGGGTGACTTCCAGCTGCAATGCAAAGGGGTTTTCGTTGCACGGTGTTTTCAATAATATTAGAGAATTCTGGCAATGAAAGGGGAGTGGGTAGTGTTCCCCAACACAACCATTCATCTATGGGGTTGATGTCCAGCACAATTCCCAGCAAGCGGGCTAATGCTACGTTATTACCGACCTGTGGGTGGGCATCCAACGGCAAATGGTACGCCAACAAATTTATGTTGTGCTTCAAAAGAAGTTGCATTCTTGTTTTTCGGTGACCCGTAAGTGGGATGGGTTCGTTTTTCCAAAACCAACCGTGATGTACCAAAATTGTATCTGTTTGGTACGCAACCGCTTGTTGTAAGAAATTAAGAGAGGCTGTAACGCCCAACGCTATTTTTTTAACCGATAAACACCCTTCTACTTGCAATCCGTTGGGTGCGTAATCGTGAAATTTACGGGGCGTTAATAACGCATCTAGGGTGTTTAATAATTGATTCCTATTCATTCGCAATCGTATCCTCTTAATGCCCGAATAAGCTGATTGTTTTCGTTTGAATCCCCTATGGTTATGCGTAATGCATCTTGAATGGTTGGGTGCAAATATTTCACAGCAATACCGGATTTCCATAGGTGGTTGTAAATAGCTTCTGCTTGATAAGAGGGTTTGACGGTTACTAGAAAAAAATTGGCTTCGCTGGGGTGAACATGCAGAAAATCAAACGCTTCTAGTTGTTTGTGAAGGCGTTTTTTTTGATCCAGTAACCGCTGAATACAGCACGTAGCCTGATGCCAATTTTCCAAAACATACTGTGCCACCGAAGCGGTGTACGAACTAATATTATAAGGGAGTTTTATACCATGAAACGCGTTTATAACGCATGTGTGACCTAACAAAAAACCAAAGCGCAAACCCGCAAAACCCATTTTAGATAACGTGCGCATTACAACCACATTTTTATATTTTAACCAGCGGTGGGTATGGTCTTCGGATGCAAAAACTTGGTAGGCTTGGTCTATTACAAACAAAGTGTTTGGGTGTTTATGAATACAGTTTTCAATGGTTGGTGCGTGAAAAATATTTCCCGTGGGATTGTTGGGAGTGGCAAGAAAAACCGCAGCCGGTTGGTGTGTGGACAAAGCGTTCAGCATGCTGTTTGCATCCAATTGGTACTGTGCGTTTAAATGCATTTCTATGCAGGCAATACCAAGGTTGTCGCACAAAATTTTGTACATTGAAAAGGTTGGTTTTGGTAGCAAGATAGGGCGCTTATATTGCAAGCCCAGTAAAATAATTTGAATTAATTCGTCTGAACCATTACCCAATAAAATCTGTTGTGGGCCGTCTAATTCAAAACGTTGAGCAATATTTTTTTTGAGTAGTTCTAAATTGTTTGGGTATCTATTAATAGGTGTTAATGGAAGCGAACGGTGCATTTGATCCAAAAAAGGGGCAACGAATGCATCCGGCATTTCCATGGCATCCAATTTAATTAAATGGGTAGAGTCCGGCGCGGTATAGCCGTGTTTGTTTTTTAGATTGGTGTTCAAAAAAGAAGGAGAACTCATCAACTTTTTGTTCGGTATTCGGCCGAAGCGGCGTGTGCAAATAAAGATTCATCGCGCGCCAGGGTGCTTGCAATTTTTCCTAATTTTTTCGCCGAAGAGCGTGTGCATGTAACGGTGCTGATGCGTTTTTGAAAATCGTATACACTTAAGCCGGATGCAAAACGCGCACTGCCTGAGGTGGGCAAAACGTGGTTACTGCCTGCGCAGTAATCGCCCATGGACTCGCAGGTGTATTCGCCAATGAATACAGCGCCTGCGTGTTGAATGTGGGGTAGAAATTTATCGGGTGTTTTTACGGCTAGCTCCAAGTGTTCTGGTGCAATTTTGTTAATTAAGTGGATGGTTTCTTCATCGGTTTGGCTTAAAATAAGCGCGCCTTTTTGTTTTAATGCGGCTTCAATAATGCTTTGTCTTGGCATTTTAGGCAGTTGCTTTTCAATGGAAGCGTTTACGCGTTCAAGAAGTTTAGGGCTTGTGCTAATGAGTATGGCTTGTGCGTTTTGGTCGTGTTCGGCTTGAGAAAATAGGTCCATTGCCAACCAGTCTGGATTGCTGTTTTCATCCGCTACAATGAGTATTTCAGATGGTCCAGCGATCATATCAATACCCACCAGACCAAACAATTGTTTTTTGGCAACGGCAACGTATTGGTTTCCAGGACCTACAATTTTATCTACCTGTGGAATGGATGATGTACCAAAGCACAGTGCGGCTATGGCTTGCGCGCCACCCACTCTATAAATAGTGTTTATTTGACAAAGGTGGGCAGCGGCTAAGACGCTGTTGTTGATGGTTGCGTTGGGCGTGGGCGTGGTGATGCACAGCTCCTTAACCCCTGCTATTTGAGCGGGTATGGCGTTCATCAACACCGAAGACGGATAAGCTGCTTGTCCTCCAGGTACGTATAATCCTACCCGTTCAATGGGTAGGATTTTTTGCGCCAAGTGCGTACCGTCGGCATCCGTGTATTCAAATTCAGAGTAACCGCTTTGAATGGAATGAAACGTTTCAATGCGTTTGTGTGCTTCCTTTAAAGCGGATTTTGTTTTTTTGTCTAGTGTGTTCCACGCGCGTTCAATGGATTTTTTATCCACTGTAAGTTCGTGGGTGTTTTTTGGTTTCCAGTGGTCTAGTTGTTCGGTTAATTGAAGAAGTGCTGCATCCCCTTTTGTTTGAATTTGTTGAATAATATTACAAACGCATTGAATCACATCGGAGTTTATAATTTCACTGCGATCAAGCAGTGCACTTAATTGCTGAGAAAATTGAGAATGCGTGGTATTTAATTGACGCATGGTTGAAGCTGTTGGATCAATTTATGCATGGGTTTGCTGTGGAAACATAAGGCGGTTTTATTGGTAATAAGACGGGCGCTTGAGCGATGAATGTCCATGAGTGGTTTGAGTCCATTAATTTTAAGCGTTTGCCCAGAGCTTACAATATCCACAATGTAGTCGGATAAGTTCATAATAGGAGCAAGTTCCATGGATCCGTATAATTTTAGCAAACGAACGTTAGCGTGGTATTGTGCAAAAAAACGTTGAGTAATGCTGGTGTATTTTGTAGCAACTTTATAGGTTGTTCTAGGTTGTATAGTCTTGAAGGTATCGTTGTTTTTTCCCGCTAGAAGCAGTCGGCATTGTGCGATTTTTAGATCCAAAAGTTCTACTAAATTGGTTAGGTGTAATTCGTTTTCTATTAACGTATCCTTACCAACCACACCCAATTCCACGGCGTTATTACTAACGTAAGTGGGTATGTCCGAAGCTCTAATAATAACGATATCTATGGTTTTTTGATTGGTGTTAACAATCAGCTTGCGTTGTTTTATTTGGTCGTAATTGGGTTTAATTCCAATGGAGTTTAGTAACGATAGTGTTTCATCAAATATTCGTCCTTTAGCAATTGCAATTTTCACTGTTTTTAACTCAAAATAAATAAACTTGCACGTAGAACAAGATCAATAAAATAAATAAACGCAAAGGGTATAGCAATTTCATCCAAGAAAACAGACCGATGAATGCCGTTGTATTTGGTGCGTATCATCCAACTTGGAAGAAGACCTACAATTATTAGTAACGCTGCAAATAGCCAAAGTGCCATTGTGGGCATTCTGTACGGAAAAAAACTTAAGGAAATAATAATACCGCCTGTTATCTTCAGCGCAAAGCATACTTTTAGTAAAAAATTAATTCCATCCTTTTCGGTAATATTTAGATAGGATAATAAAAAATGTAAGGTGTTTTTTAGCATAGTATAGTTCTAAAAAGAGAAGATTGGTAAAACAAATATAAAGGAAAGTAATAGTAACACAGCCAATGTGTTGGATATAAAAATGGATCGATTTTTTGTTATTTTAACACTTTCATTGATGGGTTCAAACCACATGGTTTTTATGATTTTTAGGTAGTAAACGGCAGCAATTATGGAACCTGCAATACCAAAGAAAAGTAATAAAAATTGTTGCGCCTTAACCAATGAAACAAATACAAAGAATTTAGCAAAAAAACCAAGTGTGGGAGGTAAACCTAAAAGCGAAAAAACGGCAATGCTAAGAATAACAGCCAACATTGGATGACGTTTCCCCAAACCACTTAAATCGTTAATATGGTAGTTTGTTTTAGAGGCGATGGCGTTCATTAGTACACCGATTAAAAAAACCATGGTTAAAGCGTAGACGCTAACGTAAAGTAAAGCGGGTAATAGCAATTGCAATTTTCCTGCTAAAAATGCATTTTGTGCTATTGGTTCAATGAATAACGTGGGTTGAAGACCGTAATACAGCATACCGTGGACTAAAGAAACAACCGAATTATAGTTGTACACCGTGTCCAAGCAAAGCAATAAAAATCCAATATTTGCAATGGATGAGTAGGCAAGTAACTTTTTAAGGTTGTTTTGGTACAAAGCCGCTAGGTTTCCCCAAACAATAGACGCTATAATCACCAGATACAGTAAATTCTTGGTAACGTGCTGAGCGGTATTGGCGTCGTTGGTCATGAGGGATAAAATAGGCCACAATGCAATTAAAGCACCAAACGCCCCTATTTTATTGACGCTAGCAATAATATTAAGCGAAGACAAAGACGCTCCGGTGTAGACATCTGGCATCCAAATATGCAGGGGTGCTGCGCCTAATTTAAATAAAATTCCTAGTAAAAACAAACCAAGACCAATGTTAAACAGCAGTGCATGGGCATCTGACAGATTAAGCAGCGCATCTTGAATCAGTTCAAAATTCAACACGCCCACCGCACCGTACATTAAACTTGCACCAAACAACATAATAGAAGAAACAACAGCGCCTAAAACAAAGTATTTTAGAGCCACTTCTGGGGCATTTTTATTGTCTTTGTCCATGCCAACACATGCGTAAGTTGCCATGGCGGTTAATTCAATACCCAAGTACAGCATTAAAACGTTGTGAGCATCAATCATTAAAAAGTTACCAATAATGATGAACAGGAAAAAATAGAAGAATTCGGCTTGGAATTTGATGGTATTTTTAACAACATCGGCGTTGTATAAAATAATTAAAACGCAGATTGCTAAGATTAAAAATTTTAAGTAGACGCCTGATAAATCCAACACAAACGCTTCGCTTGTTAAGTGGAGAAGTCCATAAATACTTAAAGCGCACAGCAGTAAGATAAACAACATAAGCCATACATTGGTGCGCTTAGCCGTGGTGTTGGTTTGAAAAAGATTGACAATCATCATCAACAGCAAGCCAGCCGACACCATGATTTCTGGCAATACGGTAAGCCAACTGGTACTCCAACTTAAAAAAAAGTGTTGTGTAGTTTCTAAAAATTCCACGAAAAAACGATTAAAAATATTCATAATTTATAGATAAATTAATAGCAATTTCTGAATACTGGGTTCCAGAATTTGTTGCAAAATATTGGGATAAAAACCAATGACAACAATACACGCAATTAACACACAAAATATACCTTTTTCTACTTTGGTGATTTCGGTCAATTGATGCTTTAGGTTTTTTTTGGTAGGTCCGTAAAAAACGCGTTTTGCCAACCAAAGATTGTAGCCTGCTGTGGTGACCAAGGTGGTTGCGGCTAAGGCTCCAATCCAAACGTTGCTTTGAATGCTGCTTAGTATGACCAAAAATTCACCAACAAATCCAGACGTGCCTGGTAACCCAGAATTGGCTAATAACAAAAACACTGAACACGCAGTAAGCCAAGGCATTAATGGTGCTACACCGCCGTATTGATCAATGTCTTTGGTGTGTGTTTTTTGGTATAAAATACCAATAAATAAAAATAAACCAGCGGAAATAAAACCGTGTGAAACCATTTGGATAACGCCCCCAGAAATACCTAAAGACAATGCGTTTGGGTTGGGAGCAAGCAAACCCACGAAAATACCCAATGTTACAAAGCCCATATGCGACACGGAAGAATACGCAATCATTTTTTTCATATCGTTTTGCATGAGCGCCAAAATACTAATAAAAATAATCGCAACCAATGAAATACCAACAATGGCAGGTGCAAAAAAGATGGACGCTTCTGGAAACAATGGCAGGTTAATACGCAGTAAACCGTAACCACCCAGCTTTAATAAAATACCCGCTAAAACAATAGAACCCCCTGTAGGTGCTTGCACGTGAGCATAAGGCAGCCATGTGTGTAGTGGCCAAATAGGAATTTTAATCGCCATTGCAATGAAAAATCCTGCAAATAAAAACAGTTGTGCCGTGCTATCAAATACAATGTGTTGTTTTAAAAACGCTAGAGAAAGATTGTTGGTTTGATTCCAAATAAAAATAATGGCAATCAGCATTAAAAGGGAACCTAAAAAGGTATAAATGAAAAATTTAACACTGGCAAATACTCTGTTTTCTCCTCCCCATATGCCAATAATTAGAACAATTGGAATTAAACTGGCTTCCCAGAAGACGTAAAATAACAACAAATCACCAGATAAAAACACGCCATTCACAAGACCTTGTAGACACAGCAATAAACCCAAGTAGCGAATATTGCCTTTTTCATGGGAGTAAGCGTACAGTAAGACCAATAGGGTAATTATATTATTTAACACAACAAATACGAGCGATAAACCATCGGCGCTTAAATGGTATTGAAACAAGCCCCAATGTGCCCAATCTGCATGACTGATTAACGTGTTTTCAAAACCAGGAGCAAGGTTGAAAACAATGACAACGCTTGCAACGGTGGTTAATAGGCTTGCTAAAACGGATGCGCCGTAGGTTAAATTGTTGTGCGAAAAAAACCATTTAGAAGCAAACAAACCAGACCCCACCAAAATAGGAAGCCAAATGAGCGTGTGAAGACTATCAAACAATGTAAAAAACCACATATTTATAATAAAATAATACCAATACTAAAGGTCGCTAAAATAATAGTTACCAGCAAATAATCACCCAAGTGACCCGTTTGTAACTTAGACAGCAAAGCGCCTATTTGGCTCATTGCTTTTGGAAAGAACATAACAACCCGTTCGTCTAAAATATGATTGTCCAGCCAAGCAAAACAGACGCTTACTTTTTGGGTGCCTCGTATAAAAACAAACCGATACAACGCATCTATACCGTAACCATTTTTAAAAAAAAGAATAAACCTATTTTCCGAACGATCAAGATGTGTTTTATTTTGCGTCATATTCCAGTGCAATAAGGCTGTTAGAACACCCAATAACAATGCAAATGTAGGCAATGAAGACAATGTGTGGGTTATTAAAGATTCGGTGGTGTATTGATTCATTGCAAGCCAATCGGTGGAAAAAATAGCATTTATTGAAGAAAAGGTCTTCATAAATTCAAAAAAAGCCGTGCCTGAAAAGATTGCCAATACAGCCAATATTGCAACGGGGACTTGAATGTGCCAACTGGGTTTTTTAAAGTGCGTTAGCAGTTCGTTATCGGCGGGTTTTCCAAAAAAAGTAAGCAGTAAAAGACGCATGCTGTACATTGTGGTAATAAACACCCCCACAACCAATAAATAATAAGTGGTCATGGCAAACGGAAGAGTGCTTGTACGTACCGCTTCCAAAATTAAGTCTTTAGAAAAAAATCCGGAAAAACCGGGTACACCCATTAACGCCATGCTGCCTAAAATCATAGCAGTGGTCAGTAGCGGTAATTTTTCAGCCAATCCGCCAAAGCGTTTAATGTCTTGCACATGATGCATGGCAACAATGACACCACCTGCGCCTAAAAACAACAGCGCCTTAAAGAACGCATGCGTTGCCAAGTGAAAAATGGCAACCGAATACGCAGACACACCCAGTGCTGCCATCATATAACCCAGTTGAGACAACGTGGAATAAGCCACAATGCGTTTAATATCATTTTGAAGCAAGCCAACCACACCCATTAAAATAGCCGTTAATGTACCAATTATTAGCATAATACCGCCAAGACCAGCGGCTTGCTCAAATAAAACAGAATGACGAGCAATCATAAAAATACCAGCGGTTACCATAGTAGCGGCGTGAATAAGGGCTGAAATAGGGGTGGGTCCTTCCATGGAATCTGGCAACCAAACGTGCAGTGGCATTTGCGCCGATTTTCCCATAGCACCTATTAGCAGCAAGACGCCAATTAAAAACGTGTTTGTTTCGTGATTACTTTGCAGGGCGTTCAGCCAAATATCCGCGTACATCAAGGAGCCGTACTGAAAAAAAATTAAGCCAATAGCAACAATAAACGCCATATCACTAACACGATTTACCAAAAATGCCTTTAGACTGGCGTAAGTGGCACTTGGTTTTTTGAACCAAAAACCAATCAATAAATAAGACACCAAGCCAACACCTTCCCACGCAAAAAACAATTGCACAAAATTGTTGGACATCACCAACACCAACATAATGCATGTAAACAATGAAATATAAGAAAAAAAGCGAACTTTCGCCGCGTCTTCCTTCATGTAACCCACACTATAAAGATGCACAAGTGTTGAGATACCGGTTACTATAATCATCATAATGAGGCTTAAAAAATCAATCATCATTCCAATGGAAAAATAGGCGCTACCGTTTGCAATCCACTCGTACAAAACAATGTTTTGCGCGGGAATTTGTAGTGTGTAATGTTGCCAAAATACCCAACAAGACAACGCAAAAGATCCAGCAACCAAGCCAATTGAAATCCACATGTACCAAGTTTCACGAAACCAATAGGCTGTTAAAAAAGGCAGAGCAAAACCCAATGCGGGCAGCAGTAAAATAGTTAAATAAAGCACAGTGTAAGAAAGAATCATTAGCCTTTTATGTCGGTATATTGTTCGGTATCGATAGAATTTTTTTTGCGATAAATAATAATAAATATAGCCAAACCAATGGCTGTTTCTGCTGCCGCACACGTTAGAATAAAAAAAACAAACAGATGACCCAAGGGTTCTGGGTGCATTTGATTAAAAATAATAAAGTTTGTGTTGCTGGCAAGCAACATTAATTCTATGTGCATTAAGATCAGCAGCACGTTTCGGTAATTTAAGGCAATGCCAATGATTCCCAAACCCATTAGGGCTAAACTTAATAATAAACCAACTGCAATCATCTTTTGTCTTGTTTTTTATTTAACTCAACCGGTACATCCACTAAAGTAAGACGTTGGGAAGCACACGCATTGTTTTGTTTGTAAACAGACTGTTTAAGGGAGCGTTTTTGTTTCTTAAGGTTAAAAACAATGGCGCAAATCATGGCGCACAAAAGCAACAAAGCAGCAATCTCTACCTCTATTGCATAATGGGTAAACATTAAAAGACCTAGGTTGGTAAACGTGTGTGTTTGTAGTGGTACGCCAGCAGAAGGCAAGCCAATTAACATAGCGGCAATTTGAACGCCTAAAATCAACAACATAAGAATAGCCAACCACACATGTGGTTTGTATTGAATGGATAATTTTGGTTCTTTTAAAGAAACCAGCATTAACACAAAAACAAACAACACCATGACAGCGCCCACATAAACCAAGACCAAAAGAAATGCTAAATACGCCGCGCTAAACAATACCCATACCGCAGCCATAGAAAAGAAGCAATAAATCAACAACAACGCACAACGCATAGGATTTTTAACCAACACCATAGCGGTGGCAGAAAAAAGGGCGTTGGCAGCAAAAAGATATAAGAACAATATAAGCATGATATGTTTAGTTGTATTTGCTTTCTAACTGTTTATTTTTAGCAATAATTTTTTCATTTTTATCACCCACGGCAAGTAACTTTTCTTTTGTCATAATGCAATCGTTTGGGTCTTCAAAGGCGTAGTGCATAATTTGCGTTTCAACAATGGCATCTACAGGACACGACTCTTCGCAGAATCCACAATAAATGCATTTAAATAAATCAATGTCGTATCGAGTGGTTCGCCTTGTGTCGTCTTCACGCATTTGCGACTCAATGGTAATGGCATTGGCGGGACAAACCGCCTCGCATAACTTGCAGGCAATACAGCGTTCTTCGCCATTTTCATAGCGTCTTAAGGCGTGCAACCCTCTAAAGCGAGGAGAAGTGGGTGTTTTTTCAAACGGGAAGCGCAACGTTGTTTTTGCGGAAAACAAGTGCCTCAAAGTAACAGACATGCCCACTAGAATTTCTTGCAACGCAAATATTTTTAAAAATTTTCTTAGCATGATTTTACCTCAACCATTCCTGAAACACTGCAACTATCATAATCCAAATGGCGGTTAAGGGGATAAATATTTTCCACCCCAATTGCATAATTTGATCGTAACGATAACGAGGCAACGTGGCTCGTGTCCACAAAAAAACAAACAACAACAGCATAACTTTAAGTAACAACCAATGAAAACCGTTGATATTTAATATAGGAATACCAGTGAACGGACTCAACCAACCACCCAAAAACATTAAAGAAGACAGCGTGCACATTAAAATCATATTGGCGTATTCGCTTAGAAAAAATAAACCGTAACTAATACCAGAATATTCCACGTGCACACCACCAACTATTTCGGACTCACCTTCCACCACATCAAACGGAGCGCGGTTGGTTTCCACCAAACTGGAAATGATAAACACAATAAAAATAGGAAACAAAGGCAACCAGTACCACGAAAACAAACCACCCGATTGAGCAAGAACAATATCGTACAGACTAAGTGACTCTGCCAACATAGCCACAGCAACAATGCAAAAACCCAAGGCAATTTCATAAGAAATCATCAAGGCACTAGCGCGCATAGCACCCAACAACGGGTAATGCGAATTAGACGCCCAACCACCCAGAAGCATACCGTAAACACCCACTGAACCCAATGCAAACACGTACAAAACACTTATATCCAATTGACTCAGCCAAGCGGTTTGGGAAAACGGAACAACCGCCCAAACACCAAGTGCGGGAACAAGCGTTAGAATAGGGGCTAAAATATAAAGGTATAAATTGGATTTTTTGGGTTGGATAACTTCCTTAAAAATCAACTTTATTAAATCCGCAAATGGTTGCAACAACCCCATAAAACCCACTCTATTGGGACCCAAACGCCCTTGCATAAAACCAATAATTTTGCGTTCGGCGTAAGTCATATACGCCACGCTAAGCAATAAAATAACCGTTACTACCCCAATTTTAATGACAAGATCCAATACATAGGCTACTTGAAAAGGGAGGTAAAGGGTGTTTTGTAAAAATTCTAACAACATGGTTTAAAGGGTTTTTAGAGGTACTGTTTGTGAATTTATTATCTGATAAAACGCGTGACTAGGTCCGTCTATAAAGGTATCTTGTTTTCTGTCCCAAATCACAAAACAATTTGAAGCAACATCTTCAGAGGTATGCAACGAAAGCGAGTAATGCTTACTTTCAAAAACCAACTCTATCTTCAGTGATTCATCTAAGTTTAATGCTTTCACCGTATCAGGGTGTACCAAAGCAACGGCTAATGTTCCATCTTGCGTGTCTTGAAGTGTTTTTGAAGCGCGTACCAACGCGTCGGTGTTGTATGCCTTTGCAGGCATCCAAACTTCCACGGTTTTAGTATCAGGCAACGCGCTTGGCTGTTCCTTTAATTCAGAAGAGGGTTGTACAGAAGATTTTGTGGGTTGAGGGGAACGGGTGTTTATTTTCTCCAGCATATCTTTGTGCAACGACAAAAAATCGCTGTACGAAAACTCGCCCACTGTTAAGTTTGCGCCCAACGAACGTAAGATTTTCCAAATGGGTTTGGTGTCATCGTATTGGGCAACTTGATCAAACGAACGCCATTCCATTTGCGTATTCACGTGACTACCCGGTGTTTCAAAATACGTACCACAAGGCAACATCACATCCGAACAGCTTTGTAGACTGGGATGATCGTAAGCGTTAATAGACACCACAAAATCCGATTTTTCCAACTGCATTTGACACCACGCTGGGTTGTTGGTATCCCACTGAGGATCCACATCCACTAAAAAATAAATACTGCTGTCTAAAAGATGCGTGGGCTTTTCATAAGTGGACGTTAAAATTTCCAACGACCGATCCGGTGTGTAAAAAGGAACGCACCCTGCTAAATGAGCACCAATGGCTCCACCTTCGCCCGGTAAATAACCGTGCACGCAATCCAAACACGCGCTGATTTTCTTAATGGATTCGTTAATTTTTCCAGCGTACTGACTGTTGAGAGCGTCTGTACCCATTAACAACACGCTCTGTTTGGGGTGGGCTTTAAGTGCTGAAACACACTGTTCTGTCTTTGTTTGAAAGGAATTAGAGATGGAAAACAATTCGTTGTTACTGGGTTGCGTGTCTAATTCTTTTTGAATACAGTCCAGCAAACTCACCCATTGGTGAGGAGGTGCCACAATGGATTTTACATCATAGGTGTAGTCGTTTTTTTGCACATCAAGCGCAAAGACCTTTCCGCCGTTTTGAAAAACCTGTTTGATAAATTGAGAAATTAACGGTTGCTGTTTGCGTGAAAAACCACCTACCAACACCACGGTTTTTATGGTTTTCATATCTTCCAAACGCATGCCCAACCATGGAATGTCTTCAACCATTGTGGGTTGGGTTGGGTTGGGGTTTCGTTTTAATCTATAATCCACTCGGTTGCTACCCAGTGAACGTATAAATTTTTGCAACAAATAGTACTCTTCAACGGTGAGACTTGGTCCTGCTAAGCCTGCTATTTTAGAGCGTTGATCAATCTTAGTGAGGTCTATTTTATCTTTGATAAATAAAAAAGCCTCCTCCCACGAAACGTTTTTCCATTGGTCGTGAATTTTAATCTTAGGGGACTGTAAGCGGTTGTTCGTAAGACCCGTGTAAGAAAAACGGTCTCTGTCTGAAATCCAAGAAAACGAATGCGAGCTGGGCGCAGGAACCACGCGTTCCACTTGATGATTTTTGCAATGCACCTGAAGGGGGCTTCCAAAGACATCGTGCATGGCAATTATTTGATGATTGGTCATCTCCCATGAACGACCTTGATACCTAAACGGCTTGGACGTTAACGCGCCTACGGGGCAAAGATCAATCATGTTACCAGACAGTTCAGAATGAACCCCTTGTTTTAAAAAGGTGGTAATGGTGGTGTGTTCGCCACGCCCTATGGCTCCTAGTTCTTTAACACCCGCTACTTCTTCACCAAAACGAACGCAACGTGTGCAGTGAATGCAACGTGTCATTTCTGTTTGAATGGTTGGGCCAATATCTTTATCAGCAACCACGCGTTTGGTTTCTTGGTATTTAGAAGTGGATAAACCAAATCCCATAGCAACGTCTTGCAGTTCGCATTCACCACCTTGGTCACAAATAGGGCAATCCAATGGGTGGTTAATCAACAAAAATTTCATAACATCCTGTTGAGTGGTTTTGATTTTTTCAGAAGCCGTGTGAACACGCATGCCTTCTTGTGCGCAGGTAGAACACGCGGCTAAAGGCTTGGGGCTGCCATCAATTTCTACCAGACACATTCTACAATTTGCAGCGACAGAAAGATTTTTGTGATAGCAGAAACGTGGGATAACAATGTTGTTTTGATCAGCAATTTGTATAATGGTCTGTCCATTTTGGAATTCGTAATCTTGCTGATTGATGGTTATTTTCATTGGATTTTATCGTTGTTGAATGTAGGCAATAAATTCATCTTCAAAGTGTTCTAGAAAACTTTGAATGGGCATAGCGGCAGCGTCTGACAGCGCGCAAATGGTGGTACCCATCATGCCGTTTGCAATTTCACGCAGTAGTTTAAGGTCGTCCACATTGCCTTTACGGTCTAAAATGCGTTGCAACACACGGTACAACCAACCTGTGCCTTCTCGGCAGGGTGTGCATTGCCCGCACGACTCATCGTAATAAAAGTAAGCAATACGGGTTAAAACGCGTACCATGCACGTTGTTTGATCCATCACAATGACTGCACCAGAACCCAACATAGACCCTGCTTCTTGAATACTTTTGTAATCCATTTTTAAATCATGGCATTGGTTGGCTGTTAGAACCGGCGTTGAACTTCCGCCCGGAATGACGGCTTTTAGGGTGTTGCTTTTCCATACACCACCTGCCATTTTTAGTAATTCGGAAAAAGGTGTTCCCAGTGGAATTTCAAAGTTTCCCGGTTTATTCACATGCCCAGACACTGAAAAAATTTTGGTTCCCCCAGGTGCAATGGTGTTAAACGAGTCTGCGCCTTCTCTTAGAATGTGAGGAACAGAAGCCAATGTTTCGGTGTTGTTGATAAGGGTTGGTTTGCCGTACAAACCAACAGCGCATGGAAACGGTGGCTTAAAACGAGGTTGTCCTTTTTTTCCTTCCAACGATTCTAAAAGAGCCGTTTCCTCACCGCAAATATAAGCGCCTGCACCCAAGTGGGTGTGTAGATCAAAACAAATGGTGCTGTTTTGGATATTTTTACCCAACAAACCCGCTTGGTACGCTTGATCAACGGCTTGCTTAAAGCGTTGAATGGGTTGTGTAAATTCGCCGCGTATGTAGTTGTAGCCCACGGTGGCATGAATGGTGTACGCGGTGATCGCCATACCTTCTATTAAGGCATGTGGATTGAACGCAAGAATATCTCTGTCCTTGAACGTACCAGGTTCGCCTTCATCGGAATTGCAAACCACGTATTTTTGAGTTTTTTCGTTGGACATGAACGACCATTTTTTCCCCGTGGGAAAACCCGCACCACCACGACCGCTTAAATTAGAGGCTTGTATGATTCTGATAATTTGTTCAGGTGTGTATTGATTACTTAAAATAGCGCGCCATATTTTATAGCCGCCTTGAGCCTCATAGACCGCTAGGTCATGTTGGTTGGCAACCGAAGGGTAGCAGACGTGATGTTGGCTATAAAAGCTAGAGCTGGTGTTCATAACGTTAATATTGTTTTAGGGTATCTTCAATGTTGTCAACGGTAATGGGACCTTTTAATTCACCATTTATTTGTATAGCAGGGGCTTTGTCGCACGCGGCTAAGCACTCTACTTTTTTTAACGTGAAACGACCATCCGATGTTGTTTCACCCATTTTAATACCTAAGTACGTTTCCATTTTTTCAATCATTGCATCGCAATCTCTTAGCAAGCAGCTAACGTTGGTGCACACGGATATTTTAAAGCGTCCCACCGGTTTTAGTTCGTACATTGAATAAAAGGTTGCTACTTCTTGTGCGCTAATGTGGGGAATATTCAGGTGGTTTGCTATGGCTTGAATAAGGTCGTTGGTTAAAGAGCCTTCGTTGTGTTCTTGTGCTAGCATGAGTGCAGGCATAATAGAAGATTGAGTATTTTTTGGGTAACGCGTGCGTATTTCATCAATCTGTTTTTTTAACGCTTCTGACAAAACAACCAAAGGAATATTCATCTGTCAATTTCTCCAAAAACAATATCTTGTGTACCAATAATGGTTACAACATCCGCCAGCATGTGCTGTTTGCTCATGTTTTCTAAGCTTGCCAAATGCGCAAAGCCGGGTGCGCGTATTTTAATACGGTACGGTTTATTGGAGCCGTCGGATACCAAGAAAATACCAAATTCCCCTTTGGGGTGTTCAATGGCGGTGTAGGTTTGTCCTTCAGGTACCATGTAACCTTCGGTGAACAGTTTAAAATGATGAATTAAGGACTCCATGTCTTGCTTCATTTTAAGGCGTTTAGGAGGTGCAAATTTACTGTTGCTTGAGATGACAGGACCTGGGTTATTCTGTAACCATTGAATGCATTGCTGGATAATGCTGTTGGATTGTCTCATTTCGGCAACACGAACCAAGTAACGGTCGTAGCAGTCGCCGTTTTTACCCACAGGGATTTGAAACTTTAATTTGTCGTACACTTCGTACGGTTGTTTTTTTCGCAAATCCCATGCCACACCCGAGCCACGTAACATGGGACCGGTAAAACCCCATTCTTTAGCTTGTTGAGGAGAGACCACACCAATATCAACGGTACGTTGTTTCCAAATTCTGTTGTCCGTTAGTAAGTTTTCGTAATCGTCCACGCAGGCGGGAAAGCGTTTTGTGAAATCTTCTATAAATTCTAATAAACCGGCTTGGCGATTGGCATTCATTTTGGACAATTCTTTTTTAGAACGAAGTTTGCTCTTGTATTGAGGCATGGTGTCGGGCAAATCTCTACTGACACCACCTGGTCTGTAATAAGTAGCGTGCATACGTGAACCCGAAACGGCTTCGTAACAGTCCATTAGATCCTCGCGTTCTCTAAAAGCGTATAGAAAAACAGTCATTGCGCCCACATCCAATGCGTGCGCACCCAGCCAGAGTAAGTGGTTTAGTAAGCGAGTGATTTCGTCAAACATGACTCTAATATATTGTGCTCGTATGGGAACATCCGCTTGCAAGAGTTTTTCAATGGCTAACACATAGGCGTGTTCGTTGCACAGCATGGAGACGTAATCCAAGCGATCCATGTAACCAATGGATTGATTGTAGGGTTTGCTTTCGGCAAGTTTTTCGGTGCCGCGATGCAACAAACCAATGTGAGGATCCGCGCGTTTTATAACCTCGCCTTCCATTTCCAATATAAGGCGTAAAACACCGTGGGCAGCGGGGTGTTGTGGTCCAAAATTAAGAGTGTATTGCTGTATTTTTTCCATATTATTTCTTGTGATGCAAATGGCTTCTAATGACTTTGGGGACATTAACGCGTGGCTCAATACTAACGGGTTGATATTTAACGCGCTGCTGTTCTTCGTCGTAAACAACTTCCGTTTCCCCAATCAATGGAAAATCTTTTCGTAACGGATGACCTGAAAATCCATAATCGGTCAAAATTCTACGTAAGTCGGGATGGTCTTCAAATAAAATGCCAAACATATCGAACACTTCGCGTTCGTACCAATTGGCAACCGACCAAACGGAACACACGCTTTTCACGCTCAACACTTCTTGATTGGCGTCCACTAAACTTACAACCCGTAAACGCTCGTTGTAGCTTATGGACAACAGGTGGTACACCATGGAAAAACGTGAGGCGTTTACGTTTTTATTGTCCATAGTTGTGCGTGCTCTGGAGAAACTTTGATCCAGTTGAGGGGAGGTATTCCATTCGGATTGACCGTAATGCAAATAATCAATAGCGGTAATGTCTATGAGGGTTTCAAAGTTTAATTTATCTTTTAAAATGCGTTGCGTTTCCAAAAGATTTTTGCATTCAACGTGTAAGGTTATTTCACCCAATGCATCGGTAATTTTTGGATTTTTAAAATGATTTTTTAGTTTTTCAATTAATTCATTCATGCGCGTTTTTTAATCAATTGTTCCCGTTCAATTTTTTTTTGCAGCTGAAAAATACCGTGCAGTAATGCTTCTGCCGTGGGAGGACAACCCGGTACGTAAATGTCCACTGGTATAATTTTGTCGCAGCCGCGAGTAACCGAGTAAGCGTAGTGATAGTATCCGCCTCCGTTGGCACACGACCCCATGGATATTACCCATTTTGGGTTTGGCATTTGTTCATAAATTTGGCGCAACGCCGGTGCCATTTTATTGGTAAGCGTTCCTGCTACAATGAGTAAATCGCACTGACGGGGACTGGGTCTAAAAATGACACCAAATTGGTCTAAATCGTAGCGAGCAGCACCCGCGTGCATCATCTCAACGGCGCAACACGCCAACCCAAAGGTTACGGGCCATAGAGATCCTTTTCGCGCCCAATTCACCGCGTTGTTTATGGTGGTGGTTACAAAGCCTTGTTTTTGTATTTCTTCTACTCCCATTCCAGTGCCCCTTGTTTCCACTCGTATGCAAAACCAACCATCAGTATAAATAAAAATACACCCATTGTACCCAAACCAGACCAACCCAATTGACTTTTTACCAAAACCCAAGGAAAAAAGAAGGCGACTTCTAGGTCAAATAAAATAAACAAAATAGCGACCAGATAGAAGCGAACATCAAATTTATTTCTGGTGTCCGAGAAGGGTTCAAAGCCGCATTCAAATGGGGCATTTTTGTAACCACTGGCATCTTTTTTAGCCACGAAGAAATTGAGAATTAATAAAAAAGAAGCCAAAGCAACCGCAACAAGAATAAACAAAAAAGCGGGTAGGTATTGTTCCATGTTGATTTATTTTTATTTTAAATAAGGTTTTTTAAGTAATACACGCAATCTTTTTGGCTAATTTTAGCACATTATTGGTCTGTACAGCGAGATTTTAAATAGGCAATACGGTTCTTTTGCGTGGGCTTTATAAATTCGCCAACCTTTTACAAAGCAAGCAAGAAAGAAGGCACCAGCGTGTGGGCTAAACGCGTGCAAATATTTGCTGCTTTTGGGGTTGCTGCTTAAGATTATTGCAGTATGTAGGGAAGCTACAATGTTTCTGCAGCCATTGAGTTGCACAGGGATTCAAAGTTTTTTTCATCGTCTCGAAATAAAGAAAGCTCTGTGACGGTTTTGTCTTTGTATTTTTCAAATATATGGGGATACGAAGTGATGTCATTAAACAAGCACTTTATTGCGCGCGATAAATCCTCTGAAACGTCTTTTTTTACAGTACAGCGAGAAAAAAACACATCGTCTAAAAATGTTATTTCCTTGCATTTTAAAAAATTTACTATTCTCATCTTGTCCCCGTGGCCTTTTTGTGCATACGGGCTTGTAGTACGCGTGTCATAAAAATCCCTATGGGCAAGACTTATACCGGCAATTTGCTTGTCTCCAGAATAAAGATAGCAGGAGGTTTGAAATCCATGATCGTTGAAAGTATCAGTTATGAAATGGCAGTAATTTGCTTTTTGCGTTGAGTCACCGTGCTGCACCTGTATGCCTTCTACACCCAATTCTTTTTTCAGTGTTTTTAACGCTGCAGATTTTAGACCCAAATAACTGTTCTTACCCTGTTTTTCAATTTCGGTTATCAAATCAGTAAAAAACGGTTCGTCTAGCAGGCAATTTTCATACACAATAGCTTGGGTTTGATCAAACCCCCACATAGAGGAACCTTTTTTTAATATTTTTACAATGGTTTTTTTCTGTGCAATTGCCATGCCTATTTCTTGATTGCACCAAGCGCTTTTTTCTGAATTCTCGTTTGCCAGCAGCAAGAAAATAGTACACGCTTCAAGCGCCTTTTTAATTTCTTTTTTGTATGGGTCACCGGCTTGAATGCTGGTTGTTGCTACAAAGCATTCGCATTCATAGGTTAATAATTTTTCACGGAGGTCTTTTACCTGTTCCACATCTTCTTCAGGGTAACAAATAAATATTTTGGTTTTCTCGGTTTTCATTTTGGCTTCGTGTTTGTATTTTAACGATTAAAAAATTTATGAGTGCATCCGTGCTGCAAATTTATATTACTACAAACCGCCACAGGTGGTTAACTTTGGTATTTATCGTGCGTTTGGGGATTGTTGCCTGCGAAATGAATGCAAGCATTGGATGAACCTTGCGGTTGTTTTCTTGTTTTAAAGCGTGCGTCTAACGCGTTGTATTTGAAGGGTGCGCAAGCAACCACAACGCGTTTACAACCGAAGCAGCCAACGCGCTACCGCCTTGGTCGCCCAATAGGGTAATGCATGGAATGTTCAGTGCGTCTGCGTGATCAAGCAGTTGTTTTTTAGATTCTGCAGCCCCCACAAACCCCACGGGAATTCCAATAATGAGTTTCGGCTTGTATATTGAAAGATGCTCTAAAACACAAAACAACGCAGAAGGCGCATTGCCAACCAGCAAAATACTGTGTTTCATTTCTTGTTTCCAATGGTGCATGCTTGCCATGGCGCGTGTGATGTTCTTTTTTTTAGCGTCTTCGTGAATGTGGGGTTCATTAATAATGCATTTGGCAAACCGTTGTATTGGTTTAAGTAATCCGTAGCACACCATGCGTGTATCGCACAAAATGGATGTTTTTTGCCCCAACGCGTTGGTTGCTGCTTGAACAGCGGTTGGGCTAAAGCGCGTGTTTTTAACCACGTAATCCACATTGGCGCAGGTGTGAATCATGCGAATTAAGACGCGTTGTTCGTCTAAGGTGAAGTGGTTTAAATCGTAAGCGTTTAGTTTTTGTTGGATAATTGAAAACGACTGTTTGTAAATTTCGTTGGGTTGTTGAATGTAGTTTGGCGGGTTAATCATTGGCGTGATCGGTGCCTGCTCCTTTTACATGGTGGTGATGTCCTTGTTGAGCTTGCCCGTGCTTGTGTTCGTGCCCAATTATTTGAACGCGGTACTGACACAGCTGGCAGTTCATGTTGCCCGTGCCTTTGTGTACATCGTTTAGACGCTCTAAAAATGCTTGCACAACCAAGGCGTGAGAGCCAAAAAAAGGAACATTAATGACGTTAATTTCAGGGTGTGCTTGGGCGTATGCTTGGGTGTGTTGGTGGATGCGGTCTATTAGCCGACCCGTGAATAAAAAATACGGAAAAACAACCACTTGCTTAAAATTTAAAAGATGCGTGCGTTGCAAGGCTGTTTCCAGCAAAGGCGTTGTGGTTCCACTGAAGGCTATTTCAACCCAAGCAGGAGACAAACCTTCGTACAGCATGCGTGCAATTTTAAAGATATTTCCGTTGGCGTCGGAGTCGCTTGTGCCACGACCCACAACAAGCAGTAGGGAGTCTTTAAGGGCAATGGGTGCGTTTTTTAGGCTTGCGGTAATCAGTTCTTTAGATGCTTGAAGCATAAGGGGATGAATGTCAATAGGAACACCGTATTGAATGGTTAAATGCGGGTGTTGTTGTTGAAGCCCATTTACCTCACTGGGTATGTCGTTTTTAATGTGACCTGCTGCCATAAGCATAAGTGGCATTACGGTAACGTGCGTAATGTCTGGGTTGGTAATAAGTTGGTTAAACGCTTCATCAATGGTGGGTGTGGCAAATTCTAAATATCCCCATGCCACATCGTAATGCGGTAGTTTTTTGGCAATAATTTTAGCCGTTTGTTCAAATTGACGGACCGCCGCGTTGCTTCTGGAACCGTGTCCTGCAATGAGTAAAGCGTGTTTCATAGGTTGTTTTCCATCATATTTTCCCAGTGTTGTTGAGAGCATTGAGCAATAATTTTACCGTTTGAAACAAGCGCTTGAGTGGGTTTGGGTTTGCTGTTGTAATTGCTGCTCATCGTAAAACCGTAAGCGCCTACGTCGGCGATAGCCAGCAAATCTTCTTGTTGCAATTTAGGCAAGTGATACCGACCAAACACATCGGTTGATTCGCAAATAGGACCAACCACCTGATAATGCTGGGCGCAGGTTTGCTGTTGCAAAGGAAGAATGCGGTGTTTGGCACCGTACAACATGGGGCGCAATAGATCGTTCATCCCAGCGTTTACAATGGCAAACGGATCCAAGGTGGTGTCGTCGTGTTTAATGTACTCCACTTGAGTGATCAACACACCCGATTGAGCCAGTAAAAAACGACCGGGTTCAATAATAAGTTTTACGGGTAAATGACTCAAGTGCTGCAACAGCGCTTGGGCGTATTGTTCGGGAGGCAATGCTTTTTGTTGGTTTAAGTAGTCTATGCCTAAACCACCCCCCATATTAATAATGGAAATAGGAATATCAAGGGCAACCAGCTGCTTGTAAAGGTAGGCTATTTTTTGGGCGGCTTGGGAAAAAGGGTCGGCGCGCATAATTTGCGAACCAATGTGACAGCTTACGCTAATGGTTTTAACGTTGGGCATGTTTTGTGCCTTTTGGTAGTAAGAAATGGCTTGATCAATAGGAATGCCAAATTTGGCGTGTTTTAGTCCGGTTGAAATGGACGGATGCGTTTTTGGGTCTATATCTGGGTTAATACGAAAACCCACGTGCGCCACCTTGTTTTTTTCGCACGCAATTTGTTGTATGCGCTCTAATTCATTCCAAGATTCCGCGTTAAGGCACAAAATGTTTTGGTCCATGGCATCGGAAATTTCAGCGGCGCTTTTCCCCACACCCGAAAACACAACGTGTTGTGGACGGGCACCTGCAGCAAGTGCGCAACGAATTTCACCCATGGAAACCGCATCAAAACCACAGCCCAAGTGGGATAGATTTTTTAGAATAGATACACCGGTATTGGCTTTGGTAGCAAAACAAATTAACGTGTCTTTGTGTGCGCTAAAGGCGGTTTTTAGTGCGCTAAATTGTTGCGAAATATGGTTTTGGCTGTAAACGTAACACGGTGTACCAAGTTGTTTAGCAAGGTCTGCTAAGGGTACTTCGTCTAAGTGCAGGTGTTTTTCGTGATAATACAGTGGATGCGGCATGATGAATGGAAGCGGTTAATCGTCTTTTCGTTCGGACAATAGTTTAAAAAGTAGTTTGTGTAAGTCTTTGGATTCCTTCTTGGTTAAAATGTTGTTAATTTTATCACCGACCGTTTGGTCAATTTTCTGAAAATTTTTTTCAATGGATTGCCATTTTTCTTGATTCAATAAATAACAAACAAAGCGTTTATCGGTAGGGTGCGCTTGAGGGGTAATCCAGTTTTTTTCGCACAGTCGTTTTAACGTTTTTGATCCAACCGATTTTGCAAGCACCAATGTATCACACAATTGACCTAACGTTTGTTTGTTGTGCAGAGATAGACAGAAAATAACCCCCATTTGAATGGGGGTTAAATTCAAGGCATGGGCTTGACTCTGGTACGTGTTTAGTAGCCATCTTGAGGATTTTGTGATTAAAAATCCAGTGCTAAAATTTCTATAAAATTCTATTTTATCGGTCATGCAATTGCGTTGACGCTGATACTCTCTAATGGTTGTTTATTCAACTTTAAGCATTTAGTATATCATGTCTTAGCGTTTGTAAAAACTGGTGATAGATGCGCTTTCTATTGCTAAATTATTAAGATAAAAACCAACCATAGCGCCCGATGCATTTTCATCCAACGGTACGTTATTTTTTAAAGCGTACACCGTTAAAACGTATCGATGTGGTTTGTCGCCTTTGGGAGGACAGGCACCACCAAAACCGGGTGCACCAAAATCGGTCGTGCCTTCTATGCTTCTTTTGGGTAAGGTGTTTTTAGCACTTGCATTGGCTTGAATGCCGTGAATATTAGAGGGAATATTGAAGACCGTCCAGTGCCACCAGCCGCTTCCAGTGGGTGCGTCGGGGTCGTAAAGTGTTACGGCAAATGCTTTGGTATTTTGGGGGACATCCATCCAGCGTACATCGGGAGACCAATTGGGACCTTGGCAACCAAACACATTAGCAACCGACTGCATGGCGAGCTTTTCACCATCCAGCATGGCGTTACTTTCTATGCGAAGTGCGTGTAGGGGTGCGTGGATGCTTGCAAATAAAATGCATAAAGCGGCTGTGTTTTTCAGGTGGGTTAGTTTCATGCGTTTCTCCAATTTTTTTAGTTGATAAAGTCAATTAAATAATAGTATACATAAACAACTAAAAAACACCATTATTTTTTATGGTTGTTTGAAAAAACAAGGCAATTTATTAATGTATTTGGTGATTTAAATAAAGACATGTATGATTGAAAAATACGTGCGTTTGTATTGCAAAGAACCAGCAAGCACAAAAACACACGCGTCAACGGCGCAAGAACAAGAAAACGTCTATTTTATGAAGTTGTATTTTTTAGGTATTGGTGGAACGTTGGTGGGGCATTTGGCTGTGGTGGCTAAACAAATGGGCCACACGGTTTTGGGTTTTGATGAAGCGGTTTATCCGCCCATGTCTACCATACTGCTAGACGCGGGCATAACGTTTGACAAACACTTTAACCCAAGCGCGTTAAAAAACAGCGATCTTATTATTGTTGGAAATAAATTGGCACGCGGCAACGCGTGTGTGGAATTTTGTTTAAGCAATCGTTTACCCATTGTTTCATCCGCTCAGTGGTTGTACGACAATTTACTGGTTAACAAAACCATTATTGCAGTAGCAGGAACGCATGGAAAAACCACAACAAGTGCTTTGCTTGCGTGGGCATTAACCCGTTTAAAAACCAACCCAAGCTACTTAATTGCGGGCGATGCCAAAAACTTTAGCAGCGGTATTTTTTTTAATCCGCATTCGTCGTACTTTGTGATTGAAGCCGATGAATACGACACGTGTTTTTTTGATAAACGTTCTAAGTTTGTTCATTACCAACCCGATGTTTTATTAATCAATAATTTAGAGTTTGATCACGCCGATATTTTTACAAATTTAAAGGACATTCAGCAGCAATTTCATCAGCTTATTCGTCGTTTACCCAAAGAAAGCAAAATTATTTACCCACACAAGGACACCGCTATTGAACATTTATTATCTTGGGGGTGTTGGTCGCAAAAAAATCCTGTAGACACACAACAAGAATGCATGAAATTGTTTGCCAACAACCACCAATACACGTGGCAGGGCGAGGCTCAAAAATACGGACCTATTTCGTGCGCCATTCAAGGCGCACACAACCAACACAATATGGTGATGGCGTTGCATGTTTTGGTGGCGTTGGGCGTGTCTGTTCAAGATGGTTTTTTAGCAATGGATGGTTTTTTAAGCGTGGCGCGACGCATGGAGCAGGTATGCGTTGTAAAGAATATTGAAGTCTATCTTGATTTTGCACACCACCCAACGTCCGTAAAAAGTGTTTTAAGCGCAACGCGTCAATCGCACGAAACAGCACGCGTGCATGTTTTGTTTTTTGCACACAATAATACGTTGAAAACGGGGCATCTGACGGATGAGTTGATAGATTCATTAAGCAATTGTGATAATTTGTGGTTGTTGGAAGAAGACAGTATGAGTTGGCGTTGGTCGGAGCATGAATTTTCTAACAAGCAATCGGTTTTCATTGGAAAAATATGGCAAATGCTTTGCCGTGAATTGTGTGCGTCGTTGCAACCCAGTGATTGTTTAATTGTGATGTCCAATGGGAACATTGAAGCGTATTTACAAGACGTTAAGCACGGTCTAGAACAGCGTTTTTTACCGTGAAAATTGTTTTTTTGGCGGGCGTTGGCACCGATGTTGGTAAAACCTATGTGGGGCGGTTGTGGTTGTCTGCACTGGTGGAAAAAGGCGTGCACGTAAAGGCTAGAAAACCCATTGAAACCGGCTGTCATCCAGACACCTTGCACCCTTGCGATGCAAACGCATTGAATCAAGCTTGTGCACCGTATTGTGAAGATTTAAACGTGGTGTGTCCGTACCGTTTTGTGCCTGCTTGTTCGCCAGAGCGTGCGGCTTTTTTGGCGGGAAAGAAAATTTTGGTAAGCCATTTGCAACAGGCTGTTTTGCAACAAACGCAAGCAGCAGATGTTGTGCTTGTGGAGGGCGCAGGTGGGTTATTTTCACCCATTGCCCATCAAGCGTTGAACATAGATTTGGCACGCGCATTGCACGCGCAGATTTACGTGGTTGCGGTGGATAAATTGGGTGTGTTAAGTGAAATTTTATCCATTCATAAAGCGTGTCAGACGTACGGTGTGTCTTTGGCAGGTGTTATTTTAAATAAAAGCAAAAAACAGAACCACGGTGTTTTAGACAACCCAGCAGAAGCACGGGCGTATTTATCCCATACACCTATTCTTGAAATTGCGTATCAAAAAAATGGTGTGCCGTATTCAAAGCATGTGCAACACACATTGTGTTCGTGGGTGAAGGATTAAAATGTTTGCGATGAGCGGGACTTGAACCCGCACGCCAAAAAAAGCACTGCCCCCTCAAGACAGCGTGTCTACCAGTTCCACCACCATCGCGCAATTTTTAGTGCTTGTATTGTGGCATAATTTTTAAAATATTGAGTATTTTTTTTAAGGTATTTGTGTTGTTGGTCTGTCTTCTAAATTTAACAAAATAAAATATACAGAAGAGAGCGCAACTGTTAGAAAACACGCATAACAATTGATAATCTAATGGGTTTTGTAGTGGTTTTAATTGGTTTTTTATATATCAAAAAATAATGTATTGTGTTGGAAAATTTTGTTATTTTATGTTTAAACTAATTTTTTTAAACATAAAAAATTTTAGTAAATTAAAAAAATAGCATGAAAGATATTGGGTCGTTGAGTTTTTTAAATTTAGGGTTTAGACTTTTTTTTCTCTCGGCGGCTTTATACGCGGTGTTGAGTGTATTTATTTGGTTGATTGTGTACTTTGGTGTGTTTAATTTACCGCAACATTCGGTTTCACCGTATCAGTGGCATGCGCATGAAATGATTTATGGATATAGTGTAGCTGTGATTGCGGGATTTTTATTAACCGCTGTAAAAACATGGACGGGTGTACAACCTCTTTATGGAGTACCACTATTGATGCTCAATAGTTTATGGTGGACGGCAAGACTACTATTTTTTTATGGTGAAAACGCAGCTGCAGGTTTTTTTGATCTTCTGTTTATGTTTTTATTGATTTTGGCTGTTACTTACCCCATTGTTAAAGCAAAACAATGGAAGCAGATAGGAGTCATTTCTAAATTGTGCGTATTATTTTTTGGTAATTTATTATTTTATATGGGTTTGTTTAATCTGATTGAAGATGGTGTGCGGTTAGGAATTTACGGTGGTCTTTTTTTAATTGTTGGTTTAATTATGATGATGGGAAGACGGGTATTGCCTTTTTTTATTGAAAAAGGATGTGGTCTTTCTAAAAATATTTATAACTCTAGAGTGATTGATGCAGTAAGTTTGTTCCTATTTGTTATATTTTTTGTCTTGGAGTTGAGTCAATACAGTCCATTTCTAATAACTTGTACGGCTTTACTACTATTTATTGTAAATGCTATTAGACTGTTGGGTTGGTTGCATCATGGGATATGGGAAAAGTCACTTTTGTGGAGCTTGTATTTGTCTATGTGGTGTATTGCTTTGGGTTTTTTATTGTATAGTTTGGTATATTTTACTGGTATTTCAAAATTTTTAGCCATTCATATGTTTGCTTATGGCGGTATTGGTATGGTAACTCTTTCTATGATGTCACGCGTTTCATTGGGACACACGGGTCGTAATATTCACATCTTACCTAAAGGTATTACAAGTGCATTTTTAATATTATTACTAGGTGTTGTATTTCGAACTCTTATAGTGTTGATAGCTCCTGATTATTATGCTATGTGGATGGGTTTTTCCCAAGTATTATGGGGTGTATCATTTCTTATTTTTTTCGTTTTGTATTTTCCTATTCTTACTCGTAGATAGAACGAAAATACAGTGCGTGGATTCTTAGGCGGTGATACTAAGATGCATATTGGAATTGCTTAAAACTCCATAAAGATGTTTGAAGGGGGGAGTTTATTTGTTTTTGGATGACTCAACAGCATCAGTGAATATCCTGCCAATTTCATCCATTGTCTACTTTTTTATGATGCATGGGTTTTTAGCACTTTAATCACGCGTTTTTTTGGTATGTTATGCCGTTGGTGTGTATAAAACAGCAAAGTATAAGTAGGCGGGATCTATCTTAAAGCATCCACTCTGGTTTTTTGTTCTTGAGCGTTCTTATGTGAGGTTGGTGTTTTTTTAAGGCGTGGTTGTTGGGTTTTCCTCATCCAAAGCAGGCACTTTAAACGTTTCTGTGCGTTCAAGCTGTTTGCTAATATTGCTGGTGTTGTCTTTTGCAAGTATGGCAAGTGTTAAAGAGGTTGCCAAAAATCCAATAGCCATTAACGTATTAAAACGCACGCCTTTTAAGCTACTTTTTTGTTTGCTGAACATGGTTTTAGGAGAAGCGCTACCAAACGCTGCGCCTGCATCAGAGCCTATGCCTTTGTTTAATAAAATGGAAACAATTAATGTAACGGTTATCACAATGTGAATCAGCAGGAGAATGGTCATAAGGTGTTAATAATTTGATTAATTTTGATAATTTCATCCGACTTTAATGAAGCGCCTCCAACCAATACACCGCTAATGCCAGTGACACGCAGAATATCTAGTACAGTCGTATATTGAACGCTACCTCCGTAAAGGATATAAAAATTTTCAATGTTTTGGTAATTTTTTATTGTATCAAACAGTATTTCAGCGGCTTTTTGAATATGAAAAGCCTGCGCTTGTAAGCCCGATCCAATAGCCCAAATGGGCTCATACGCTACAATAAGTTTGGGTATTTTTTGCTTAATGCCACCAATAGCAACGCCAATCTGTTGTGCTAAATACGTTTGTAACGCTTGGTCATTTGTGTCGGGCAGCGACTCACCAACGCATAAAACCGGTGTTTGTTGAGCGTTCAGCGCTTGCTGTATTTTTTGCGCCACCACAGCGTCGGTTTCAGCGAATAAAGTGCGTCGTTCCGAATGACCAATCATGGCATGTGTGCAGCCAATTTGCGCCATTTGTTGCGCGCTTGTTTCGCCCGTGTACGCCCCATTAGGGAAAGGGCTAATGGTTTGTGCGCACCAACGCACATGTTTGGCGCTGTATTGTTGAATTAGTGATTGTAAATAAATAGCAGGGGGCGCAATGATTATTTCGGTTTCGGTTGGGTGTTTGCATACCGTGTCTAAAAGTGTGTGAGCGTGTTGTGGCGAAGCATTGGATTTCCAATTATAAATAATCATGATGAAGGGTGATTTTTAGCAAGAATTTTATGCGCATATTCTAACATTAGGTCTACTTTTTTACGGTGCATGTGATTAAATAATTCTTCTAGATCGTGCGTTAATGCTTCGGCACTAAGGGGCACTTCATGAACCCACATAATTTTTTCATGTTCGGTACGTTTGGGGGTGTTGTAAGATAATTTTTCATCCAACTTTTCACCTTCACGAATACCAATGTAAACCATTTTAACGCCTTGTGGGTGCGTGGTGTCTTGTACATTTTTTCCCGATAAATAAACCATTCGTTTTGCCATATCTTCAATACAAATGGGTGCGCCCATATCCAGTATGAATATTTGCCCGTTTGGGTTTAAGGCGCTAGCTTGAATCACCAACTGCGAAGCCTCTTGAATGGTCATAAAAAAACGCTTCATTTTTGGGTCTGTAATGGTGATGGGTTGGTTGTTTTTAATTTGTTTTTCAAACAACGGTATCACGGAGCCGGATGAACCTAAAACGTTTCCAAAGCGAACCGCACAATAAGGTCTGCTGGCTGGCTGGCTGCAAATAATAATTTCCGAAAGGCGTTTACTAAGACCCATGATGTTGTGGGGCTCTACCGCTTTATCTGTGGAAATAAAAACCAGTTTAACGGTGGGTTTTTTGTGAAGACATTGCAGCAATTGCCAGGTTCCCCATACGTTATTATGAAAAGTGCTCAAGGGATTGTTTTGAGCAATAGGAACGTGCTTGTAAGCCGCGGCGTGAAAAACGGTGGTAATGTTGTGTTTTTCTAAAAGATGCGTCACTAAAGAGGCGTCGGTAACGTTTCCTAAAACGTAATGAACGCTGCAGGGTGTTTGAGGATAACGGTTTTGAATTTTTGTTTCAATTTCATATAGGTTGTTTTCCGAATGGTCAAGCAGCACCATGGACAATGGTTGGTGTTCTAAGGCTTGCAAGCACAACTCACCACCAATGGAACCGCCACCACCTGTAATTAAAATGCGTTGTTGTTGCAATGATTTATCCATCAGCGGTGTATTTTTTTGAATGGGGTTTCTTCCTAATAAATGACGTATATCCAGTGGTTGTACTTGTTCCCATACGTTGCGCGTTGGGTCGTGGGGGGTTTGAATAATTTGTAAAGCAAGTTGGTGCTTTAAGGACGCTTCGACAATCCAGTCAATTTGTTGGTAATGAAAATTTTCCAATGCAATGATTATGTGTGTGGCTTCGTGTTTAGAGGATGCCCAAAGACGCCACCATGAAAACGGTTTGTTTTTTGAATCAAAGAAAACCGTGGGTGACAAAACATTGTATCCCAGTGCTTTTCGTCCGTGCAGTGAAGGATTTTCATCCAAAATACAAACAATTTTGTCGGTGTGCGATTTGTTTTGAATTAAAATCTTGGTTATTTTTGTAACGCCATACACAACCAAATTTCTACCTTTGTAAGGCGTTGTGTTTTTTTTATCGCTTTCCAACAGCAGTAAAAATAAAATACCACGCATACCTAGAAGCATGCTAAGGCAAGAAATACTGTACTTTGCAAACTGCCATGGAGTTAGTGCGGTAATGAATGTGGTTTCTAACCAACTCAAAACAAACAAAACAACGGTAATGTTGATACCAATGTGCATTAATGCACGTACGTCCAGCAACCGAATGGAAAAACGATACGACCCACCCACACTTAAACCCAACAACATAAGCATAGGGTAAAGGAGTGATACAAGATCCGTTGTGGTAAAAAAACGGTAGGCGCCTAGACTAATTAAAGCATCCAGAAACGCTAAAATAAGAAACTTAATGGTGTAATTGGTGTTTACAAAGTAGCGAATGTGGTTCATTTTCCTAAGCAAAATTCAGAAAATATAGACTGTAGTAATTGGTCGTGAGACAATTTTTCCCCCGTGATACTGTGTAAATTTTCCAGGGCTTCTTGTATGGAATGGGCGGCTACATCCAGTGTGCTTTCAAACAATTGGTGGTTCGTATCTTCTAGGCATTTTAGGGTTTTTTCCAAGGCGATTATGTGTCGTTTTCGCGCCAAAAATGGCAGTTCTGGGTTTTTGGAAACGCCCAAAGTATGCGTTAGTAAACTTTGTTTTAGTTCCTGTAAACCCATCTGTTTTTTAGCAGAAACGTAATGCCAGTTTTTGGGTGAGGTGGGGTTGGGTAATAAATCCACTTTATTCATAACATTTAAACACGGTGTTTTAACATGATCTGGCAAGGATGCATGGGTGTTGGGTGTATCCGTTATCCATAAAATTAAATCGGCTTTACAGGCTTCGTTCAGTGCTTTTTCAATACCGATGTGTTCAATAGGGTCTTGAGACGGACGTATGCCAGCACTGTCAATTAATTCTATCTGAATGTTTTGTACTTCGCAAAAACCATGCAATAAATCGCGTGTGGTTCCTTTTATATTCGTTACAATGGCTTGCTCTTTATTCAGCAGTGCGTTAAATAAACTGGATTTTCCAACGTTGGGCTCACCCATCAGTATCACTCGGATGCCTTGGTTTATTTTTTGACCCACACGACAATTGATTAAGCAGTTTTTAATGTTTTGTGCACACGTGTTGATCTGTTGAGACAACCAGTCTGAATCGATTGGATCTAAGTCTTCGCTAAAATTAATATCGGCTTCAATAAACGCCAAAAGTTTTTGAATGCGCTGTTTGAACGCCTTTATTTTTTTAGAAAAGTCGCCGCGTAAAGATAGGTAAGCGGCTTTAGCGGCTTGCTCGTTTTGGCTGTTAATTAAATCCGCTACCGCTTCGGCTTGCGCCAAATCTATTTTATTGTTTAAAAAAGCACGTTGTGTAAATTCGCCCGGTTGAGCCAATGTGGCACCGTAAAAAATAGCCGCATCAATAATAGCGTGACAAACCACCGTGCTTCCGTGGGTATGTAGTTCAACCACGTTTTCACCAGTGAATGAATTTGGTGCATTAAAATACAACAATAAACCACGATCAATGGGTTGGGCGGTTTGGTTAAAGAACGCGCAGTAATAGGCGTGTCGAGGCATTGGGTGTTGGCATTGAGTAATACGTTGAGCCACTTCAAGCGCATGTTTTCCAGACAAACGAACCATTGCCACCCCAGCAGGGTGATTGGCGGTTGCTTGCGCCACAATGGTGGTGTTCATCAGTGGGCGTTATTTTTTTTATCAATTTGTTTGTTAATAAACCACTGATGCAAAATGGAAACGGTGTTGTTTGTAACCCAGTACAACACCAGTCCAGCAGGAAAGAAAACGAAAAAGACCGTAAAAATTAACGGCAGCATCATCATGACTTTTGCTTGGATTGGGTCGGTGGGTTTGGGGGTAATGCGCTGCTGAATAAACATGCTAACACCCATTAAAATAGGAAGAATGTAAAAGGGATCTTGTGAAGATAAGTCGTTAATCCATAGAAACGATGCCATGCGTAATTCCACGCTTTCTAAGAGTACCCAGTACAGCACAATAAACACGGGTATTTGTAAAACAATGGGTAAACACCCACCCAGTGGATTTACTTTTTCGGTTCGGTACAGCTCCATAACCTTCTTGCCAGAGAGCATTTTATCGTCTCCGCACGTTTCCTTAATGCGTATAATTCGTGGTTGTAGGGCACGCATTTTAGCAATGGATCTGTAGCTTATGGAAGAAGGCTTGTAAAACAACAGTTTAATTAAGAAGGTTAGAATAATAATGGCAATACCCCAATTTTGCACCCAATCGTAAATGGTGTGAAGCAACCAGAAAACAGGTCTACCCAGCACGCCTAAAATACCGTAGTCAATCGTATTATCTAGTTTTTCAAACTGCGCTAATAGTTTCTTAAATTTGGGGGCACTTAACAACGTAAACGATAGTACTTTTGTTTCGTGGGGAGCAATTTCAATACCATTTTTGGGAGAAATAATACCCAAAGCACTTTGGTTTTCTTGGTAACCAAAATAGTGGTTTTCCAGTTGAGTGTCGGGAATAATAGCCGCAATAAAGTGTTTTTCAAACGCGGCAATATAGCCTCCTTTGGAAAATTGGTTCTTAAAAATTTGCTCGTCGGAGTCGTCGGAACTAATTTTTTTGTACGTGCTGTTTTGGTAATTGGCGGCATAAAAATACTGTGTTGTGCCATCCAAATCTGGATTTTGTGGGTATCGTAATTCGGCTTTTACACCCGCACGAATGGAACGATCGGAGCGATTTTTTATACGATACGTCACGCGAACTTGATAATTTTTTTCATCGTTCAAGCTAAATATTTTTTGCACCATGGGTGCGTTAGCAGCCTGTGTTTCTTGTGTTAAAACAAGATAGTTGGGTGTTTTTTCACTAATAATCCAGCTTGATTTTTTAGGTAACAATTTCTTCAAACCTTCTAGTTGATCGTGCATTTGAACGTAATTTGGTCGAACAATTTGGTAAGGTTGTTGGGTTTTAAAATCCAGCTGTTTTTTAAAACCCATGGAGACCACTTGTCCTTGCTGAGCATTAATAACAACGCGCAACCATTCGTCTTCCAGTGTTACTAAAAATTTAGGTGAAACAACAGATTGTGTGGTTTGATCGGTTTGGTCCACAAGCAGTCCGGGCGATGAGCTATTCCATTCTTTGGTCTGGGTCGTTGGGGTAGGTGTGGCGTTGGAGGGCATTTGTTGTTGCCGCCATTGCTGCCATAGCAGCAAGCCTATTAGTGTTAAAATAGCAATAATGGCAAGTTGTTTATTGGTCATAAGTTTGATGAATTAAAAATTGCAGTTGTGTTTTTAAGGAAACGTTGGATGCCGTGGAACAAGGGTGTTTGGAAATACACAGATAGTCGTAGCTAATAGGTATACTGTTTTTTAGATGCCTGTATGTTTCACGTGCGTGCCGTTTAATGCGATTTCTGTTGGGGGCGCTTTTGGTGACTTTTTTAGAAACCAACACCGCGAAACGATTGGTGTTTAACGTATTTTTTTTTAATAAAAGACGCCAAAAATTGTTAGAAAACGAACTGGAATGGGATAAAATACCTTTTATAGAACGCGTGTCTATTTTTTGAAATTTTGATAAACCGTTTGGTTTTGCAATCATACGTGGGCGTTAGGCCGTTAAACGATGCCTGCCTTTTTTGCGTCTAGCACTAAGTACAGCTCTGCCCGCTTTGGTTAGCATGCGTGTTCTAAAACCGTGCGTCCTTTTTCTTTTTATAACACTGGGTTGAAACGTTCTTTTCATGGTTGGAAAGGTTTAGCGATTAACTATTTTAAAAGTACTAGAATTTAGGGTTTTTTTAACAGTCTGTCAAATTTATAATACACCTTGTTTTTAAAGAGTGCATAGAAACCCACTTAAAACGCTTAAGACTCGTGTTTTATTGGGTACAATTGAACGCGGTTAAACGTTATTATTTTTGTGACCAATAGAGAAAATTATACACGTCTGTTTGCAAACAATAGATTGTGTGTTTTGTTGTTCCATTGTCCGCGTAAGTGCGTGGGAAAACGTGCGCGCGTAAGCGCATTATAAAATATACGCTGTGTCAGCAATGTGGGTTTTTTGATGCAATTTTTGCGGTATTGGGAGGCGAAAAAATGGTAATGAAAAATTGCAAAAAAATAGTCAACATTTTAGTAAAAATGCGCCGTAGAAAACAATGTGTTTTTTGGTAAGCGCACGTTACAAAATACGTATAAAACGACTAACATGAAACGTGACAAACGGTTTTAAAGTGACAATTTTGACAATTTTTTTGGCTTGGGGTTGCTTTAAACGCACCGGACTTAATACGGTTCGTTGTATCTAAAAGGAACGATTTCCATTGTTTTTTAAGCGCCACAATATCGTGACTTTCATCGCTTGTAACGTTTTCAAAATTTCTGGGCTGCACAACGTACCATGCAAATCTTTTTGAGGACTCAACTGCCAGCATGTACACCGGTATTTGTAGGGTTTCGGGAGGGTCTTGTGTAACGTGTTTTAAGCGATACCTGTGGTTTTCGCTGGTGGTGTATTTGTAGTCAATAACCGTTGTTTGATGGTCCAGTCTATCCAGTCTGCCTACTATTTCTAGGTCGTTGATGGTGTAGGTAATGTTTAATTCGCACACGTGTGTTTGTAACTGAGGGGGGTCGTTTTCAAGCATATTGTTTAAGTACGTTTTAAGGGCATAAAACACAGACTCTTCCACCACACGCCCCCAACCGCGAATGGTATAAAGTGCTTGTTTTAACGTCTTCTCTATTTGAATATTGGTGTGCGCTTGACTGTAAATTTTTTCCAACGCGTTGTGTAAAACGGTGCTTTGCAGTGCACTGCTGGGACCCAGTTCATCGGCGGTCAAGTGCGTTAGGCGCAGCTGTTGTCTACAAAAATAACGAAAAGGGCATTTTAGCCACTCGTCTAGCAACGAAACAGACACGGTGCTTGTAATGTGCTTGGGGTGAAGGTTCCATTCTTGATACGGTTGCATACGGATTGGTTCGTGAGAAGGAATAGGAACATCCATGGGTGGAAGATTGGTGTTGAAAAAAGGACTGGGTATCTGGGCTTGATCCTCCATGTAGCATGCTCTACTTAGCACTATGGTTTGCAAGGCTTGTGCGCATAGAATTTCAAAGATGCAAGTGTGCAATTGGTTTTGTGTGTCCCAATTGCACTCGGGCAGTTGCAGTTGCAGTTGAGCATCTATCCATGGGTAGGTGCGTGTGGGCGCTGGAAATACTTGGGTGTTTAAATTCATAAACCACAGGTGGTCAAAGGATAGTCCCATAGCCTCTGTGGTGTCTAAAATTTGCAAACCTTCATGGGTTTGTAAAGGAGCGGGTAGGGTTTTGGTCAACGCTATTAATGCTTCTAAAAATTCTTCAAGTGTTTGTGGCGTTGGTTCGGGATGAAAGGACAAAAGTTGCGTGAATAAAGTGTCCCATAGGCGTTGTTCCACCACGTCTTTTTCACCCCATTTTAATGCTTCACAAGCCAACCAAGCCAACCAGTCTTGGTGGGTAAGATGGGTCTTAGGCGCATGCGTAATGTGGTGAGCAATATGGTTTTGATCCAGTAAATTGACAAACGCTTTTAAGGAATAACGGTGTGGTTTAAGGCGTTTTTGAAGGGTGGAAGTGTGCTTTGGTTCTAAAAGATAGATGTGTGCGTTACCTATTAGAAACAAAATATCATCAACACAAAGGGGCTTAATGTGCCAGGTTAAATACAAAACAAGTGAACCAATAAAAGGGTGGTCGTAAATAGGAGTAGGAATGGACAAATTAAACGCCAAACCGTGTGATCCAAAGTGTTGCATTAAAAAAAATTCAAACGGGGCGCGCAATTGATGCAATTGAGGGCATATAATGGCTGCTGTTTCTTTATTGGTGCAGTGCTGTTTGCCCCATAAAACAGCCGACTGTATTTCCTCTGCTGCTGTTTTAGCCTCGTACTTACTGGTCTTAGTGTTGTGATGGCGCTGAAAATCCAGCGTTTTAAAGGCGCTTTTTATTTGTTTAAGTATGGTTTGTTTTAACGGCGTCCATTGGTGAAATCCATAAAATAACACAGGTTTACCAAACCTTAATGGGCGTTGCGTTAGCCACCAACACAGTTGATAATAATCCATGTATTGATGGGCAGCATTGTGTTGCAAAAAATGCCGTTCGTATTCAATAAATTGTTGTATTTCGGGGTGCAGAGTGCGCGCATCATTTTCCAAACACCATTCTTGTGTTATTTGTCGTGTGCGCTGTGCTTGTTTAGCCAGCTTTTGATGCTGTGTGGACAGCAGTTTAGGGTTCCGCTGTTGCGCAACGGTTTGCCACACTTGCAGTGCTTGGTGTTCGTTTAGTAGAAGACAAGGTGCGTTGTGGGAATAAAGCATTTGCTTAATCCATTGATCCCACGATAAAATGTTCACAAAACACAAGCCAGTTTGTTGAACACGTTGTTGTTTTATCAAAAAACGCGCTTGTCGCTTACTGGCGGTGACGATGGTGTTCGGTTGATTGTGTTGGAAAATTTTATGAATCATTACATTAATGTATGAAATCAGGTTTTAGTCGCGAGTTTTTATTTTTAATTTTATTAGCAAGCGCACTGTACTTATTGATCGCACTGTTTAGTTATACGCCACTTGATCCAGGCTGGTCAAGTGCCAGCACCGTGCATGGTGAACCCGTTAATTTGGGTGGTATTGGAGGCGCTTATCTTAGTAATTTTTTATTAAATGCACTGGGATACGCTGCGTTCTTTATTCCCATTTGTTTACTCATCTTTATTGTAAAAATTTACGCTGTAAAACCCAAAAAATCTCTTGTTTCAAACGCTTTGTCGTGGGCGATGATTGTGGTGTTTTATATGGTATTGCAAGGTGCATTTAGTGCATTTTTTTCGCACCACTGGTGGGGCTTGGTCACTACTTTTTATGCACCAGCAGGCTTAGGAGGCTGGTTGGGTGGTCTGTTAAACTATCGTTTAATTATTTGGTTGGGGCATCTGGGGTCTTTCTTGTTTGTCGCCTTGGTGCTGTGTGTCTTTTTTCCGTTATTTTTAGGGATTACTTGGCACACGTTTTTTTCCAAAACCGGTCAATTTGTGTTTGTTGTATTTCGTTTTTTTTGGCGTTTTTCATGTTTTTTGATACGCGCTTTGCGTTTGCGAAAAATACAATTTTTTACCAAACGAAACCGTAAAAAAGCCATGCTAACGCGTCAACATGAAAAACAATCGGCTCAACCCATTGCCGTTAAATCCTTAGAAGAAAAAGCCGATAAGCCTGAAAACATCAGCACTCAAACCGTGTTTGATTACGACGATGGTAGTTACCGTACCCCAGGACTGGAGCTATTAAGTACACCCGTGCATCAACAAACCAACTACTCAAAAGAAACGTTGGAAAAAATTGCGCAACAGCTGGAATTAAAATTGATTGATTTTGGTTTTTCCGGAACCGTGATGAGTGTAGAGACGGGTCCTGTTATTACACGTTTTGAAATTGAACTTGCATCGGGAACCAAAGCAAGTTCAATTACATCTATTAGCAAGGATTTAGCAAGAGCCCTTGCTGTTATTAGTGTACGTGTGGTGGAAGTTATTCCCAACAAAACAACCATTGGTATTGAAATTCCCAATCAAAATCGCCAGATTGTCTTTTTAAAAGAATTGTTTGTGTCTAAGGTGTTTGTTAAAAGCAAACACACCCTACCGTTGGCGTTGGGCAAAGATATTGCAGGAGAAACGGTGGTGGCTGATTTATCCAAAATGCCGCACCTATTGGTAGCGGGTACCACAGGTTCTGGTAAATCCGTTGGCGTGAACACCATGATTGCAAGTTTGTTGTATTCAGCCACACCCGACCACGTGCGTTTTATTATGATTGATCCAAAAATGCTGGAACTTTCTGTTTACGACGGCATCCCTCATTTACTATCCCCTGTAGTAACCGACATGCAAAAAGCCGTGAGTGCACTGAAGTGGTGCGTGGCTGAAATGGAACGACGTTATCGTTTGTTGTCGGCTCAAAACGTTCGCAATATTGAGAATTTTAATCAGTTAATTAAAAAAGCCATTAAAAATAAAAATCCCATTTTGGATCCATTCCCCACCGAAGAACAATCAGAACCTCAACCTCTTTCTTGTTTGCCGTTAATTGTCATTGTGATTGATGAGTTTGCGGATTTATTTATGGTAATTGGTAAGCCTGTGGAAGAATTGGTGGCGCGTTTGGCTCAAAAAGCTAGAGCCGCAGGGATTCATTTGGTTATTGCAACACAACGCCCCTCGGTCAATGTGATTACGGGTTTAATTAAAGCCAACATTCCCACGCGTATTGCTTTTCAAGTTTCGTCCAAAATTGATTCTAGAACCATTTTGGATCAAATGGGTGCGGAAAATTTATTGGGCAAAGGGGATATGCTGTATTTACCAGCAGGAACTGGTATTGCGCAACGGGTTCACGGGGCGTTTTTATCCGATGAAGAGGTAAGCGATCTGGTGGCTTTTTTGAAAAAACAACCTCATCCTGAGTATCAAGTAGGAGATGTAACACAATTTAATGACTCACAACACGACCAAGAAACCTTGCAAGAAGGCAATGAAGAAGAGCCTTTGTACGCAGAAGCAATAAAGATTGTTACGCAGACAAAACGTGCCTCTATTTCGGGCTTACAGCGCCGATTAAAAGTGGGTTACAACCGAGCAGCGCGTATGATTGATGAAATGGAAAAACAGGGTATTGTATCGGCAATGGACTCTAGGGGGAATCGTGAGGTTTTATAAATGGATTGTATTGGGTTTTTTAACGGTGTTTGCCCATGCTCACGCGCTTGACCAATGGTTGTTTTTAAACGCGCAGGGCAATGTGGTTGAGTCGCGCAATGAAGCAGCGTGTGTGCTGGATACGTACACAAGTGTGTTATGGGAACTTAAAAGTAAACAAACGACCAGTACGCGTTATTTTGAGCATCGGTATTCGTGGTTTAATCCGGCTTTGGATCGCAAGGAACAAGGGGTTCAAAACGGTCCAGAAAGCGATGCATGCACCACAGGTTCGTTTTGCAACACGCATCGTTACATTCAAGAAACAAACGCCACTGCGTTGTGCGGAAAAAGTAATTGGCGTTTGCCATCTAACCAACAGCTTCAAACATTAAGGGTGGATCGTGCGCATGACCCCATTATTGATACACGTATTTTTAAGAACACGGCGTTGGGCAGTTATTGGACGCAAGACGGTCACCCCAACACGTTTGGGTTGGCAAAAGATACGCCATTTGTTGCAGGTATTGTTTCTGGATACACTGAAAAATTGTATGGGTTGCATGTGCGTTTGGTTTCAAAATTTTAATAGGGATGCTACGTTTGTTTTGCGTTGGATTTTTGTAGGATACGGCAAAATAATAAACACACTAAAATATCTTAACTCCAAACGCATTCAAAAATTTTATTATTGATGTTTTAAACCTTGCTTGGGGAAATTACTCATCGTCCCTAACGTTAAAGAGACGTTTAAAATAAATCGCACATTACAGATGGATGCGGAAGTATTGTCGCGGTGTTTTAATTTTTTCGTAAGGATGTTAAAGTTGGACAAGTGGCTTTAAAATTGAGCGCGAAAAACCCGTGTGGAGAAACGTTGTAATGAGTAAAAATCGTATTGGCTTGGACATTGAAAAAACCGAAGAATTGATAGAATTATTGAAGCATTTATTGGCGAATTATTCCATTTTTTATCAAAACGCAAGAGGGTATCATTGGAACATTAAAGGCACCGGTTTTTTTGAGTTACACACCAAGTTTGAAGAGTTATACAACGACCTATTTTTAAAAATAGACGAAGTGGCTGAGCGTATTTTAACGCTGGGTGGTTTGCCTGAAAATACGTTTAGCGACTACATGGAAATTTCTAAAATTTCTGAAAAAAAGAACGTTAGTAATGGAAGAAAAGCCATTGAACAAATTGTAGACGCCTTAACGCTGTTAATTGAAATACAACGTGGTATTTTGGATGCGGCCTCTAGCATGGGTGATGAAGGAACTGGGGCTCAAATGAGCGATTACATCAGAGAGCAAGAAAAATTGCTTTGGATGTACGGCGCGTATTTGTCTTAGAACGTATGTCGGTCATCTTTAAGGCGTTTTTCAGCGCTTGCAATGGCTTGTTTGACGCGCTTTGGTGCAGTGCCACCTAAGGTGTTTCGAGCATCCATAATGTGACGAATTTCAAGATATTTAAAAACATCCTTTTCAATACAAGAGCAGTGTTTTTGTAAAAATTCCAGCGACAACTCTTGCAGCATTTTGTTGTTCTCAATGGCTTGTTGAACAATTTTCCCTGTGATGCGATGCGCATCTCTGAAGGGGATGTTTTTTTTACTTAAATAATCGGCTAAATCGGTTGCGTTGGTATAGCCTTGATGCGCAGCCTGCTCCATGCGTTTTGTGTTGGGTTGCATGTGGTGAACAACTTGGGAAAAAATAACCGTGCATTGCTGAAGGGTGTTTACGGTGTCAAACAACGGCTCCTTGTCTTCTTGATTGTCTTTGTTGTACGCCAGTGGTTGTCCTTTCATAAGGCAAATTAAGGCGTTTAGGTGCCCCACAACGCGACCCGTTTTCCCTCTGATAAGTTCGGGTACATCCGGGTTTTTCTTTTGAGGCATAATGGAGCTTCCTGTGCACAAATGATCTGGTAAATCAACGAATCCAAACGGCGTGGACATCCATACAATAATTTCTTCACACATGCGCGACAAGTGAACCATGAAAACACTAGCGTTGCTGGTAAATTCAATTGCAAAATCTCTATCGCTTACGGCGTCCATAGAGTTTAAACAAATCCCCTCAAAACCCAATTGTTCGGCTAAGTATTTTCTGTTAACGGGATACGGGCTACCCGCTAACGCTGCGCTACCTAAGGGCATTTGGTTGATGCGTTGTCTGGTTTGTTTTAGTCGCTGTAAATCTCGCATCAACATTTCCAGCCAACACATTAAGTGGTGCGAAAAACTAACCGGCTGTGCGTTTTGCAAATGCGTGTATCCTGGCATAATGGTGTGAATATGTCGTTTGGCTTGCTGGAGAATTTCGGTGCAAACGCTGTGTATTTGGTGACCAATAATGTCCGTGTGATGACGTAAATACAAACGAATATCGGTTGCTACTTGGTCGTTACGAGAGCGCGCGGTATGTAGTTTTTTAGCGGTGTCACCAATGCGTTGGATGAGGGCGTGCTCAATGTTCATGTGAACATCCTCTAACTCTATTAGCCATTTGAATTGATTGTTTTCTACATCCTTTAAAATGCCGTTTAAACCATCGCAAATTTTTTGGCATTCTTCGTGGGTTAAAATGTCAATGGATTGAAGCATACCTGCGTACGCAATAGAAAGCTGAATATCAAACGGTGCAAGCATGCAATCAAATTCAACGGAAGCATTAAATTTTTCTAACATTTGGCTGTTGGACTGAGTGAAGCGACCGCTCCAAAGTTTTTCTTGATTGGGTGGCTTAGACATATGTGCTATAAGTGACTGTTTTTTGTTTGTTATTTTAAGCTATTTTTTTAGTATATGCGCCTATTAACTCGAAAAAGCGATCTTGCTATGGTGCAGACGCACGCAACGGTTGATGTTTTAAACAGTCGTTACCCAGAAATATCGTGCACCGTGCATGGAGTTTGTACGCGCGCAGACAAACAAACGCAAGTGCCTGTGTTTGGTTTGGGGGGTAAAACGGGTGCGTTTACCCACGCCCTGGAAGAACAGTTGCTTGCTGGCGGTGGGGATATTGCGGTTCATTCATTAAAAGATCTATCGGCGTTTGATACCCACGGTTTGGCGTTGGGTGGATTTATGGCACGTGAAGATTGTCGTGATGTGTTGGTGGGAGTGGCTTGCTTGGATGATTTAAAAAAAAACGCACGTTTGGGAACCAGTAGTCCAAGGCGGTTGGCTCAATGGTCTCGTTTTTCCGACAACGTTCAACTGCAATTTGTACGAGGCAATGTACTAACACGTATTAAGCATGTGGTAGAGGGGCGTTTGGACGGTGTTATTTTGGCAGCGGCGGGTTTAAAGCGTTTGGGTTTGTTGGAAAAATATCCACACTGCATGTTGGATGAAAATATATTTTTGCCTGCGTTTGGTCAAGGCATTGTAGCTTGGCAATGTTTAAGCGACAACCAGCGTGTTTATCAGGCGCTTCAAAGTATTTCGGATGTTCGATCCACTTGTCAGGCGGTTTGCGAGCGTTCGTGTTTGCAGGTTTTAGGTGCAAGCTGTTTGGATGCGGTTGCTGGATGTTGTGTGATTGAAAACCGTCAATTAACGATGCGAGCCTGTGTGTATCATCCTGAAAAAAACGATGTTTTATCCGTTCAAATGAAAGGTGGAATGGAAGATGCAAAAAAATTGGGAGAGGAAGTGGGTCAATTGTTGAAAAGTAAAGGTGCAGCAGCGTGGTTGTGTTGAATGGGTGGTTCTAAATGGTTAATTTGTAATACGCGTCCCGAGTCTCACAGTGTTGAGTTTGGCTTGAAACTTCAGGCGGCGTGTCCAAATGCTGTGGTTGTAAATTGCCCAACCAGTAAATGTTTTGCGCTGGAAGCACCCTCAATGGACGGTAACGAAGATTTGGTTATTTTTACAAGTCCGTTGTCGGTTCAGTTTGGTTTGCAGTGGGTTTTGTCCAGTGGTTGTTCGGGCGATTTAACAGCTATAGGCTCTCAAACTATGCGTGTTTTAAAATCCCACGCACCGTGTGGTGTTCGGTTTTTGAATTGTTTTTTAGACTGCGGGGGAAGCGAATCTTGGTGGCGGTGGTTTCAAAAATTACCCAATTTTAGGCGGTATCGTCGTATTGCTTTGATTCAAGGCGTGGGGGGCAGTGAATGGCTGTTTAATTATTTATCCGTTGCGGGATTTTTGGTTAAAAGGTATTTTTTTTATAAACATTTTGAGTACGTTGATCCACCGTTAAATTGTGTGGATTCATTGTTGAATAATAGGTTATGGGTGTTGATGAGTGGACGTGCTTTGCGTGTGGTATTATTGTGGTTTCAGAAACACGAGTTTTTTTATAATCTTGGAAAAAATAGGGCGATTTGTATGAGTGAACGTATCAGAAAAGACGCCGCTCCCTTTTTTTTTGATGCAAAAACTACCCAAAACACCTCTGAATTTAATATAATTAACAGTGTAAAGAGTTTTGTGAACTCCAATTAATAGTACAAGATGTTTCATGCAGCATAAAAAGAATTTTCATCTTCATTTTTCGCCTCCCAATACGGTGATTGTTGACACTTCATCCAAGTCGTTTTCGGTGCGGCGATTGACGTTGATTTTGTTTGTTGTATTGGTGGGAGCTGGTATTTTAGGTTGGAAATACGTTCCAGACCACTGGCGCTCTTATGCTTACAGCGCTTGGCACAGAGTGCAAGTTACACTAGAACCTACGCCAGAGCACGAAGATGTTTTGTTTTCTCAGTCTCAAAAAAACGAAGGGCAATCGCAATTTTTTCTTCCTGTACGTGTTGAAGAACAAGAGCGGTATTTTAATCAAACGCAAGACTCCATCAAGAATGTGCAAAACAACCTGCACCACGCTACATCCGATTTAGCCACTCAAAACGCTCGCTTGGATGAACAGGGTGTACGCACTGTACAGTTGGTTGAAGATTTGAAAAAAAACAAGCAGGATGTGTTGGTTATTCAGCAACAGCTAATGACTGAAATTACTAAAATTCGTAGTGAGTTAGCCCTTCAAGACAATACGAAAAGACTGGATAAGGCAATTCATTTGTTATCAAATCTTGAAAAAGAAACGTTGGGTTTAAAAAATCAACACGATTTTTTAAAGAACGATGTGGCGGTGAAAATTGCTTCTATTCAAAACATTGAAAGCCATTTTCAAGATACTTATCAAAAGAAAGAAGATCAGTCTGGGTATTTTGTATTTTCTTTCTTGTATCGTCAATTGTTGTTTAGTTTGGATCAAAAGGACTATAGAACGGCTTACGATCAGTTTAAAAATTTGCGTAACTGGTTGGATATGTTCCCCAGATTAATTGCATCGTATCCTACTATTGGTGCTTTAATTTCCAACGATTTAAGACAATTAGATGCGGTAAAAGCGTTGTACGCTTGGAAGCGTCTTAAAAAGAGTATTGTAAGTATTTTAGGTCAGTCTAATGCGTTGATTTCTGAAGAGAACGTTGGTTATCGCAGTTTTTTTGGGGGCAGCATTATTCTTTCAAAAAAAAATGAAAATAAGTTGTCTTTAAACGATCCAAACTGGCGTTTTAGACAATTGCTAAACACGTTACTGTCTGCTGTTGAAACAGAGAATTTTTCCGCGTATGCTGCCACCGCTGAGCAAATCCGGTATTTTTTAAGCGCACACACGTTGAATGATTCATACCAAGAAACCATGGACACTTTTCTTCAGCCTATTCATACCGTGTTTACTTGGTCTATTAAAGACATTAGTCCATGATGAAGTACGTTTTATTGTTAATTGTTGGTGTTTTTATTGTCTTAATAGCCGCAGTTATTGGTTATCCCAATAATTTTCAATGGGTTGAATTAAATTTATGGGACTACACGGTTCGCATGTCTTTTTGGGGGTTTTTGCTTCTTTTTTTTGTGCTATGTTGGTCTATTGTTTTTGTGTTATGGGGCGTCTATTTTTTATGCAAGATGGTGCTTCGTGGTTCTCAAGTACGCGGAAAAAATAGACGTATTAAACAACACGCTTATTTTGCTCGTTTACTGGTATGCATTCAGGATAACGATTTGCATGCTGCATTAATTGCTTTGAATAAAATCAACGAAACGGCAGATTCTTATAAGGTTTTTTTGCTGCTAAATGCGTGCGACGAATTTTTAAAAAAACAATGGTTTGAGTGCGCTCAAAAGGTTCTTTCTAAAATTCAGATTCACGTAAAGCACGAAATGTATGTGTGGTTCTTGTTTAAAAAAGCCACGTTGTTTTTTACGAATGGGCAAAAAAACGATTTAAAAGACTTGGTAAACGAGATGGAGTCTCTTCCCACGAAAGAAAATGTTTTATTTGAAAGGCAGATAATTATTTTCTACGCACGTATTCTCAATGAAGAGTACGGCGAATGTACCACTCAATTAACAAGCAAGTCTTTTATAAATAGTATTCTTGATAAACGCTTTAAACACACCGCAGATACTCGTAAAAAATGTTTTATCAATTTATGGTTGCGCCTTTTACAAGAGGACGCATTTGAACAGTTGTCCGAACTGGTGAAGGTTTTTAATGGTTTGCCAAGCACTTTACGTTACGATAACGATTTATTTTTACCGACGGTTGATTATTTGGACGATTATTCCAACGTGGAGTCGTTGTATTGGGCGCATGATGTGTTGTTGGGTGCGTTGAATTATAAGGTATGCGACGTTTGGTTAATTCGATTTTCTAATTTAAAACTTGAAATGCACGAACAGCATTTTAATCGGTATGAAAAATGGCTAAAAAATAAAACCATACAACCTGACTTGTGGGTGGGGTTAGCGCAAATTGCTATTCGGTCTAATCGTTTAGATTACGCGTTTAACGTGTTACAAGAGATCTTAAGCGTGGATCCATCGCATAAGCGAACGCATTACTTGTTGGGTATTTATTTTCAACGTAAAAAGAAGTACCTAGAATCTTGTGAATCGTTTTCTCACGCTTCCTCATATTTTATCTCTTTGGTGATTTAATGTTTTTAATTGCTGCATTTTTTGGTTTTTTGGGTTTTTTTAGCACACAGGCGTTGGCAAAACCTTTAATAACCACATTGCAAACGCACGACATATTCACGGTTCAACCCGGTGAAATTTTTACCTTAAAGTCCAGTACACTGGCATTGCCTAACTTTGACGGCGAAGAATTTTACTTGGGTTTTAACGTACCAAGTGAGTACGAGATCAATTTTGATACTGAAAAACGAAACAATGTTTTTAGACTGGCACCGTTGGGTGAATTAAGAAATTATGGTGTGTTCAATGCCTTAGGTGGTCGTCTTTTTTTGCGACCCACGCAACCCAACAATTTTAACGCTAATATTGATTCTGTGCAAAATGCACCAGATGGTACCGCGTATAATAATGTTGGGTTGCACGAATGCGTTTATCGTTTTACCAAACAAGAACTGGGTGTGAATAATATTGAGGATTTAAAGGCAGAAAATATTAAGTTTAATAATTTATCGTCTTGTATTTTATTGGGGCGTAATTTAATTATTTCTCGGTTTAATTATGGAAACAAAATTTATACAAAATACGTGTTTGATAATTATCACCATTCGGAAACCGAACCTATGGTTATAGCGGATACGTTTCTTCAGCATCCAGCGTTTCGGGTTGCAGTAGCAGAGTCATCTTTGTGCAACAACGAATATTTATATTGTTTGGTGTTTGCAGACCAAATAAAACGAAACAATGGACAATGGTCTAGTCTTTCCATTAAAGAGGATGATTTTTCAGACAGTATTGGGTACACGGGACGTTATTTTGATGAGAACGGTGTCTCTCAAAATCTTAACCAAGTGTTTGATAGTTTGCCCACGGGTTTAACCGATTACACGAAAGAAGTAACCGATCCAAAATACGCATTTTTCTTTCCGCCGTATTATGTGCCTTATATGACAAGGCGTTATGATGGTGGGTGTATTTTTGACGAGCTGTATGATGAAAACGCCGCTCCAATTGATGGGGAATTTTTTCATCTTCAGCCCAGTTGTTTGTGGCGTGATAACGCTTTTTATTATACCGAAGTACAAGCGGGTTGGGTGGCTAGAAGCCAGCCCAGCCACCAAATACCCCAGCACTTAAAATGGTTGGCTAAGATACGCCGTTTAAATATAGGCGATAATACCTCGGTCGCTATTCCTCAATACTATGATTATTCAAGCGACCCAAAACCTGACAGTAAATATTTTTCTATATACCAAAAGACTTCCACCATTGATGGAGAAATTTACGATCACGTTGTGTTTCCAGGAACCTCAACCGTGGGTTTACTTCCACACATGGGTGACTATTATTACAATGTTATTGGGCGTCTTGAGAAGTATATGGGCCGATCAGATTGGATATATCCAGTTAAAGCGGAGTATGGTGCTCCCATAAAAAAAATCACTACTTCTGTGGAAACGGGTCAGTCTGAAAGAGCGTTGCACAAATATTTTCAACCGTGGTTTGGGGAGTTTGGTGGTTCCACCATTCCCTTTCAAAAACCAATGGGTTCAAGAGGATTTATAGACGACGCCTATGATGATACAGGCAACGATGCTTCTTTTAACACCAAAGTACATTTTATTTTTTCCATCATTGGAGCCACTGAGGAAAAATATTTGGGTCAATATAAATTGTTAACAGGCTACGAAGGCAAAGAAATTAAAGTTAACCTTAACAACCGTGACAACGATACAAATCGTATATTACTGAATAACTCATTTAAAGAATTGGATTTAGGGAATAAAGTTTCTGAAGGAGATATTTTAAGCTTTACACTGAAATTGGATGGTAGACCCAGATCGGATGTTATTTTAAAACCTGAGATTCAACTGTATGATGGAGATAAGTTTGTTACCAGCGATTTTTCCGATCAATTACGTCTGTACGTTGACGATGATACCGCGCAATTTTACAAAGACAATTACACCAACAGTCCAGCAAACACCACTACAACCATTTCAGATGACATGTTGCGGTTTTCCGAACAAGATTGGAACGTTGACCGTGTTGTGAATTTAAAAATTGTTTCAGACAGCAAGCTTGAGTATCTAAAACACCATAAGGTGTTGTTTAATGCAGATTTATACAATCCCAGTACACAAGATTCTTTGTTAGATAAGGCGCTTTATCATCCGTATGGGAAGATTAACGCCGCCAACAAAGGCAAGGACTCTCATCAAGCAGTCGCTGAATTTCGTGTATTGAGTGAATTTTTAGACGCTATATACGCCACACCTTTAGGCAATTATTGCACCGATATATCCATTAATTTAATTACAGAAATTCAAGAATGTTCGTCGTTGGGCGTTTATGGAGAACGTTATTTTTTTGATTGGCCGGGTATTTACCCCGTTCGTATTTCTTCGGGTTATGGAAAAATGGTTGAATTAATAGAAGGGTATAGCGATGATTATCCTGCTTTTAAAACACGAATTAATCACACGCTAGAAACGGAGTACGCATTATTAGTGTCTTCTGATACCGGTGTAAGTTATTCGTTGTCTACGGATTCGCCTTTGGATATAGAGCTTGAGTTTTTTGGATTACCAGACGGTGCGGTTTCTATTAACGATCAGTTGGTTTATTTTCCACCCGCTATCTCCACTGCTTCATTTAAAGTTAGGCATCGAGCTCTTTCGGACGATCTATTGGAATACACGGAATCTGTTGAGGTTGTTCTGGGTATTGATCGGAAGGAAAAACGAGAATTATCGTACAGAGTTGTTATTTTTGATAAAAACGAAGCGTTGTTTGATTTAAGAAACGATATTGATGGCACCTTTAACCTTGAACCTGAAACCCCTAAAGAGATCTTGACCATTGATATGGATAAACAATACAGTGTTTTTGCTTTAGGTTCCGTTGGTTTTTCTCCCATTAATGCTTCGTTAAGTCTTACCACAACACTAGACTGGTTAATAGAAACACAAGCATGGAAAGACGGTACCATTTTATCCGTATCCGATGTTGTTATTAACGACGAAGATACATTCTTAAATAAGAATATTTTGTATCAATCGTTGAATTTTGGGTTTCCATTAAGTCCAGTTATTATGCAGCCCAGTAAGGTTTCTATACTTTCTAAAGTTAATTTAAGCAATTCGTTGCCAGAGCCAGAGTATCCGTCGCTAACGTATCTTTTAAAATCGCAGTTAACCTTTGACGACATTCAACTCGAAATAAGCGATTACGCCACAAAAACATTGACGGAGTATGTAGACATTGAAAACCCTAAAAACGTTGATAAAGTATCTGCTGTATTAACAATGTATCCCCCTATATTGGCATCCGTTACCATTCGTTTTTCATACCTTAACCAGTCGAATAACGCACCCGATGATACAGAGATTTTTATTGAACCGGTTGTTTTTGCGCCCATGCAAACTTCAGCGACCATTCAAATTTCCTCCAAGCAAGACAGGCTGAATGACGGTACGCAAATTATGAGCATTGAAGCGTCTATTCAAAGTGATTATATTGATGCGTTAAATGCCGAGCAGTCTAAAGGTGTGATTAACGAAGATTGGAAGATTATAAACGGTATATTACCTGGTATTTTATTAACGCAAGATACAAAAACCGTCTTTACAGAAGACAGTGTTGATCGGTTGGATGTTTATATATCAGCAAGCCCTAAAAGTGGCGAGACGGTTGGTGTTGATGTGAGTATTCAAGTCAGTCAAGATTTACCCAGCATGGTTATTGATGGGAATGCATTTGAGTTTACCAATGCAAATTGGAGCAATCCACGAACGGTTTCCCTAACCTTTGCAGACGACGAGTACGTAACGGGCAACGCATACGCCTCATTTACGTTTGATTTTTCTGTTAAATTAGCCGACGGAAACGATTCAATTGAGTCGCTTTACCATTTACTTAAAAATGTCATTGCTGTTGAAATTATAGACAACGACATTCCCACTGAAAGCATTACATTGGATAGCAGTAGTGTGTCGGAAAATCCTGATGGATCATTGGTATTTAGAGAAAATAAAGGCACGATTAATCTTCCAGTACATATTAACGGAAAACCGATTAGTCCCGTTTGGTTGTACGCGGTTTGGAAGACTAATGCAAATCCTCAATACGCACCTGTTCATGTGGAAGCAGTGACTTTAGTGTTTGATGAAAACAACTGGAATCAACCCCAAGATGTATCCATTACCATTGGAAATAATTTTATATTTCACGGGGATCAAAAAGGCACATTAACGTTTCACACCAAGGGGAAAAATTGGGTGTCGCCTTTTGACAGCATGATTTTTGAAAAATCCATTGTGTTTCAAGAGGACGACAGCGTTAGTTTTACCTTGGATTACGAAGATGTTTTTGACGAGTGGCACACCGATGTTCACGGTCAAACCTTTGCGTTTGCAGAAGGGTTAAATTCTCAATTTTCAGTGGTTTTAAAAGACATTCAACCCATTACGCCGGTTAGACTTGTGGTTCACAATATTCATTCGGATGATTTGGATTTTTCAGGTTATATTTTTATCTTTGATGAAAGCAACTGGAACGTTAAAAAATACTCTGCTATCACAGCGATTGAAGACAGCGAAAGCGAACAATCGGAATTTTTACCCATTAAGGTAATTAACACAGATACCAATACATTTGGTACGCTGCACCAAGAATTTACATTGCAGGTTTTTGATGAACAAAGCGTTAGTATTTATGATATTGATGGTAATTTAATGGTCACCAAAACGTACGTTGACCCAGACACAAGTGCCGTTTACGCTTACGTTGATGAAGTGGCTGAGGAAGCAAGTGTTGCTCTTTTATTTCATTTGGACACACCGGATGAAGCAACCTATTACATTAGGGCGGATAAAAATTACAAAATTACTTACCCGGTCGGACAGGATGGTTTTTCATTTGACAAGCAAAATTACAACGTTAAACAAAAGGCTTACGTTCAGCCGTTAAACAACGATGTCGTAGAATTTCCATACATCAAGCGTTTTAATTTTGAAGCACCCGAATCCATTCTACCTTTGAGTCAATACTTTAATTTATTGGTTGGTAACACGGATCCTGCTGATATTATGATTGCATCCAATGCATCGTCTGTTATTGAGTTTTCAGATTACTTTGCCACAGTGAGTTTAAGTACCGTGCCCCAAATGCCTGTAACGGTAAATCTGACCTTTACACTAGAGCCTCAATACAGCGATTTAAAAATTAATCCTAAATTTTTAGACGCCACTCAAGTGGTTCTAACGCAAGACAATTGGGAAAAGGGCGTTTCGGTAGAATTTTTTACAGGTTTAAGAGAAAAGCATGAAGATTATCGGTTTAGTATAGAAGCCTTAGGGGTTGCAGATTATGGCAACAGACAATTGGATTACCATGGAGCAACAGCCAGTTATTTGTTTTACGCAACCTCTATTGAACGGTTTACACGTTTGGTTGTAGACACCGATCATTGGCAAGACAATACGTTTACTGAATCTGAATTAGCCAGCTTAAGTTTTAGACTGACCGATATGATTCCATCAATAGAATTTGTTGTAAAAAATGAATTTAACACAGAAAAAATGGCAATGCTTAGTGATCAGGATCAAAGATTTCACACCACTAACTCTCAAAATCCAACCAATTTTACGCTTTCAAAATGCTCTATTAGTCAGATATACGATGCGAACAATGAATGCTTGTTGGGTATTCGTTTTTATCAAGACCTAGAAACACAGCCCGATCAAAACGAAAAAATTGTTTTTTCATTAAGTGCTCGTGGGTACTTGTTTGATGAGCAGGTTATTGACATAAGCATTTTAGATAAACCATTAAATATTTCTCAACCTGCAACGCATGTTAAAGATATAGATATTGTTTATCCCGAAAACCCTTCTGTATTTCCTGTTACTATTAACGCCAAAGCGGTTAGCATTCCTTATGGGTCGTATGTGAATGCTCGAACGCAAACATACAAGGATTTAGAAAATACATTTAAACTACTTAACCCTATTTTTATAGGTCAACCTAATGTTTTAGAGGATCAGTTACCCGGTGAATTTCCCGCTGTTATTCCCGCCAGTATTTCCTACATTCCTGGCAGTGCAACGTTTTTATATTTTGCTAATTTCTTTAAAAGACCGTATGAAAAAATGGGATTGGGTTATTATTTTGATTTGAACAATGATTCGTACGCAGATTTTGTTTTTGATCCCATCAACAACATGATTGATTTTGTCAATTTGCACTTTTTATCGTTTGATGAGGTTGATATTGTAAATAGCTCAGACCCGTTAAATTCGGCCTTACGGAAGAAGGGTGAGTTTTACGGAAAAGTATTGTCGGAGGGCGAGCGATTTGTTAATTCAGCATACTCCATTGAAATAAACAATGGTTATCCAAAAATAAAAATGAGAGGTCCATCTGGACACGCATTTTCATTGGGATTTTATGACCAAATATCATCGCAATTAAAATTTTTTTCCACCAGTGCCGTTCCTTCACAGTGCGTCAAAGCAATTGAATGTTCGCCCGTTACATTTGAATTATCTCAAGACGATTACAACACATTACTACCCGCTGAAGACAGTGTGTTGTTTGCTTTAGGAAGCCACAGTGATGTGTTTCCTTACGAGTCGTTTGGTGAACTGGATATTAAATTAACCAACGAACCCAGCAAGCGACGCGTTAAGCGAGGTGAGGTGCTGTCCTACCATATTCAACTAACGCCTAAAATCAAAAGTGTGGTTGAAGTACCTTTTAGATCTTCTGTGTACGATATACTGCCTCAAGGATTTAAAATAATAGAAGACTCCGCTTGGATGCAAGTCGGCGATGGGAGTAAAATTTCCTTAACCGTGGAGTACGTGGGTCAAGGTTCTCATAATTTATGGAAATTTGAGAGACCAAATTTTGAGGCATTGCAGGCTCAAAAGATTGATATTTATTACCAAGTCGGCGTTATTAATGATGCAATTTTAGGTAGAAACGAAAGCACAACATACGTTAGTCTTGATAAAAAAGGATCCATGTCTTCGGTTTACGATAATCCATGGGTTAATGTCGTGGTGGATCCACTGTTTGATACATCGTTGTTGTTCGGTCGGGTTTTTGTTGATGAAAATGGAAACAAGCAATTTGACAAGGGCGAACAGGTTATAGAGGGTGCTGAAATTTTAATGGAAACGGGTCAAATTATTAAGACCGGTCGTTGGGGACGCTATCATTTGGCTCAAATTCAAGACGGTCGACACATTGTACGCTTAGATGAAAGAAGTATTCCCAATCACTTAGAGCCTGCTATTAACAGAACTCAGATGATTAACGCGCAATCTGCATACCCGCAAAAATTAAATTTTCCATTGCGCAAGAAAGAAAAAAAGAACGATGGTTTTGCGGAGCATGCGTTTTTAAATATTTTCTTACTTAAACCAACGTACATTTCATTTTTAAACACGAACGTTTTGGTCAATCCAGTGGAATTTCAAATTTCTTCTAATTTTCCAGATTTAATTGATAACTGGCAAATTGACGTTTTTAGAGATAATGAAATCATACGCAGTTTATACGGAGGCAGAAGCACGTTATTTTCTGGGCAAAAATGGGATGGATTATCCAGTAAAAAAGAGCAACTACTGGAATCTGAGGTTATTTATTCGTATCGCTTGTTGGTGTACTTAAAAAACGGTGAAATTTTAGAAACCGCATTGGACTACTTTAAGGTATTGTACGCGGAAGATTTTGATGCCTTACGGGTAGCTAAGAAACGCATTCAGGAGGATAGTTTTTTGTTTAATATCAGCTCTCATCGATTGAAAAATGCCTTAATAAGTAAAAAAATAAATTTTAATAAATCGTTGGAATTTGTGTCTGTTAAAGCACTGGGATACCAATATATATCCATTAAAAATTTAGACGATAATACGCAAAATATTTATAATATTTCTTATATTCAGAAGCCAGGAATGCAAGATCCCAACCAGGCATTTAAATTAATTCTCCCAAAAGGAAAATATGCAATTAGTGTTCAAAAATAAAGGGAGATATTTTTTTTGCAAATCATTGGCATTCTTAGTATGATTTACAGGTATTTTTTTAAAAACTTAAATAACTAATGATAAAGTTTTGTCGTCACATAATTCTGTATTTTTTAGCATTATGCGGTATTTTTTTATGGGCTCAACCTGTCTCTCAGTTAATTGAGGGTGAAAATGAGGCGTTTCATATTGAGCCGCAAGAGGTTTTCGTTTTAAAGAATTTAAACTCTATTTCTAAAGAGGATTTACGTCTAGCGGATACAATTTCGTATGAAGCTTTACAAGTTAATGATTTTTCATCGTTTACTTTTGAGGGTGCATCGATCATTCAAAAAGGGCATATTGACGCTCGTTCCGCTGGTGTTTATATGCCGAACACTTTTTCAAGTAATTATCTTTCATCTTGTGTTAGTAATACTTATAGACAATGTATTCGCGTATTAGACGCTGTTTATGATTTTTATATTTTGGATCAACGGCTCGATGGTTACGACGAATACAGTGCAGAAAGCGCAACACTAAAGCTTTTATATAGCCCTAATATTCTTGCGAACGAAACGGTTAATTTAGCTTATCTTCTTTTTTCCAGTAATTATCTTGAAATACGCTCAAATATTACAAAAACCTTAGATTTTTCAACCAACGTTTCTGGGTATTCGGATTTATTGGCTTCGTTTGAACCGGGTTTTTTCTTTAATAATTATAAGGATTTTTCATCCAGTATTCCTCTACAAAGGGAGGAAGAGTTACGTGTTAAATATTATTCTGACAATAAGAAACCGTCATCAGACGATCCTGTTTTTGAAAAAAATATTCAAGATTTTTTCAAAATTTTAGATAAAAATATGGATTTAGCGGAACCCGCTTACCGAGAATTAACAATTGTTTTAAACGATGAAAATTTAAATCATGTCACTGATGTTATTGCAAATGGTGTGGTAAAAGAGCAGTCGTTCTTTTTGGCAGAGGATCCAGCTTTAAACTTACAATCTAGAACCGGTGTTTTGGAAATTCCTTCGTTTTATTATTATGATCTTCCGCATGTTACTGTCGGCATACAAAACACGCTTTCGGATGTTTCTGTGGTTTTTTCTGAAAACAATTCAACACAAATTTACCTACCCACTAAAGATTTGAGTCAAATAGATATTTCGTTTCAAGCGTCTGATAATCATGAATTTTCGTATCAAAATCCAGCATCCGTCGTATTTTTTTATGATATTCCGGAAGTGTTTAAATTTATTCCATCCGGTAAGACAAATTCTGTAAATGTGTCGGATAGCACTGTTGCAATTGCCGTGTTAGACAGTGATACGGATTTTAGTTTTCTCTTGAAGTCGAGTAGCGATCCAGAGCACGTTGCAACAGCAGGTTTAAGGGAGTTTTCAGAGGATATAAGTGTTACATTCCAAGTGGCTTTGCAAAACCATCAACCGGATTTAAATGAGTGGGTTGAAAGCGCTGAATACAGCCCCGTTGCTTTAAACGAGGAAGTGGAAGATTTGACGGTTCGCCTTACGTTTGATTGGGTTAATTTTGATAACCGTGAATTTATTGTTCGTTACATGGATGTAAATGATTTGCCTGTTACCAATCGTTTTTCTGCTACTGAAAATCGTTTTTTGGATGTTGTGTTGCAGTCTTCTAAACCCACAAAAGATATTGAAATTTTTCCAATAGACAATGATATTTTAGATCTTGAGGACTTTGACTTTCATGTCTTAGGGGCTCTTGTAACGGAAAGTGATAATTTCGTTTTACAGTCCAAGCAGCAAACCACACGAACACCAGAAAATTTTTACACCATCCTGAACAGTACGACTGATGAAATGTCGGTTACGTTTGTAGATAGCTATGTGCTTGAAGGTAAATCAACCCAGATAAACTACAAAAACGATCTCTTAAAAGAAGATACCCCTTACAGTTTCCAGGCTATTTTTACCAGCAGTGATAACGTTACCAGCAATTTATCCGCTGAATACACATTGAGTGACGGATCAACGGTTACATCCGATCTTGCATCTCATAAGGCAACATGGTTGTTTCCAAAAAGCCAAGAAGGTATTGTGCAAAGTGTGGTTGCTGTGTTTGAAGATATGGCTTCAAGAGGCGGGGGAATACTAACGCTTCTTGTAAGACCTGATATTGAAACGGCCGCTACAAAAGAATTTTCAGTTCCGTTCTTGAACGTGGTTGATAATTTTTCAATACAATTAAACAACCGTGTGGCTGATTTTAACGCTCAAATCACGGTGCCTATCACTCTACAAGAATCGGTTGAAGCAAGTATGATTTTGGATGTAGAAATATCTCGCGTTAGCAATACTCATTCTTCCGATGGGTTTGTATTTTTTGATAATTTGCAAACAACCATTAAACAATACCCTGTTTACCCAGGTGCAAATGAAGTGTTAATTAATTTAATATCCGAAGACGATAATAGGCAGTTTGGTGATGAAGCGTATTTATTAAAGGCTAAATTAGTTTACGATCCTGTTACAAACGTGTGGAACGATGTACTGATTCAAAATACAACCAATTATGTTGAAAAAACAGTAAACGTTGTTACGTTTGATGCCACAAGAACTTTTATTGCTAAATTGTATAAATCCGATGGCTCTGAAGTTTTGTCTCCTGTTGATGTAATGGAAGGTGAGATTATTTCACTAAGTCTGCAATTGGATGCACAGCCATTGTTTACTAGTAACTTCCACTTGGTGGGTCAAACAGAAACCATTAATCCATCTTATGATTTTGAGCTTTTATCCAACAGTGTTTTTCAGTCATTTTCGTTCGGAGTTGTGGAAGATTGGGAAAAACCAGCAGTCGTAGCCGTTGAATTTTCTGAAAACATCAGTGTTACGTTTGATGCCAATTTTGTTTTTAAATTTAACGCCGATAATCCCGCTTACAATTACAACGATTACGAGGTTGTATTTAATTACGAAGACAACGATGTCCCCAAGGCCAGCGTAACACTTAGTGATCCTATTACCGAAAATACAACTAGGACTGTTTCTGTTGTATTTAGTAAAAGCCTTACATCTCCTGCATCCATTACGTTGAATATTTCGTATCCATTGGAAAAATTAGCAGAACGAGAATTTACGGTTCGTGATCAAAATAATAACAATATTAATTTTGTGCAAACGGAGATTAATGGTGTGCAAACCATGGTGTCCGATGATATGTTATTTTCATTTTCAGCCAACCAAGGGCTTCAACCCATTGATTTTTCCCTGTTTTTAGGAGCTAATAATTTTTTTGAGGACGATTTATCTGTTTTGTTTGAAGTTGAATACGCTTTTTATAATACAGTGACTGCCCAAGCAGACACCAAAATATTTTCATTTTCCAAAAACGTCGTTAACATTAACCCAGAAAATATTTCGTTTACCTTGACTCCAGATCTAGTAACCCTTGATGAAGGTACTTCAGATGTGAATGCTGCATTTGTGTTGAACAGCTATCCTTATGCCCAAAACAACGTAAGCATTACGTTTAAATCCTCACCATCTGCTTTATTGATAGACACTCAACCTGAAAAAGTATTTTTGTTTGAGAGATCCAATTGGGATACGGTAAGAAATATAACGTTTAACCGTTCTGTAGATTCATTGTTTCAATTAAATCAGGCGCAAGAATCCGTAGACTTGGTTAGTCGTATTGCACTTGATGAACCAAGCATAGTATTTAATATTAATTACATTCAAAGCGCTAGCACCGTTATTAATTTTAAGGATTCTTACACCGTTGGAGAAAGCTTTGTATCGGTTACGTTTCAGTACGATGTGTATGAGGATGCAACTTTTGTATTAACGTACACTTCTCCCTACCCCAGTAGCGTTGAAAACGCAACTCCGTTGTTTTTATTTAAAGCCAACAACGAGCGTACTATTCAGCTGACGTCCACGACGTTTAAAGCAGACAGTATAATTGATATTAGCTTACCCAGCGGTTATTGGGGAGAAACTACAGTTGTATTAACGCTTTCTGAAAATGATGCTCATTACCAGCCTTCTTTGCATTCAACAATGATTAAAAATAATGAAGTTGTAGCAACTATTAGAGACGTAGATGTTGTTATTTCAGAAAATCAAACGTATCAAAATTTTTTAGATCTTTCAGCTACACCGCTTTATGCCGTAAGTGGCACGATTGATATTGTGAATTCAGCCAATTACAGTGCTTCGGTTGTTTGGGATGCGTCAGGAACCAATGAGCATTTATTTCCTTTGGGTGCGCGCGTTTATCCATTTACCATACAAATGGGTGACGATTCTAATTTTAATTACGATGATCAATTAAGTATAACGTTTTCTTTAGAAATGGAAGATGGTTCTATTGCAACTACAAGCGTTGTATACAATTTAGTGGATAACGATTCATTACTGGCCGACGTTTCATTTTCATCTCCCAACATTGTAAAGAATTTTAATTCTAATTTTATTTGGACGTCCAATAACCCAGAAAGTGTGAGTTTACTAATTAAAGTGATATCTCCTTTTGTGAAGGATGTTGTGTTGAAACCTATTTTTTCTAAGGACAGCCTTACTTTTTCACCTACCGAAATCATCATTAAAAATTCTGATCTGAACCTTACGAGGGAAATTGCAATAATCCTTGATGATAAAGAACAATTACCTTATACAGCATCTATAACGTTTGAAGTCAGTGGCGTGGATGATATAGCAGGATTTTTGCAGCAACAAAACGATTATGTTGAATTTGATGTGGATGCGTTTTTACCCACTTTAGATTCAACAAAACCTTCCTTAACAATTAATTTGTATGAAGAAGAAGGGGAGTTTTCATCGTTTGATATCCCTATTACTTTAGAATCAGGGTTGTTAACTGTTGTGTTTTCTGAAAATCTAATACGAAACGTTGAAACCTTTGTTATGGATGAATTTATTCAAGAATCTGAAACAACCAACGTCTCTAAAACGTTTGTGTACCGATCCACTTATATTCAAGGTACAAAAACGGTTTATGTACCCATTGCTTCTATTCAAAATAAATTTTTAGAATTTCAACCTTTTTCTGGTCAAATTCTTTTTCTAAACGGCGCACACACTTATACGCTAAACGTTCAATACCACGATGATGACACAGGTGCCTTGAATGTTATAGATAACCCTGAAAAAACGCTTGTCAAAACAGTGAAAGAGCCTATCAGCATTTCTTTTGCTTTGCAGGCTAAACCAGAAAAAAATGAGCCTGTTAAGGTATTGGTAGGGGGTTCGGATTTACAATACGTTACGGTAGAACCCAAAACACTTGAATTTGACGAAAACAATTGGAACGTAGAACAAACCTTCTTGGTTTACCCTGTGGTAGATAGTTCGTTATCTAGTGATAGCAGTATTGTGCTTGATTTATCCATTGATAAAACCCAGTTAAGCGTTGGCAATGCTTGGTCTGTGGATAATAATGTGGCTTCATACGTAGCAACTATCATCTACAAGGAGTTTTTAGATTTTGAAATTAACTTATCAAGCCAGACGATCACAGAAGGACAAAGCATTACTATTAATATTGAAAATACAAATTTAGACAAGGTTGTTTTACCGACTGCTGTATCTATTTCTGTTGATATTAAAAATTTTGATTACACTTTATCTCCCATTGAATTTGAAATAACAAGTAGCAATATTGTGGTTTCTTCTGTTTTAGAGGTGAAAAGAAATCTAGAACAGAAAGGCAATGAAAACATTAGCATTAGTGTTCGTAATCTAAAGAATAATGTTACAAAAGTTTCAGAAGTTGAAATTCTTGAATACAATATAGAGCGTGTAAGTTCTTGTGGCTTCTTAGATCAAGAGAAAGCAATTATTGATCCAGAATTAGTGAATGGTGAAGCCACATATAATGAGTTTTGTGCAAAAGAATTGCAATTAAGTTTTGTGCCAGAATTAAAAGAACACCTTAGTCCTACTTTTAATTTACCAGATCCCATCGGTAACAATCCAAAATTCTTGTATTACGGATACACCACAGGGTCTACCGAAGCAAGGTATGCTACATTTTTTGACTTAAACAACGATTCAAAACCAGATGTTGCCTATAGTTCCGATGGTGTCTTATACGAGGCTGGAATTGAATTTAAAGAAGTTGGTAATTTAATTAAGACCGAAGTTTCAAATTCTAACGCAATCGGATTGGAGTTTTATGGTGCTCAATCGCAAATTATTTACACCAATATACCGTTGTTTAAAGTGTATTTTCAATCCACAACACCAAAGACATTTTCATTATACGATGCAAATACAGAAAACGCTCCTAAACTTTTATTGACGGACACAGACACATCTGATGCCGTGTGTGACACAAATGGCTGTACCCGTACAATTAACCCTGTGGACTTTTTAGAAGCAGGCACTTCATTGGAATTTGGAGTGAATCACCCGTTGTTTATTGGGGGTTCTTTGGGGCAGGTGTTTAATGTACAACCCACGTCACCCATAACAATAAAAGACGTTCAATACAATAAAACCTACGTTAAAAGAGGTGATATTATAAGAGGAAGAATGTCTTTAGAAGTGGTGCAAGATGCCTATAGTGTAGGCGTTGATATGGCAAGTTTAGGTGCGCTGAAGCTTTTGGGCGATGTTAAAATGTACACTGAAAACTCAAAAAATAATCCATCAATTATTAAACCAATTGGCAACGAGAAATTATCTAAAATAGAAATAGGTAATTTTCTATTGGATATAAATGATGCTAAAAATAACAATATATTTATAGAATTTTGGATGGTTGTTGACACCTCCTCAAGCACCAAAAATAATGTTCAAAATAAAATCACCCTAACGTTTGCTAACATGCAGTCAAACGCAATCTTTACGAAAAAGTTTCAATTACTTGCAGATCCTATTTTCGACAACTCGTTATTATTTGGGAAAGTATTCGGAGACACAAACAACAACGACAAACAAGACGAAGGTGAGTTAGGGGTAGCCAATGTGGAAATTCTTGATGAGTCTGGGTACATTGTTTTAACAGATGCCTACGGTCGCTATAGCATACCCAATTTAACAAAAGGTGCTCACTATATTAAAATGAACGCACGCACCTTACCCAAAGGATACGAAGCCAAAAAACACGCTCAATTGGTTCGTGTTAACAGTGTGCCTGAAAAAGTAAATTTTGCTTTAAAAGTATTGGAGCAAGATGGTAATGAAAACAAAAAGCCTCCCACCATTTTGTATGAAAATAATATGTATCTTGTGGAAAAGGGGTCGTTGCAAAAACCATGGGCTGAATTTGTTATTAGAAATTACCAGCCGCGTCTATACATTATTGATTTGGTAGAGCCCATTGCATTCCATTTTAGAAGCAATTATTTGCATTATATTAAAAAATGGACAATAGACATTTTAAATGCAGATTTAGAGGTTATTCATCAATTATTCGGTACCAATAAAGAATTGGGTGATGTTATTAAATGGTCTGGAAAATCCGAAGAAGGCTACACGGTTTTGAAAAACAAGGTCATGTATTATTACAGATTTAGTATAGAGGATACTCAAAATTCGGTAATTACAACAAAAATAATACCTTTTATTGCAGAAGAAGAAGATATTTATAAATCTCTTAATTTGGATACAGAAGAGGAAGAAGAAGTTATTAAAGCACCCAAAAATGAAAAAACTATTCAACTCGAATCTGCGTTTAAAACTCAGATAGAACCTAATCTTAACTCCATCAACATTACAATGAAGGACAATCATCGGCTTAAAAAAGTTTCCATCGGTGAGCTAATCATCCACATAGAAAACCTGTGGTTTAACGAAAAACCTAAAGAAAAAATAAATATTTTGTTTCCTAAAGCATCGAAAGAAGTTAAAATTTTAGCAAAATAAATTTAACAAAGTGCTATATATTTATATAATGATATATGAAGAATTTAATAAAGAATAAATTTTGGTTATCCATTGCATTATTACAATTCCTTGTATTGTTTAGTGGCTCATTGCAAGCTGAAACACAATTAATTTTTTTAGATGCAGATAAATCCACAAAACCCGTTGAAGAAAATTTACAGTGGCAGGTGTTAAATTTAGATTCTTTAATAGAAAATAAAAACACCGAAGAAACGGCTGACATTGAGGATTTTATTTTAGTTGGTTTTGCTGAAGGTGAAATTGGGTATCATAAAGTAGAGTGGAACAACACAAGTAAAAGTGAAATATGGTCCGACGGTAAACTTGTTTTTTACGGAAAAGGAAGAATATTGGGAAAATATCTTTTAGAATTATCTTATGACAGCACTAGATCTGAGAAAGATGCACTTATTTTAGGGCAATTAGATCCAGATGAGTATTACCCAATTCTTGGAGACAGTTCCACCATTGTTCAGCAACGCGTTAAAACAAGCAATAAACTGTATGTATCTATTAATTCCGATGACCTATCTTTTACATACGGTGATTACAAGCTTAATTTTAATGAAAATCGTTTTGTAAATTTAAATGGTGAATTTTCTGGTATGCATTTTTCTCATACAATACCAATCGATAATCCTGCTATCAAGGAAGTGGGTGTAGAGTATTTTTACACAGATGCAAGTAACACGTTTTTTGAAGATTATTTAGTAAGCACAGGTGGGTACTTGTACTATTTAAGCAAAAAGAATGTGCGTCCTGGTAGTGTTGTTGGTCACTTAGAAATTCGAAACAGTAAAACAGGACTGCTTCGTAAAAAATATAAACTAGGATCCAACGACTACAAAGTAGATTACAGTAGTGGGCGAATTACCTTAAATTCCACACCAGATAGCATTATATATAATCAACACGCCTATTCTAAAAAGATAGATTCATTCTCAGAAAGTGTTTATTTGTGGTTTACATACACATCCTATGATGATTCAGCGGTAGCGCTTGATAAAAACCTAGAAGGTGGAAGGACGTATGTGCAATTTTCAGACTCTGTTAAAATTGGCGCCACCTATATTTCAGATAAAAGCAAAGATAAAGCGTCTAAAATGTACTCTATAGACACCAGAATTAAAGATGAAAACATAGATGTTTACGCCGAATACGCTGTGAGCGAGTTTGATAATACATTAAATCTATCTTCCGATGGAGGTTTAACATACAACACAATTCATTCCAACAAATCAAACACAGAAAAACATGCTTTTTATATAAAAGGTGACTTTAATTATTTAGACAACGCATTACAAGGGAGTTTTTTAGTTTCAAGTCAAACCGTGGATCTTGGATTTTTAGAAGGAGCCAGTTTAAATGGCGGAAAAGTAGATGCAGACATTCAAGTTTCTTATCAACAAGAGGATTATTCCTTGGGTTATCGACTAAAAGGACATTCTTTTTCAGATGGAGTAACACAGAGTTTAAAAAACAAGTTAAGTGGTCATGATATTCATTTAACGCATAAAATTTATGCCAATATTGCCTTGGAAGAGTCTTTAAAATTAGGTGCGTTTTATAATATTGATCAAGTGGCGATGACCTCAGTAAAAGATTTCAGAAAAGCCACCGAGGTATTTGGTATTGATTTATCGTTCAACGATCATTTTACTAGTGCAAAAGTTGCTGCTAAATGGACAACCCCAGATTCAGGTCTTTCTAATTTGCCTGTAGATCGTGAATTCATGGTACAAGGTTCTGTAAAAAGTTTAATAACAGAAAACTTTATCTTAACCGCTGATGCAGAATACGATGCTGATAAAAAAACAGGCACATACATTGCTGGTGTAAGTTACATACAAGACGGTTTATCTATTGGATTATTTGGTAAAAAAACAGATTCAAAAGACCTTAAATATTTAGTAAGTGGTGAGTATAATATCAATCCTCATTGGAGCGTAACAGCAAAAAGTAGCTTGGATGCCAGTCTTTACGGCGGTCAACTAACCTATCGTCCAAATCGTTATTTAGAATTAGGCGTAAACGCTGAAAATGAAGACAACGATAAAACAACCGGTTTGAATGCCATTGTTAAAAACAAGGATATTGAATTTAAAGCGGGTGTTAAAAGGAAAAATGAGAAAAGTACAATTTTTACAGGTGATTTATTGTACAAAAAAGACGATTTATTGGTTATTAAAGGTGGTATTGCATCGGGTGAAAATGAAAAAAATACGCTGGTAAAACACGGTGGAATATCTTTAAGAGATGACAAAGTAGCTATAGATGCCCAAACCAGCATTGACAAAGATAACAAACAAACTTCTTCCTTTGCAGCGCAATACACGGTGGATGAAAATCAAAAATATCGCGCCATTTATTCTGAAAATAAAGATCATAAAAAAAGCGAACACAGAAATTCTTTAACGCTTAGAAACGATCTAAATTTTGGAAGAGGAATGACACTTTCAAGTGATATTGTGTATAAAAATTATCAAGAAAACAAAGTTAGAGAAGAGCAGAAATATCGTTTCTCTCAACGAAAACCATCCAATAGTTTCTACACCTTTGAGGTGGGTAATTATCAAGATTTCCTAAACAGAGAAGCCGCCAAAAAAGGTTGGTTGGCATCTTTTTCTAGTGGGTCACACACCAATGGAAACATGTCTGGTGCCATTGAATACGGTGAAGTTATTGACTTAAAACACGAAATTATTGATCGCATGGTTTTAAAATTTGATTACGCCTACCAAACTAAAAAAGATTTACCATTGCAATTTTATAGATTTTCTCAACAAGTCAATTTAAATTATCGTCTTGATAAAGACAAAGATGGTAAAAAATCCAAGCAGCAAAGTGTTAAAATAGCTATTAATCAACCTATAGATCAAGACAATACCGTGCATATGGCTATGGATTATTCTAAAACCAACGATGAAGAAACAAAAAATATATTAGAAAATTATCAAAAATACACATTAGGGTTTGCCTACAGACCAACAGAAAGTGACGAGTTAAATTTAATTGCCTTTATGCGTTGGTTAAAAGAAGAAAAAACAAGCAAAAATAAATTAAACACTAAAGTAGAAGCGTTTGTTGTAGCCGCTGAAGCTGTTTTTCAAGTGAATCCAAATATCAAATTGAGTGAAAAAGTAGCGTATCGCTACAACAAAGAAAAAACATTTTTTGATGACAGTTTTTATGCAGAAAGTAAGTACTATTTATGGGGTAATAAACTTTCAGTTAATTTACACGATAATTTTGGAATTTACTTTGACTACGCCTTACGTTATCAAGATAGCGTGAATTCCACCGAGCATCAAGTGGGTGTGGGTGTAGAAAAAATATGGGATGATCATATTGTATTAGCAGTAGGGTATGAGCACAACAAATTTGACCAAACATTAACCGATCTAGATAAAAAAACATCTGGACCTTATCTTCGTTTAACAGGTTTGTTGGATGAAGCTCTTTGGGATAGATAATTTTATAAAAAATTATCAAGACAACATTGGTTTTAGGTAGAAAATAAGAATTGAATCAACGACTTCTGAGCATATAATCTATTTTCGGCTTCTTTCCAAACCACGCTGTTTTCTCCTTCTAAAACATTTTCAGTAACTTCTTTTCCTCTATAAGCGGGCAAACAATGCATAAATAAAGCATCTTTTTTAGCTGCTTTCATGCACCGTTCATTAATTTGAAATGGCAGAAAAATCTGTTCTTTTTGTTCATGATCTTTATCGGACATGCTGGTCCATGTATCTGTTACAATCCAATCTGCATCTTGGCAGGCAGAGGTAACGTTTTGGTGAAACGTAACCGTAGGGTCTTCTTTTTTTAAATAGAGTTTTGGAATACAGGCGTGAAGTTGAAAATTAAGCAATTTAGAAGCTTCAACATAGGTTAAATACATGTTGTTGTAGTCCCCTGCCCACACTACTTTTTTACCAGAAATTTCTCCACGTAATTCATAAAATGTTTGAATATCCGCCAAGAGTTGACAGGGGTGAGAAAGATCGCTAAGTGCATTAACAATAGGAATGGTTGCGTATTCGCATAAATTTTGCATAAACACGTGGTCGGGGTGGCGTAAAATTAATAAATCCACCAAACCAGAAAGAACTCTAGCGGTATCTTTTGCATTTTCACCTCTATAAATTTGTGTTTCTTGAGCGGGTAAAAAAATGGCTTTTCCATCCAATTGCGTAATGGCCACTTCAAACGAAACGCGTGTTCGTGTGGAAGGTTGTGAGAAAATCATAGCCGCCGATTTTCCATTTAAAATACCTGGCTTCTCTAACAATAAACGGTTATTTTTAACGGCGTCTTTCATACGTATTGCTTCGACAATAATTTGATGAATTTCGTGTGTTTTTAAATCGCTTAGTTGCAAAAGATGTTTTAGCATAATTTAAGAAGAGAATATAATTTTTCCAATGCGTGTTGCCACTCTAAAGGTTTTATTACAAAAGGGGGTAGCAAGCGTAATACGTTTTTATCCGTTACATTAACAAGCAATTTTTTTTTCAAGGCTTGTTCGGTTAATTTTGGCGTAATATTTGGGTGTTCAATCCCAATCATTAAGCCTTTTTTTCGTAGTGTAAATGTGTTATTTGGTAGCCAGCTTTCATCAATATATTGAGACAGCAATTGAACATGTTCCAATAGATTATCGTCTTCAATGGTTTTCAAAACCGAAGACGCCACTGCGCAGCACAAAGGATTTCCACCAAAGGTAGAGCCATGTTGACCAGGCGCTAAAAGCCGTTTGGTGTGTTCATTCATTAAGCACGCTCCAATAGGCAATCCATTACCTAATGCTTTTGCCAATGTAACAACGTCTGGCTTTATACCTGCGGTTTGGTAACCCATCCATAAACCCGTTCGTCCCATACCGCATTGAATTTCATCCGCCATTAATAATGCGTCATACTGTTGACATAGTTGTTCAATTTTTTGTAAAAAATCATCGTTTAGCAGGTGCACTCCCCCTTCGCCTTGAACGGCTTCAAACCACACTGCAACAACATTATTATTTTCAGAAAAGGTTTGTTCAAGCGCTTTGTAATCGTTAATCGGTAAACGAATAAAATCATCCAACAAGGGCTCAAAGCCTTTCTGAGCCAATGGATTGTCACTGGCGGAAAGATTAGCAATACTGCGACCGTGAAACGCCTTTTCAAAAACAATAATTTTATGCTGTGCTATTTTTCGTTTTTTAGCATGCAATCTAGCAAGTTTAATGCTTGTCTCATTGGCTTCGGATCCAGAGTTACAAAAATACACACCACTTAAATTGGTTAATGCGCATAATTTTTTCGCCAATTGCTCTTGTTGTTCAATTTCATATAAATTAGAAGTATGCAGCAAACGTTGCGCTTGTTGGCAAATAGTATTTACAATATTAGGATGAGTGTGTCCTAAATTGCAAACGGATATACCGCTAATTAAATCCAAGTGCGGTGTGTTGTTTTTGTCGTACAGATGGGCGCCTTTTCCATAGGAAAAAGAAACGGGCAAGCGTTTGTAGTTATTGGACAAATATGTTTTCATGCGCTTAAAAACAAAATAAAGAATTGGGTACTTTTGTTAAAATGTGTAAAAAGATTTTATATTTTATCAATGTTGATATAAGAATCAAAATTTTTTTCTATTAATTCATTGAAATTCTATAAATAATCCCTAGAATAATACTAACATTCTTTGTATCTAAAAAATTGTTTAAATAATGCAAAACAATCTTCACAACATATCTATCAATTTGAGGTCATTCAAATATGTTCAACTCTAAAAATATATTTATCACCATTGCGGTTTTGTTTGCATTAAGCACGTTGTTTTCCAATCTCTCTAACTTTAATTTTAGCCCACAAGAAATTTCATATTCAGATTTTATTGCACGTGTAAAAGCAGGTGAAGTAAGAGACGCCGTTGTAAATAATCAAGAACTGTCTATTTCTGGAAGTTTGAAAACGGGCGGTCAATTTGTGGCTTATAATCCCGGTGATATTGGTTTAGTGGGTGATCTTTTAGAAAACAACGTTGAAGTTCGTAGTAAGCCTATTGAAAGACAATCCATTTGGATACAAATTTTAATTTCTTGGTTTCCGTTTATTTTGTTAATTGGTATTTGGATTTTTTTCATCAAACAAATGCAAGGTGGCATGGGCGGAAAAGGTGGTCCATTTTCGTTCGGAAAGAGTAAGGCAAAACGCTTAGAAGCCGATGAAATAAAAACCCGTTTTCAAGACGTTGCAGGTGTAGATGAAGCCAAGGAAGATGTTCAAGAAATTGTGGATTTCTTGAAGGAACCGCAAAAATTTAAAACATTGGGTGGAAGAATGCCAAGAGGGGTGCTTATGGTGGGTCCTCCAGGCACAGGAAAAACCTTATTAGCCAAGGCCATGGCAGGTGAAGCGGGCGTTCCTTTTTATATTATTTCAGGTTCTGATTTTGTAGAAATGTTTGTTGGGGTGGGTGCATCGCGTGTCAGAGATATGTTTGAGCAAGCTAAAAAAGAGTCTGGCGCCATTATTTTTATTGATGAAATTGATGCCGTAGGTCGTCAACGTGGTTCTGGTATGGGCGGTGGTCATGATGAGCGTGAGCAAACGCTGAATCAATTGTTGGTTGAAATGGATGGTTTTACGTCGGACCACAATGTTATTGTTATTGCCGCTACCAACCGACCAGACGTCTTGGATCCTGCTTTATTGCGTCCCGGTCGGTTTGATCGTCAAGTGCACGTATCGTTACCAGATTTATTAGGAAGAGAATCCATTTTAAATATTTACTCCCCTAAAATACAATTGGCAGACGATGTAAACTTGCGAAACGTTGCTCGTGCAACACCGGGTTTTTCAGGCGCTGATTTGGAAAATCTCTTGAACGAATCGGCTTTGTACGCAGCTCGTACGGGTGAAAAATTGGTCAACAACAAAACCATTGAGCACGCTAAGGACAAAATTCTGATGGGCCCAGAGCGAAAAACCATGATGATGGATGAAGCAGACAAAAAATTAACCGCTTACCATGAAGCTGGGCACGCGATTATTGGCTGGTTAATGCCTAAACATGACCCTATTTACAAGGTCACTATTATTCCTCGTGGTCGTGCATTAGGCGTCACCATGTTTTTGCCTGAAAAAGATAAGGTCAGCGTGAGCAAACAAGAAATTATTTCCCAAATTACAACACTGTTTGGTGGGCGTGTTGCAGAAGAAATAATTTTTGGTAAAGAAAACGTTACAACGGGCGCAAGCAATGATATAGAAAAAGCAACCGACTTGGCTCGTAAAATGGTAACGCTTTGGGGGCTTTCAGACGCTATTGGTCCGGTGCATTATGCTGAAGAAGAGCAAGAGGTTTTTTTGGGGCGCTCTATGTCTAAAAAACACCAATCTATTTCTCCTCAAATTTCTCATAAAATTGATTTAGAAATCTCAAGTATTATTGATAAAGCTCGTCAAAAAGCGACTTCTATTTTGAGTGAGAACATGGGTAAGTTGCATAAAATGTCAGACGGTTTAATGAAATATGAAACGATTACCGAGTCCCAAATTAAAGAAATAATGTCTGGAAAAGAAATTACGCCCGCTCCTGAATTTTATAAGACTTAAGAATTAAAAGATTATGTCTTTGAAAGATACAAAAATCATGGGGGTACTAAACGTAACCCCAGATTCTTTTTCAGACGGAGGCGAATACCTATTATCCAAAAATGCCGCCGCTCGTTTTGAGCAAATGGTAAACAACGGCGCAGATATTATTGATATTGGCGCTGAATCATCCAGACCAGGCAGTGAGCCCGTAAGCGACAAAGAACAAATTAGACGCTTAACTCCCGTTTTTGAATCCATTCAATCCCATGTAGCGCGTCTTAATACCCCAATTTCTTTAGACACTCGTTCTCCCGTGGTTTTGGAAAAATTTGTGAAATTTGGTGTTCGTATTATCAACGACATCAATGCTCTGCAAACACCTGGTATGATGGAGGTTGTAAAAAATTTTAATCTTAATGCTGTGTTGGTTCATATGGATGGCACGCCACAGAGCATGCAAAAAAAACCCACCTATGACAACGTTTGTGACCATGTTGCATCGTTTTTAGAGCGACGCATTAATGCGTGTTTAAAGGCGTGCATTCCATTAGTAAACATTATTATAGATCCGGGCATTGGTTTTGGTAAGCGCTTTGAAGACAACATTGCGCTGTTAAAAAACATACCCACTTTTCACGCTTTGGGTTGTCCTGTTTTAATGGGTGTTTCCAAGAAAGCAATGTTGGGCGAGATTATCAACGAACCAGACGCAAAGAAACGTGTGCATGCCAGTGTTGCTGTTAACACGTACAGTGCTTTAAATGGAGCGAATATTGTGCGCGTTCACGATGTATTAGCCACGCGTCAAGCGTTTGATGTTTTTAACGCGTTGTTATAGAGGCTGTGATGCTTAGGTTATTTGGAACAGACGGCATACGTGCCTGCGAAAACTCTCCTCTTTTTCAATACGCTGGTTTGTACAAAATTTTGGAAGCGTGTCAACATGTTTTGGGAACAGGCGATGTTTTATTAGGGCAAGACACACGGGACTCTTGTGCTCAAATTAATGCACACATACGTGCTTGTTGTCATCAATTGAATATACTGTGTTTTGAATTGGGTGTTTTACCAACGGCGGGTTTGTCGTATGTGTTATCCAAAAAACAAGAAGTGCAGTGGGGAATTGTGGTGACTGCCTCTCACAATACACACGAAGATAACGGTTTAAAGTTTTTTGCATCCAATGGTACAAAGTTAACGATCAGTCAACTGCAGTCCATAGAAACACACTATTTTTCAAACACCAATGCAGCACTTATGTATGAGCAAGCAAGTGCACCGGTTCGTCCGGTGGACTGGATTCATTTGTATACACGTTATTTGCTAGATACGGCATCTAGTATAGACTTACGTGGTAAAAAAATTGCGATTGATTGCGCAAACGGATCGGCATCTTACTTAGCCTCATCACTTTTTAAGCCAACGGGTGCTCAGATTGTTGTAACCGCCAATCAACCCGATGGCGTGAATATTAATAGAAATTGTGGTTCAACGTATATGAATCATTTGCAGAAAACCATGCAAGAAGTGGATGCAGATTTAGGATTTAGTTTTGATGGAGATGCCGATCGCTTAATGTTGATTGGTCCTTCTGGCAAGCATTGGGATGGTAATGATTTTTTGGTGGCATTTGCGCAGCCGTACCTTGTGGATAAAAAATTTGGAGTGGTGGGTTCTGTCATGATCAACGGGGGTGTTCGCTCTTATTTTGAGTCCAAAAATGTACCTTATGTGGAGTCAGACGTTGGGGATGCAAACGTTGCGCTAGAACTGTTAAAAGCGGATTATTTTTTAGGCGCCGAACCCTGTGGGCATGTTATTCAGCTAAACAAGGGCTTTCAAACGGGCGATGGCATGTTCAATGCCTTAACACTTTTGAAACATTGGCAAAACGATCCGTATTTTTTCAACCGTATTGATGGCTTGTACACCAAATACGAACAGGTACAGTGCACGGTTGAAAGCGCACCATCGTTTAACTTTCAAGACACGCGGGTGTTGGATTTTTTGGAAAACCAAAAACAGATTTGCCGCAAACACGGGTGCCGTTTATTGGTTCGTCCTTCTGGAACGCAACCTGTGATTCGTATTTTTATTGAAGGGAATGTTGCTTTGTCGTTTCTTCAAAAAAAAGCGTGCTGTGTTCGTGATTTTTTCAAGGCATTAACACCATGATGCATTTTTGGTTGGTGGTGGCGTTTTTATGCTTTGTTTTATATGCTGCTTTACGTTACTCGGGTCGTTTTGTTGTACGGCGTCATATTTTAATAAACACTCCAATTGATGAAGTGTTTGACGCTCTAAACGACGTGGAGCAATACAAGCATTGGCTGCCTTGGTTAATAACCCAGCCCAACGCAGATATACAGGTTGATCAGCATCGGATTAAATGGCGTGGTCGGGTTATTGGAGAAGGATTTATGAAACGCACACGCTGTTTGGATGAGCAAACCATTGAGTTGCAATTGTGTTTTTTGCACCCCATGCGTTTATTGGGTAAGGTCGTTTTTTCGTTGGAGGCATTAGGAACACAGCAAACACAGGTGACGTGGACATTTGCGTCGCGTGTTCCGGTTGTTTTGCATCATACATTAAAGAAAATTCGCTTGTTAATGGGGCGTGACTTTAACCATGGTTTGCAGTGGTTAAAGACCGTATTGGAGCGTAAAAAAGACCAATATTCTATGAACATAGTGGGTTTAACAAATTGGGAAGGGGCTGTGTTTTTTGGTAAAAAACAGCACGCTCTGGAAAGTAATTTTAGGGGAAAAATGAATAAAATTCTGACGGATTTATCACAAAAATCACCCGCTTATGCTTCGTTTTGTCTGTTTGAAGAAATGAATTATACAACGGGAAATGTGGTGTTTCATTGCGGTTTTTCAGACAGAAATGAAGCGTTAACGCGCTGTGAATTAAAATCTAATCGGGTTTTTAAGATTGTTTATAAAGGTGGGTTTGAGCACATGCAGTACGCTTGGAGCGCCATGATGCAGTACGTTGGACACCATCAATTGTTAATTCCTAAAGACTGCTACCCATTTGAAGTGCATGTGGTAGGTGCGTGGTGTACTGCTGATACAAGCAAGTGGGAAACGCATTTGTACTGTCCTATTTATGTACCAACGCCTTAAGAAGTTTGTTCGGTATTTTTTCAAATCTTTAAGAAATTAGAGTTCTGGTTTACCGATGGGTATGTTCAAAAATCCATGTTAATTGTTTTAGGATATTTTTCCTATTCTAACAGCTTCAAATGCGGTATTTCTTGAGTCATTAAAAATATTTTTTAAAAATTGTTCGGCCGTTTTTCCTATGTACAATCCATCTAAATTCTGTGCGTCTGTTTCTTCGGCATTATGTGTTCTTAAGTCATCAAACGCGTGGTCTTTGTCTACCAACCATAACTGTAACGAGTCAGGGTTGCTTGTAAGCAATACACTTTTTGTTTCATTAACAATCATTAAAATGGATTCAAATGCTTTTAGATTAAAGAGAGTGTTTGTAAAATCTAACCTGTTTAAATTCACTGTTGATGCCGTGTTTGGAGAAGGGAGAGATATGTGTTTGTGTAATTGTTTCCTGCGCATTTCCCCATAACTTTCATCTTCGTAAAGGGTTAAAATATAATTTTGAGCTTTGATGTCTATGATTTTTTCCATATTGTGGAAATAGCGAATTGTTGTATCGTTTTGTTCCCAGTTTAAACGAATTTCAGGGTGGTTTTTATCTGCAGTAATAGACAATTGTAGAACGCCTTTTCTGTCAAAATAGGAAGACGAGTATAAGGATTGAAGTAAGAGATTGATATAAAAATGTTCTGTGCGTACATATTGCCCAGTTTTCCAAAAGTTTTTTAATGCTATGTAATGTTCTGGATGAGGAATATTAGGATTGTAGCGCAATATTGTAGAAAATACAGATGTTGGATTGTAATTTTCTTTCCATTTTAAAAAATTAGATATAGGGGTTATAGGTGATGATAAATTCTGAAATCCTCTTACAGTACTTAAGGGATTTTGAGAGTTTTTAAGTTTAATCAAAACGCATGTATCGGATTTTTTTAAAGTTGTATGAAAATTTTCTAAGGCTTTATGTGTAAAACATTGATTGATTGCAAGTTTCGTTATTTGTGTATCAGTTAAACTTCCATGAATTAAAACAGAATCAAGGTCATTTTTAATTTTTTCTCCATCTATTACTATTAGAAGAGCCTTTTGCGTTCTGCTAATTAAGTAAATATTTGTTTCCAGTGCAAGCATTACCATTTCTCCAACACCCAGTAAACCAATTTCATTTTCAACTCTTTGTATGGTTGAAGAATGAAAGGCTTTTTTAATAGTAGAATAACTTACTGAACGATCCTCTAATAGATTTTCAAATGAAGAGGGTTTTTCGATTGAATTATTCCAATAAAACAGCATTTTCTTTTGGTGTTTATGGTAGTTGTTTGCATAACAATCTATAGAAGCTTCCCACTCATCGCTGTATGTTTCATAATGATGTACCTCTAATCGTGAGGCTTTAAAGCCTGTGTGTCCTAATAGGGTAAATAATTTTTCTGCAAGATTTAGGTTTTCCCAGTTATCCATTGTGGGGTAATTATTTAAGAAACTAAAACCCGAATCATAGCTTAAAGCATTCATAAATAAGAAAAACGGTGCAAGTGAACCAGCATCGTTGGAAGCAATGAATTTTTTTGTTATATCAAATAACACATCATTATCATTTTCATGGTTTTGGAAAAACAGGCGTGTTGCATAAGGATGATGAAGTATGGTGCTTCTTCCCTGTTCAAGGGTAATGGGTGATAAACAGTTTTTCGCGCTTCGTACAAGTAAAGGGTCTTTGAAAGAAGGTGTGGGTGTTTTTCTTCTATACTTTCCTCTAGGATGATGCGCATGTTTAATAGGCTCTATATACTTTTCTTTTAGTATCACAGCCTCTAAGAGTTCTGTACCGTTTTGTATTAATGCGTTTATTTTTTCAACAAAATTATTTTTTTTAATGATTTGTTTAGGGTAATCTGTGAAAAAATAGCCATTTTTTCCATACGCAAACGCCATTGCATGGTTTTTTCTTGTAAATAGAACAATACTTCCGATAGGGAGATTTTTTAGTTTTTCTACAAATTCCGATGGACTAGAGACTTCTGTTTGATGGAAATTTGAATTTTTCTGTCTTTTATATGAAGGGTTTTTTTCGTTATACTGAATGCCATAAAACATTTGAGGGGTGAAATCATTGAAAATAATTTTTATTTGCGCAGACAATGAGTTTGTTAAGGCATAGGGTTCCCAAGAAACTGATGGTGTATTGATTAATGCATCTTCACCCGTTAAAAAAAAGCGGAAAAAACTAGTGGCTATAGCCAAGCACATAGCTTGTCGAGCATCGAATATACTGTCTAGTAGAGTACAAATTTTTTTTTGATGCTTTTTGCTGATCACATGAAGCCTAGAAAAGCGACGAGCGCTTAACGGTTGACGGACAAAATGGCGTATAGAATTTGGTAGTCGGATGGGATATTTTAATGCAAAAAGAGAGTTGTACATTGTTGTTTTTTCTAAGTCGTCGTAACGCGGCTTCGGAACAGGTCTCTTCCTTAAATGAAACGGCTTTTCAGGTATGGTGGGTTTTTGATGCGCACCAACCAAGTGATCAGGCATAAGCGTACGACGCGGCTTCGGAACAGGTCTCTTCCTTAAATGAAACGGCTTTTCAGGTATGGTGGGTTTTTGATACGTTCCAGCAATTCTATTTAAGGGGCTTGGGGAATTAGAACGAGAAGAGCTGCGTGTTGTTTTTTTACTGCCCGTTTGTTTATCCGCATGTTGCACCAACGTAGCAACGGCGTTTTGTAAGTTACCGGGCATTTTTTTTATAATTTAAGAAATTACTTACAATTTTTTGACCGTGCTTTGTCATAATAGATTCAGGATGAAATTGCACGCCAAACAAGGGGTATTTTTCATGTGCAATTGCCATTACTTCTTGTTTTTTAGTTTGAGCAATAATATTCAATTCATGCGGAATATGCCGTGCGCAGGTTTGCCAAGAATGATAGCGTGCTGCTTTAAAAGGATTGGGTATAGCTTTAAAAAGAGGGTGTTTGTTATGATAAACGGTGTCGCTTTCTCCATGTAAAATATGGTTTTGAACGAGTTTTCCATTAAACGCCTCAGTGATGGCTTGTTTTCCTAAACACACGCCTAAGATAGGAATTTTATTGTAAAAATGACGAATGCTTTCAATGCAAATACCACTGTCTTTTGGTACACCAGGACCAGCGGATAACACCAAATGGCTTGGATTTAAGTGTTGTATTTGTCCAACACTTATGGCGTTGTTTTTGTAAATTTGAACGTCTTTTTTTAAGTTTATAAAACACCGTGCCAAGTTGTAAACAAAAGAATCATAATTATCAATAATAACAATCATTTTAAATGTTTAATGCGTTATCATTAGTTGATTTCTCATAACATCAATTGCCTTTTCGTAGTTGTTAGCATGAAAGATATAAGACCCGCTGATAAATGTGTCTGCACCCGCCGATCGGACTTGTCCAATGGTTTTGGCGTTAATGCCGCCATCCACCGCTAGACGTATGGGTTCTCTATTAATAAGTTGTTTGGTTTGTTCAATGGTTGTTAGCGATTCGGGTAAAAAGTCTTGTCCACCAAAACCGGGATTAACGCACATGATTAGCACGTAATCCAATAGGTGCAACACGGGTTCAATAACGCCAATAGAAACACCGGGGTTAATCACCAAACCCGCCTGACAACCATAACGCTTAATAAGCTGCAAAGATTGATGGGTGTGGGGGTTAATTTCAGGATGAAAACAAATTAAATTGGCTCCTGACTTTGCAAACGATTGAATTAAAGCGTCAATATTATAGGTCATTAAATGCACCTCATAAAACGCATTCGGTTGGTGCTTTTTTAAGCTGGAAAGCACGCAAGACCCAATGGTCAAATTAGGTACATAATGCTGGTCCATTACATCCACGTGAATACGGTCTGCTCCTGCTTCTAGAACATGATCAACTTCCTCGCCCAATCGTGCAAAATCAGCAGACAAAATAGAGGCAGAAATATGTGGCTTCATAAAAACGATGAGTTTTAATTGGATATTTTTAAACGCCATTATAGCGTTGTTTATAAAATTTGTAATAACATATTCAAGCCATTATTATACAATTCAAGATTGGTATAAAAATCTCTATATTAAAACGGTCGTTTAGGTCTCAACAAAGCGTGAGTGTGCAAGCCTTTATTTTTTTATAGACTTGGGGCGAACATTGGGATTTTTTGAATTGTTTTTTAAATCTTTTTGCAGGAAGATTGACTTTAAAATAAAGCAATTGTATTGGAACAAAAATGACATGTATTTTAAGCATAGACGTTGGTACAAAACGTTTTGGAATTGCAGTGGGACAAAGCATTACCAAAACCGCTCAACCGTTGGCGACTCTTATACGCGATGAAGAAACACAATTTTGGACAACCGTAGAGCGGTATATTAATCAATGGAAACCCAGTGCACTTGTGGTGGGAAAACCGCTGGACAAAGAGGGCAACATACAAGACATGACGCGTTACGTCTTTTTTTTTGTGCAATCGTTAAGAGTGCGTTACAATTTAGATATTTACTGGGTAGATGAAGGGTATACCAGCACTGCAGCCAAATCCAGTATTAATTGGAAAGTCAACCAGCACGAAAAACGAGCCCTTGTGGATGCTTTATGTGCCAAAATGATTGCAGAAGATTGGTTACGCTTAACGCCCAAACAACAAGAGGAAGCACGTGTACCCCATTCAATCACCTGACGTATTACTGCCTAAATTAATCCAGTATTTGCAAGAAATTTGGTCTGAAAAAACCATTTTAGTGGGTATAGAAAAAGGTGGATTACACGCGTTAAATTGTCTAAAAGACTTTTTCCCCAGCAACGCATTTTATCATTTAAACATTAATTTTTACCGCGACGACTTTGCTCAAGTTGGCTTGCATCCTAGTGTGGGTCCATCTTCCTTACCTGCATCTATTGAAGATTTACAAGTGATTTTAATTGATGATGTCTTGTACACAGGGCGCACCGTTCGCTGCGCCATGAATGAATTGTTTGATTTTGGAAGACCCGCGTGCATTAAGCTTTGCGTTCTATACGACAGAAGCGGTCGTCAGCTGCCTATTCAAGCCAACTGGGTGGGTCAGGAAGTGGTGTTGGAAACGCACCAGAATATTCAAGTTTCGTTGAAGCAGCCCACTGGCATACACGTGGAAATTTTATAATTATGCAGCAAGTAGCCTTTCATCATTTATTAAGTACCAACGATTTATCCGTTCCGCAAATTCAAGAAATTATGGATTTAGCAGCCTCGTTTTTTGAACCAAACACCCAAGCACTTAAAAAAATCCCTTTATTGCGTGGAAAAACCGTAGCAACGTTGTTTTTTGAACCCAGTACTCGAACTCGAACCACCTTTGAACTGGCTGCCAAACGACTATCTGCAGACGTTTTAAACGTTGATATTGGTTATTCCTCTAGTAAAAAAGGAGAAAGTTTGCTGGACACCGTTTACAACTTAAAAGCCATGCAGGTGGATATGTTTGTTTTGCGCCATCCAGAAAGTGGTGCGGCTCATTTTTTATCTGAAAACCTATCCGAAGGTAGTGTGATCAACGCAGGCGATGGTTGTCATCAACATCCCACGCAGGCGCTTTTGGATGTGTTTACTATTTTAAAACACAAAGGCTGCGTTTCGGGTTTGGTGGTTGCTATTTTAGGCGATGTGGAACACTCAAGAGTAGCGCGTTCCCAGTTGCATTTACTGTTAAGTTTGGGTGTAAAGGCCATTCATATTATTGCTCCACCCACTTTGTTTACGTTGCGTAATTTCCCCGACACTATTAAATATTTTGACCGAATTGAAGAGGGATTAATGGATGTGGATGTTGTGATTGTACTGCGTTTGCAAAAAGAACGAATGGAGCGTGTTTACTTGCCAAGTTTTGAGGAATATTTTATGTTTTTTGGTTTAACGCAAGAGCGTTTAAGGTGTGCCAAAGCGGATGCGATTGTCATGCACCCAGGTCCTGTTAATAGATCCGTTGAAATTGTTTCAGAAATTGTAGACGGTGATCAATCGGTTATTTTAGAACAGGTCACCAACGGTATTGCCGTAAGAATGGCGGTTATGACGTTGCTGGCCAACAGCATTCAAAAAACAAAAAACCACGATACGCATGATGAATAAAAATTTACGTATTGAGAACTTGCAATGGATGAACGTGGAAAAAAAACGTTTAGAGCCCATGCAAATTTTGGTACGAAATGGTGTAATTGTCGACCACGGGTCTAGTATTGCAAAGCACAAAGATCACGCGGTATTGGACGCAAAAGGTGCGTTGTGCATGCCGGGTTTAAACGACTATTCCGCACGCATACTTAGCCATCGTTCTTTGTGTGATTTTAACCAAGATTTAAAAAACAACGGCTTTTATTATTCAGCGGTTAGTGTGGATTACCTATGGTACGAGAAAAACAAGTATTGGTTTCACAATCAATGCATGCATCATAAGTATGTTGTGCCTTTTTTACCCATGGTCAAAGCAAAAAAAATGGCACCTATGTTGTCTATGAAACAAGAGGGCGCTTGTGGTTTTTGGAACGCAGGTATGCGGCATATTGATTTATCGTCTGCTATTAATATTTTTCGCTACTTGCGTGGTGTGCGGTTACCAGTTTTAATTGACTTAACGGAACATTATCAGAACACCCAAGGTTTGCACAGCGGTGACAAAACGTATTGGATGGGTCAAACAGGTTGTGTCAATATTGAGGAAAGCATTTGGGCGGCGTATTATATTGAATTGGTCTACTTAACAGGTTTACCCATCCACTTTAAACACATTACAAGTCAGCGAACGTTGTCGCTAATACAGCAAGCCAAACGATCCGGTTTGCCCGTAAGCTGTGATGTTTCTATTTTGCACTTATTGTTTAGTTACGAGGATATCCGGTTGTTTGACGACCAATTGAAAATTAACCCTCCTTTGCGCCTCCAAGATGATCAAGCGGCATTTTGGGAAGCCATTAAAACAGGAGAAATAGAAACAATTAGCACGTTGCATGCCACATCTAGCTTGAATTCATCGTTTTTTTTACAAAAAAAATATTGGAACAATTTGTCGAATTTTTGGTGCGCTTTGGTGACGCAGTCTCAACGGTTTGATGTGGATATTTTTACACTGATTAAGTGCGTGAATCAACCACCAAAAACATTTGAAATATACCCAGAATTCAAGAAATACACTTTAAAAAAAGGCGCACCTTCTAATTTTGTAATTTGGAGAAACAACGTGGACTTACCCAACCCTTCATCTTGTGAACTAACGCCCCTGCTGGGTTTAAAAACAAATCTTTGCGCACAACTTGAATACGTTGTTATGGGTGAAGAGGTGATTTGTTATGTTGTCTAAAGGCGATTGTGGCAAAGTGATGGTGCGCGATGCCACGATCAAGCATACCCGTTGTTACGATAACCAGCAGTACGTTATGCGTTTGTCTGCCCCAGAAATTGCACAGCAAGCCGTCCCAGGACAGTTTGTGCACGTTCGGTGCGACTCATCGCTGCCCATGCGTCGTCCGTTGTCTATTTTATCCACGTATTCTGCACAGGGTGATTTGGATATTTTATACCGAGTGGTGGGTAAGGGTACGCGCCTTTTGTCTGAAAAAAAATCAGGACATTCATTATCCATTATGGGTCCAATTGGTCGTGGTTTTCAATTAGAAGAAAAAAAACGGTTTGTTTTATTGGGCGGTGGTTTAGGTATGCCGCCTATTATTTTCGCGGCACAACAGCTTCAAAAACGTAAACGCAGTAAAGATTGTGTTGTATTTTTAGGTTCTGAAATTGGGTTCCCTTTTAAAGTTCAACCCTCTATTTTTTTAGCACCGCAGTTACCCGCATCCACAACGGCTGGAATGGCGCTTATGGAAGATTGGGGCGTACTGTCTAGATTGTCCAGTCAATACAGTCATCCGGGTACGTTTAAAGGGTTTGTAACCGAGTTAGCGCACGCCTATTTAAGCCGTATTGAACAACCCGAACACACCGTATTGCTAGCCTGTGGGCCAGAGCCTATGCTGAAAGCCAGTGCTCAATTGGCTCGTACATTTGGTATGTCTGCTCAGTTGTGTTTAGAGGCACCGATGGCATGCGCGGTAGGTGGTTGTGCAGGTTGTGTGGTTCCTATTGTAGAGCAAGGTGTAACACACATGAAACGCGTTTGCGTGGATGGACCTGTTTTTTTAGCGCATCATGTTTATCCAGAGGTATTGCAATGAACGTGGGGTTAATTGGTTTGGGAAATATGGGTTCAAGCCTCTTAGACGGTTGGGTAAAAGCGCTTAAGAGCGATTGTTTTTTTGTGGCCGAACACCACGCTAAAACACACGAAACATTACAGGAACGTTGGAAAATGCAGCCCACGCCGTTGAAAGAAATATGCACGCAGTGCGATATTTTGGTACTTGCTATAAAGCCACACCATTTTAAAACGGTGTGCACCGCAGTGGATGCGTGTTTGCCACAGCATCAAATGCCTTTAATTATTAGCGTGGCTGCAGGCATTCAAAGTGAAACGCTGCTTGGATATTTTAAAAAAAACACGAACGTTGTTCGTTGCATGCCTAACATAGGTTGTTTGGTTGGTGAGGGTATGAGTGTTTTGTTTGGATCCACCGTTTTATCCAAAAAACAAGAAGAACAATGCAACGCATTATTTTCATGCGTAGGAAAGGTATTGTGGGTTAAAGACGAACGATTCATGCATACGGTTACTGCGTTGTCGGGCAGTGGTCCAGCGTATTTTTTATTGCTGGCACAACAAATGGTTGAGTTTGGTATGCGTTCTGGTTTATCGAATCAAGACGCCGAATTTTTGGTGCAGCAAACGTTGTTTGGCACAGCCGTGTTGTGGAAATCCACCCAAGACGCACCAGAGCAGTTGCGCACGCGCGTTACTTCAAAAGGAGGTACCACGCAGCACGCAGTTGATACATTGCTAGTGAACGATTTTTCAAAATTGTGTCGGTCGGCTTTTCAGGCGGCTGTGGATCGTTCCGTGAGTTTAAAATAATGGCGAGTTTTTCAATTGATCAAATTTTAAAAGCGTTACGCATTTATCAATTTGTGGATGAAACGCCGTTGGATTTTGCGGGTCAGTTGAGCCAAAAGCACAACAACAACATTCACTTAAAGCGTGAAGATTTGCACCCTATTTTTTCATTCAAGATTCGAGGTGCGTGCAATAAATTATTGTCACTTACGGATCAACAGCGTTCGTTGGGAGTGGTGGCAGCTTCAGCGGGTAATCACGCGCAAGGGGTGGCTTATATGGCGTCTAAACTTGGTGTTTCTGCCACCATTGTTATGCCTGTGTTTACACCCAGCATTAAGGTCAATGCCGTGCGTGAAATGGGTGCTTGTGTACTGTTGCAAGGTCAGGATTTTACTCAGTCGTACCAACACGCTAAAGAATGCGCCAAGCAAGCAGGAGCTTCATTTTTACCGCCTTTTGATGATTTAGAGGTTATTGCGGGTCAAGCAACCGTGGGTATTGAATTGATCAAGCAAATGCAAGCGCTGGATTACGTTTTTTTACCCATTGGTGGCGGTGGTTTGGCGGCAGGCACTTCTGCTTTATTAAAGAATTTTTTTCCAAACATAAAGGTAATTGGTGTGGAAACCAGTGAATCTCCAACGTATTACCAAAGTGTAGCAGCGGGTAAGCGAATTGTATTGGATAGTGTGGGTGTTTTTGCCGAAGGTGTAGCGGTTGCTCAAATTGGTGAACACAATTTTCCGTTACTTTTATCGCACATTGATGACGTTGTATTGGTAGAAGAAGACGAGGTGTGCACGGCAATTAAAGATATTTTTGAGCAAACTAGGGTGGTATGTGAGCCGTCGGGTGCATTGGCAACGGCTGGTATGAAGAAATTTATTGTGAAACATGGGATTAACAATAAAAGCATTGTAAGCGTCATAACAGGCGCCAACATGAATTTTGATCGCTTGGTGTATATTGCTGGACAATCCAATCTAAAAGATGGTGGTGAGATGATTTTATCGGTGACCATTCCTGAAGAAAAGGGTAGTTTTTTAAAATTTGTTAGATTGGTGAGTCGGTATGCAATTAGGGAGTTCAATTATCGTTTTAACAACAGCGCACAGGCACACATTTTTGTGGTGTTGCAATTAAATAATTACGCGGTAGATATGCCTAAAGTGCTGAATATTTTAAATTCTAAAGGGTACGAGGCGGTTAATTTAACAGATGACAAGGTGGCTCGTTTTCATATTCGTCATATGATTGGAGGTAAAATTTACAGCAAACTTCCAGAGCGTCTGTACACGTTTAATTTTCCCGAGCGTCCTGAAGCGTTGTTAAATTTTTTAGAACAATTAGGCAAAAAATGGGGTGTGACGCTTTTTCATTACAGGCACCAAGGCTCTAATCACGGTCGAGCATTAATTGGATTTGAAGTGTCTAGCAATACATCGGATGCATTGTTGGAAGAGGGATTAAAAAAAACAGGGTTAACGTTTGAAGCCGTGGAAAACAACGAGGCATACAACTTATTTTTGTCCTAATATATTGTTTTTTCGGTGTGTTGGGCGTGTTTATAAATAACCGTGAAGTCCTTTTTTAAGAGTGCACAGCCCTTTTTCTTCTATTTGACGAATACGCTCAATGGATAGCGCGTATTTTTTACTTAAGTCCTTCAGGGTAACTTTATAATCTTGTAACCAGCGTTGTGTAATGATGGATCGGGTGCGTTCATCCAGTTTTTGCATAACGCGATACAAGATTTGTTTGCGTTGGTCGTCGTGAATTTCATCCAGTAAATTGCTTTTTACACTCATTTGCATTTGAGTGCGGTTGTTCAACTGGCTTGAGCGTTTCTCTTCGCTGTCTTCGTCGTTTTCGCTGCTATTAATGTAATGATCGTGCAAGCAAATACGTTTTTCCATTTCAAACACTTGCTCGGGTTTTACATTAAGGTCTTGAGCAATACGAGTGGCTTCTTCTTGATTCAACCAAGAATCGGTTCGTTTTTTACTGCGAAGTTTGAAAAACAAAGAGCGTTGAGCCTTTGTGGTGGCAATTTTAACAATGCGCCAATTTTTAATAATAAACTCATGAACCTGTGCCTTAATCCAATAAACAGCAAAGGTGATAAGGCGAATATTTTTTTGAGGATCAAAGCGCTTGATGGCACTCATTAGACCAATTGTTCCTTCTTGAACCAAATCGTTTTGATCCAGTCCGTACCCTTGGTAGCCTTTGACCGTGTAATAAACAAAACGTAAATTAGCCAGTAGCAACATTTTAGCCGCCTCTAAATCTTTTTCTTCGTGAAAGCGTTTGGCTAACTCAAATTCCTCTGAACGAGAAAGAATGGGTAGGTTTTTAATATCGCCCATCTTAGGCAAGCAAGCCATTTGATACGTGTTTTTTAGTATGCTTAATGCTGAAGCGGTTTGTGTCATTGTGATTTTTGGTTGTTTTTTAAGTTCGTTTAATGCGCTCTCTATAAACAATTCTTCCCTTGGTAAGGTCGTAAGTTGTCATCTCTACTTTTACGGTGTCACCTGGAAGGATTTTAACATAATTTTTTCGTATCTTTCCCGATAAATGCGCTAAGATCTCATGCTTATTTTCTAGCTGAACCTTGAACATGGTGTGGGGTAATTTAGAAATAATTACACCATTCATAGTAATTAAATTATCTTTAGACATTATATATGTTACGTTCCTCTTTGAATTATGATGAAAATGACGTTACTTTAAATTTAAAAAAAGTTGAATAAAAAGCGTTTAGCACCTATTAATAATTTTAAAGCAATTAATTTTACAATATATGAGGTCAAATTATGAAAAAATCAAGTAATTTAGATGAGAGTGCATCGCAGACAAAGATAAAAAACGCTGAAAACGTATCGGATTCAAGCGTAGATACTGAAGAAAGAAAACAGAATGCTCAAGAACAAAACCCACCAAAAACGCCTGAAGAAAATATAAAACAATCTTCTGAAACTTCCAGTGCGAATTGCGTTGCAGAGAAAGAGCAAGAAATTGAGCGTTTAAAGCATCAGGTATTGTTGGCTCATGCGGATTTAGAAAACTTCAGAAAACGCACTCAACGCGATATTGAAAAGGCTCATAAATTTGCTTTAGAAGGGTTTATTAAATCATTATTACCCGTTTTAGATGCCTTCGATATGGCTTTAAAAACAGAATCTAAAGAAGAGGCAAACGGTATTTTGGCCATTCATAAAATATTTTTAAAAATTATTGAAAAAGAAAATATTGAGGTTATTTTTCCTAAAAATAAAACCTTTAATCCTGAAGAACATGAGGCAATCGCACATTTAGATCAAGAGGGTTTTAAGGTTAATTCAGTCATTGAGGTCATGCAAAAAGGCTATAAGCTAAACGGACGACTCATTCGTCCAGCCATGGTAACAATTGCAAAATAGCTTGAAATTTTTGCAACTCGCCTACATAGTGTCAATACGTAAAAAATATTTATCATGAAGCATGGACAATGATCATCCGCTTCTGAAAGCATTAAAATTAAAATGGAGTGAACATCGTCATGAGTAAAATTATTGGCATAGATTTAGGAACTACAAATTCATGTTTTGCTATTTTTGAAGGCGGAAAGGCAAAAATTATTGAAAATAAAGAAGGCGCACGTACCACACCATCAATTGTGGCTTTTGCCAAAGACAGCGACCAAGTTTTAGTGGGTCAATCGGCTAAACGACAAGCCATTACGAACCCTGAAAATACTTTATCTGCCGTTAAGCGTTTGGTGGGTCGTCGCTTTGACGAAAAAACCGTTCAAAAAGACATTAAAATTGTGCCGTACAAAATTGTAGAAGCTGAAAACGGTGACGCGTGGATAGAGGTAAAGGGAAAACGCATGTCGCCTCAAGAGGTTTCCGCTAGAATTTTAACAAGAATTAAAGAAGCGGCTGAAGATTTTTTAGGTGAAAAAATAACCGAAGCCGTTATTACGGTGCCTGCGTACTTTAACGACTCTCAGCGTCAAGCCACCAAGGATGCTGGGCAAATTGCAGGACTTAACGTGAAGCGTATTATCAACGAACCCACTGCAGCCGCTTTAGCGTACGGTTTGGATAAATCTGAAAAAGACTCCAAAATTGCAGTGTACGATTTAGGAGGTGGTACCTTTGACGTTTCCATTATTGAAATGAGCAAAATAGATGGCGAAATGCAATTTGAAGTGTTGTCTACAAATGGCGACACCTTCTTAGGAGGCGAGGATTTTGATCGTTGCTTAATCAACCATTTATTGGGAGTGTTTAAAAAAGAACAAGGCCTTGACCTTGAGAAAGATCCATTAGCACTACAGCGCATTAAAGAAGCGGCTGAAAAGGCAAAAATTGAACTTTCATCCGATCAGAAAACTGAAATTAGCTTGCCGTATATTACAGCGGATCAATCAGGACCCAAGCATTTAAACCTAACATTAACGCGCGCCAAGCTGGAATCTTTAGTAATAGAATTGATAGAAAGAACTGTGAAGCCGTGTAAAATCGCTCTTCAAGACGCTAAATTATCCGCAAGTGAAATTGACAGCGTTATTTTAGTAGGTGGTCAAACGCGTATGCCGAAGGTGCAAGAAATTGTGTCCAAACTGTTTGCTCAAGACGTTAAAAAAGACATCAACCCCGATGAAGCTGTTGCAGCAGGGGCGTGTGTGCAAGCCGGTGTTCTAGCGGGTGACGTAAAAGATGTGTTGTTGATGGATGTTACGCCTTTATCCCTTGGTTTAGAGACGCAAGGAGGAGTGATGACACCTATCATAGAAAAAAATACCACCATTCCTACTAAAAAATCACAGGTGTTTTCAACCGCTCAAGACAATCAACCCGCGGTGTCTATTCACGTTTTACAAGGGGAACGGTCCATGTCGGCCGATAATCGTACGTTGGGTAAATTTGACTTAACCGGCATAGAACCTGCGCCACGCGGCATGCCTCAGGTTGAGGTAACGTTCGATATAGATGCAAACGGCATCATCCACGTGTCTGCTAAGGATAAAAAAACAGGAAAAGAACAAAAAATTCAAGTAGAGTCTTCATCCGGTTTATCCAAAGAACAAATTGAAAAAATGATAAAAGAAGCGCAGGAAAACGCCGATCAAGATCAAAAAAATAAACACGTTATTGAAGTGAAAAACAACGCGGAGTCTGCTATCTATAGTGCTCGTAAAGTACTAAAAGAGCACGAAGAAAAACTGGAAGACGCTGAAAAATCTCAAATTGAAGAGGCGGTTAAAAAATTGGAAGAAGCCAACGCAACCGATGACATTGAAAAAATTGAAGCCGAAACCAAAACGTTGTCTGAATTGACGGCGCAATTGATGCAAAAACAGTACGCGCAAAACACAGGCGAAGGTGAACCTTCTCAAACACAGGATGTGGATGCCACTCAAGACGACAATGTGGTAGACGCGGATTATCAAGAAGTGGATGACAAACAGTAATCACTCACTTTATCAAACAACAAGGGGATGATTCAAAAAAACCCTTTGTTGTTTTGGTGAGATAGTCTTAAACCTTAACCTTTATCCCGTATGTCAAAAAATTATTACGAAACATTGGGCGTTGAAAAAAATGCCTCACCGGAAGAAATTAAAAAAGCGTATCGTCGTTTGGCTATGAAATGCCATCCCGATCGTAACCCAGATAATGCACAAGCAGAATCGCAGTTTAAAGAAGCGGGTGAAGCATACTCGGTGTTATCCGACTCTAAAAAACGCCAACAGTACGATCAATTCGGCACAACGGAAGGCATGGGAAATATGGGCGGTGCTGGTGGTTCGGATTTTGGAGACATTTTCGGAGACATTTTCGGAGACATTTTCGGAGGGCGTTCTCGTGGTGCGGGTCGAGCTCAGCAGCAAAAAGGTTCGGATATTTTGATACGCATTGACCTAACATTGGAAGAAGTCGCCGTAGGCACTAAAAGAACCATCTCGTTTGAAAGAGCAGGATCTTGCTCAAAGTGTCGTGGAAGCGGTGCCAGAGACGGTGCGAAATCTTCCGCATGTTCGCGCTGTAATGGGCACGGACGAGTGCAGATAAACCAAGGGTTTTTGTCCATGCAAACCGAATGCAATGCGTGTGGCGGAACGGGTCGAGTGATTAGAGATAAATGTTCTATGTGCACTGGTTCCGGCTTGCATAAAGAGAAAAAAACATTGGAAATTAACATACCCGCTGGTATGGGCGAAGGCGATCGTTTGCGCGTTAGTAAAGAAGGAAACGCGGGGCAACACAACGCACAAAATGGCGATTTGTATGTTGAAATTTTAGTTAAATCGCACGATTTATTCGTACGGAAAAACAACAACTTACATTGCAAGATGCCGGTTAGTTTTACGTGTCTTATTTTGGGTGGAGAGGTTCAAATCCCGCTTCTAGGGGGTAAAAAAATTAGTATTAAAATTTCAGAAGGTACTCAAACGGGCAAAGTGTTTCGCATTAAAGAAAAAGGCATTAAGGATACGCGTACCGGAAGACAGGGCGACTTGTATTTGGAGGTGAACGCAGAAACACCGATTAAATTAAGTGCCGAGCAAAAGCAATTTATACAGTCGTTTCAAGATTCGGTAAAAAACAGCGACACACAGACGCCTTTGCATCAAAAATGGTTTCACAAGGTGAAGGGTTTTTTTCAAGATTAACAATTTATTGGTGCGTATTTTATGTTTAAAATTGAATCGTTGCGTGCATTAGAAATTTTAGATTCGCGTGGTTTTCCAACCGTTGAAGCCCATTTAACACTGCAAGGGGGTTACGTGGGTAAAGCATGCGTTCCTTCTGGAGCGTCAACCGGTGTGCACGAGGCACTTGAAAAACGCGACGGCGATGCGCGGCGATTTTTTGGAAAAGGCGTGTTAGGTGCTGTGAAGGCGGTTGAAAAAGACATTGCATTAAGTGTGGTGGGTGAAACGTTTAGCCATCAAAAACAATTGGATGAACACCTTATTCAGCTGGATGGAACCCACGCCAAATCCAACTTAGGAGCCAATGCTATTTTGGCAGTTTCCATGGCGTTTCTTCATGCGGTTGCACAGGCGCAGAATTGTTCAGTGTATCAATGCCTACCAAGCCAAGAACGAGTGCTACCCACTCCCATGATGAATATTATTAACGGTGGCTCGCATGCCAACAATGGTTTAAGTTTTCAGGAGTTTATGATTGTTCCCTCAGGCGCCTCTTCGTTTTCCGAAGCGTTGCGGATGGGTTCGGAAATTTTTCACCGCTTAAAAATTATTTTAAACGACGAAGGGTTTTCAACCGCTGTGGGTGATGAAGGTGGTTTTTCTCCCGACTTCAAAAACAACCAACAAGCACTAGATTACATTATGCGGGCGATTGAAACGGCAGGCTATCAGGCGGGTAAAGATATTTACTTGGCATTGGACGTTGCCAGTTCAGAGTTTTACCAACTGGATGGCTTGTATCACTTAGAAAAAGAAAACCGAAAATTGGATGCAACGGGTTTAATTGACTATTTATTTAAATGGTCCAGTCGGTATCCTATTATTTCTATTGAGGACGGCTTGGATCAAAACGATTTTGAAGGTTGGCGACAATTAACATCTCGCTTAGGCAAGCACCTTCAAATTGTGGGAGATGATTTATTTGTAACCAATTCCAAATTATTGCAAAAAGGTATTGATGAAAATTGCGCGAATGCTATTTTAATTAAACCCAATCAAATTGGTACGTTAACCGAAACAATGGAAGCCATTAAATTGGCACAAAACAATGAGTATGGAACGGTTATGTCTCATCGTTCTGGAGAAACGGAAGATACCACAATTGCGGATCTTGCTGTGGGTTGTAACACGCAACAAATTAAAACAGGCTCTATGTCTCGTACCGACAGAATAGCAAAGTACAATCGTCTGCTTCGTATAGGGCATGAGTTGGGTGACAAATGTCAATACGCTGGGTTTGATCCATTTTTGCGTTTTTCTAAATTGTAAACGCGTGGGTGGCTTAGGCCTGTAAATACGAACGGCAGGCACACAAACGAAAGCGAAAAGGCTTATTAAAACCTTTGAAACACCACCACGTTTAGCTGGTTCAATGAATGATGGTTTGGTATTTGAGTTAAATTTTTGTTGATAATGCTTGTTTTTTAAAGTCGTAAAAAACAATGCACAACGGTGTTTGTGTTTTTAAAAATTTAAAAAAGTTTAAGGAAGGCATTGGGTTTTATGCTATTTTAACGCCATGCATGGGTTTTTTTTAAACATAGTATCGTGGTTGTTTGTTGCGTTTTTTTTAGCGGTCATTTCCGTCATTGTGTACGCGTCATTTTTTGGTTCGTATTCGTTCTCTCGTTACCACAATTTAAAACAGCAATTGGGTCAAGCGCGCATTCATCATCAAGTTATTTTAATGCACTCTAACGCACTGTTGAAGCGATTATCGTACCAAAACCAACCCGACTATTTGCGTGAACAAATTATGATGTACGCAAACATGCAGCCAGCTGAAGCGCAATATTACCCCTTTGAAAATGAACAGTAGGATCGAAAAAGTGTGGCTAATTGCCTTGGGTGGTGGAAATGCTGTTCGTTTCAATGGTATGGCTCCGAAACAGTTTTCAACCTTATGGGGGCGTCCTTTATTTACGCATTGTTTGCGTGCCTTTTTCTCTCTAAAGTCACTGCTTGGGGCGGTTTTAGTGATGGATCATTTGCACGAGTGTGTGGCGGATGGCTTAAAGACGCTTCCGTTAAAGCCGTTGGTGTTTTCGCAACCTGGGGAAACGCGTTTTTTATCGTTTTTAAATGGTTTAAGCGCATTGGAGCATACGTGGTCCATTGGGAAAAACGATTGGATTGCGGTGCACGATACGGCAAGACCAAACATTCAAATGGACGATATTCAGCGTTTACTAGACGGTGTAAAAAATCAAAAAAATGGAGGGTTGTTGGCATTTCCTGTATCCGATTCAATCAAAAAACAAGACGGAAAATTATTGGTTGGCGTGGATAGAAATAACGTATATTTAGCACAAACGCCTCAGGTGTATCGTTTTTCGATACTGAAAAAATTAGCACAGAAGTTTCAAAATTGTGAGAATATTACAGACGAAGCAACGTTGTTTGAATACGCGCACGAGCCCATTCAATTGGTAGCGGGTTCGTTTTCCAATATTAAAGTAACCCATCAACACGATTTACAATGGTTAGAGAAAAATGTCCATACCGAATTGGTATAGGGTACGATTTACACCGCCTAGAGATGGGTGTTCAAAAGCCCATTGTTTTGGGGGGCGTGCGTTTTGATGACCCAAGAGGCGTGGTGGCTCATTCGGATGGAGATGTCTTGGTACACGCGGTAATAGACGCGTTATTGGGGGCTGCAAATTTAGGCGATATTGGTCGCTTATTTAAAGACGACGATGCTCGCTGGAAGGACAAGTCTGGTTTATTTTTTTTAGAAAATGTTTATAAAAAGGTGCAAGATCGTGGGTACGCGATTGGCAATATAGACGCGGTTATTATAGCAGAGCAGCCGAAAATTAGCCCACACGTTGCTTGCATGCAGCGTCATTTAGCAGCGTGCCTTGATCTTTCCACAGACTGTATTAGCGTTAAGGCAAAAACCAACGAAGGTGTGGATGCAATTGGAGCAAAACAAGCAATTGCTGTACAAGCGGTTTGTTTATTATTTTCTGTCTAATTATTGAATAAATTTGTTATATTACTGATCAATGGTATTAAGATTTAAAATATAAATACGACGGCGTTAATAACAACACCGTTTGTGTTTAAAATAATAGGATTACCAGTTTAATTATTAATTTTTTTTTGCGTAACATGTATGTTATTAATTTGTCCGATGTAACGTTAGAAGATATATCGCTTGTAGGCGGAAAGAACGCTTCTATTGGCGAAATGCTTCATCATTTATCCAAATTAGGCGTTGCGGTACCCAGTGGTTTTGCGGTAACTTCTGAAGCGTTTGATGATTTTCTAAACCAAAATAATTTAAACGAATTGCTTCAAGATACACTAAAAGATTTGAATGTTAGTGACATTGACGCGTTAAAGCAAGCAGGTTTATTGATTCGCAAATCTATTTTGAAAGGGCATTTTTCTGCTGCATTAGAAGAAAAAGTACGAGCCGCTTATCAAACGATTGAGCGCGATAATCCCAAAGCATCCTTTGCGGTTCGTTCGTCTGCAACCGCAGAAGATTTACCCGATGCTTCGTTTGCAGGTCAACAGGAAACGTTTTTGAACGTTTCGGGACTGTCCAGTATTTTAGAAGCCATTAAAAAAGTATTCGCTTCACTATATAACGATCGAGCAATTGCGTACCGCGTTCATCAAGGCTATGAAAAAATGCACGTTTCCATTTCCGCGGGCATTCAATTAATGGTGCGAAGCGACCTTGCAACATCGGGCGTGATGTTTACATTGGATACCGAATCTGGTTTTGAGGATGTTATTTTTATTACCGCAAGCTACGGTTTGGGTGAAATGATTGTTCAAGGCGCGGTGAATCCAGACGAATTTTATGTGTATAAGAGAAATTTTAAGCAAAAAAAACCCGCTGTTTTAAATAAAATTTTAGGCAGCAAACGTATTAAAATGGTTTACAACTCATCGCCTAACAGCGCAGAGCCAGTAAAGCAGGTAGATGTTTCTGAATCCGATCAATGCTCTTTTTCAATTGATGAAGCCGATATACAAACGTTGTCCGATTACGCCTTAAAAATAGAGGAACATTACAAACGCCCCATGGATATTGAATGGGCAAAAGATGGGCAAACAGGCAAAATATTTATCGTGCAGGCTCGTCCTGAAACGGTTAAGAGTCGGGATAAAAACAACAAAGTGTATAAGCGTTACCAAATTAATTCTGACAACGCTTGTGTTTTAGTAACGGGAAGAAGTATTGGTGACCGGATTGGTTCAGGCGTTGTTCGAAAAATAAACAGCATTGATGAAATTAACTTGGTACAGAAAGGGGATATTTTGGTTACGGATATGACGGATCCAGACTGGGAACCTGTGATGAAAAAAACCGCAGCCATTGTGACCAATAGAGGTGGGCGCACCTGTCATGCTGCTATTATTGCTAGAGAATTAGGTATTCCCGCTGTCGTGGGAACGGGGAACGCAACCGACGTTTTGGACAGTGGTCTTGAAGTAACGGTCAGTTGTGCAGAAGGCGATACAGGAATGATTTACAAAGGGTTATTGCCGTTTGAAACTCAAAATGTTTCTATTGAAAGCATGCCTGAAATTCCAACAAAAATTATGATGAACATTGCCAACCCTGATTTAGCATTTTCGTTGTCTCGTTTACCCAATTGTGGGGTTGGTTTGGCGCGTTTAGAATTTATGATTAATCGCGTGATTGGTGTTCACCCAAGAGCCCTTTTGGAAATAGATTCGTTGTCTAAATCGGTGCAAGAAAAGATTTATAAAAAAATACAGCCCTACAAGGACGGTAGGCGTTATTTTATTGAAAAATTGCAATACGGCATTGCAACCATTGCTGCGGCATTTTCCCCCAAACCCATTATTTTGCGTTTGTCTGATTTTAAAACCAATGAATACGCCAGTATGATGGGTGGTTCTGGCTTTGAGCCCAATGAAGAAAACCCAATGATTGGTTTTAGAGGCGCATCACGGTATTTGGATAAAGATTTTCAATCGTGTTTTCAGATGGAATGTGAGGCGATTAAACACGTGCGTGATGTCATGGGTTTTCACAACATTATTATTATGGTTCCTTTTGTTCGTACGTTGCAAGAGGCTGAATCAATTATTGAGCTTATGGCATCCAATGGCTTAGTGCGTGGTGAAAATGACCTAAAAATTATTATGATGTGTGAACTGCCTTCAAATGCAATATTGGCGGATGAATTTTTAGAATTTTTTGATGGATTTTCCATTGGCTCTAACGATATGACCCAACTAACTTTGGGGTTAGACAGAGATTCTGGCATGGTGGCTCATTTATTTGATGAACGTAATTTAGCAGTCAAAAAAATGATTGAAATGGCGGTTTCAGCCTGCTTAAAACAAAATAAGTATATTGGTATTTGTGGACAAGGTCCCTCGGATCATATAGAATTTGCACACTGGTTGCTTGGACTTAACATTACGAGCATCTCTCTAAACTCTGATACGGTTGTACAAACATGGTCCGAAATTTCAGCATTAAGCGGACAATAATTTAAGGTATACAAAATGAATGATTTTAGAAAAAAAGTTTTAGATTACCATTCCAAACCAGCGCCTGGTAAAATTGGAATAGCATTAACCAAGTCGTTTGAAACGCAAGAAGACTTAAGTATGGCGTATTCTCCTGGTGTTGCTGAACCTTCTTTAGAAATTCAGAAAAACCCTGATTTGGCTTACGAATACACCAATAAGGGTAATTTGTTGGCTATTATTTCCAACGGAACAGCCGTTTTGGGTTTGGGTGATATAGGGGCTTTAGCCAGCAAGCCCGTTTTAGAAGGTAAATCGGCTTTATTCAAAAAATTCTCCAACATTGATGTGTTTGATATTGAAGTAAATACTAAAAACATTGACGATTTTGTACAAACCGTTGTGAATATTGCTTCTAGTTTTGGTGGTATTGTTTTAGAAGACATTGCGGCACCCAGCTGTTTTGAGATTGAGAAAAAAATTATTGAACGCGTTGATGTACCTGTGTTTCATGATGACCAGCATGGAACGGCTGTTATTATTGCAGCGGGTCTTTTAAACGCTTTGGAAATACAAGGAAAAACACTTGAAACAGCCATTATTGTTTGCTTAGGTGCGGGTTCAGCAGGCATTGCAGCCTTGGATTTATTGCTTGAATGCGGTGCCAAGAAAGAGAATATTATTTTAATTGATCGTGATGGTGTGATTAGGGCGGATCAAACCAACAATTCACCTTATAAAAGTAAGTACGCTACCGAAAAAAACGTTTATCAATTGGATGATGCCATGAACGACGTGGATGTATTCATTGGTGTGGCTGCTGCTGATTTGCTTAAAGAGTCTATGATTAAAAAAATGGCACCTAATCCCGTTATATTTGCGTTGTCTAATCCGGTTCCAGAAATTAAACCAGAAGTTGTTAAAGCGTGTAGACCAGATGCTATTATTGCCACCGGTCGTAGCGATTATCCCAATCAAGTCAATAATGTTTTGTGTTTCCCATTTTTGTTTAGAGGCGCTTTGGATGCGCGAGCCACTCAAATTAATCTTGAAATGAAAAAAGCGTTTGTTTATGGTTTAGCAAAATTGGCGAAACAACCCGTCACCGAGGATGTGAAGAAAATCTACCGTAACGCCAACTTGTCTTTTGGTAAGGATTATATTTTACCCAAACCCTTTGATCCCCGTTTGTCTGAAAAATTACCACCCTTGGTTTTCGAAGCCGCCGTTAAATCCGGTGTTGGTCGAAAAAAATAAATAAGCCCTTACTGAAAGGTAACATTATGAATCAAAAAGTATCTAGACCTGTTTTTTTAAATTTGTTTAAAATTAAATTCCCAATCACTGCTGTTACATCTATTCTTCATCGCATTACTGGTGTTTTATTGTTTTTGTATTTACCGGTAATTATGTGGTTAATGCATTATTCTAAAAGCAGTTACAGTCATTTTATTAACTTAGTAACCTTATTTGAGAGCAAACCATTGTGGTTTTTTTTATTGTTTGCGGTTTTTGTGTTTGTTTTTGTCTTCCATTTGCTGTGTGGTATTAAGCATTTACTAACCGATGTTGGCATTGGTAAAAGTCTTCGGGTTTCTCAAGTAAAATCGTGGGTGGTTTTAATTGCAACGGTTTTAATTTCCATTTTAATACTAGTATATTTTTAGGGTATAAATTATGCATAATCTTTTTTCCTCTGGGGTAAGAACATGGCTGTTTCAGCGCTTATCCGCTTTGTATGTTTCGGTTTACTTTTTTGTATTTATTTTTGTCATTTCTTCCTTGTATCCTGTGAGCTACATCAAGTGGTTGTCGTTTTCGAGTGGATTTTGGTTTCGTTTAACCACCATTCTTTTTTTTATCAGCATTTTATATCACAGCTGGGTTGGTCTGCGAGATGTTGTTCTGGATTACGCGCCTAACAAAATCATTAAATTAATTAAACTCTCTATTTTGATTCTGGTGATTTTAATGATGCTTGGTGGAGCATTTTATATTGTTTATTTTATTTAGTTACGTGAGATAATTGATTATGAGTTTGTCCTTGGATATACAAAAAATTAAAAAAGAAGATGTTGATGTATTGGTGATTGGTTCTGGTGGAGCGGGCTTGCGAGCTGCACTAGAAATTGCCCCCCATACCAAGCGTGTTGCGGTTGCATCCAAAGTGTTTCCGACGCGCTCTCACACCGTTTCTGCTCAGGGTGGAATGAACGCTGCGTTGGCAAACGTTTTGCCTGATAATCCAGATTGGCATACGTACGATACGATTAAAGGCGGTGATTATTTGGTGGATCAAGACGCGGCAGAATTTATGTGCCGAAAAGCACTTGAAGCTGTTTATGAAATGGAGCATTTTGGTGTGCCTTTTTCGCGCATTGAAAACGGTACCATTTATCAACGTCCATTTGGCGGACAAAGCCAAGAATTTGGGGGTCCTCAAGCCGCTAGAACGTGTGCAGCAGCTGACAGAACAGGGCATTGTATTTTACAAACATTGTACCAAAAAGCCTTAAAAGAAAAAGTATTTTTCTACAATGAATATCTTGCTATTGATCTGATTAGGAACGACGAAGGTCGAGTCTTAGGTGCTTTATTGATGAGCATTGAAACATCCGATTTGGTTGTTGTTCAAGCTAAAAATATCATCTTAGCAACGGGTGGTGTGGGTCGTTTATATAAAACAAACTCCAACGCACACAGCAACACAGGTGATGGAATGGCAATGGCTTTACGTTGTGGAATACCGGTTCAAGACATGGAATTTTTTCAATTTCATCCCACGGGTATTGCTGGAAAAGGCATGTTAATTTCTGAAAGTGCACGCGGAGAAGGGGGTCATCTGATCAACGGAAACGGCGAACGCTTCATGGGAAAATACGCCCCTAATGCCAAAGAGTTGGCTAGTAGAGATGTTGTGGCTCGTGCCATTGCCATTGAAATTCGTGAAGGCAGAGGTTGTGGTCCTAATAAAGATTTTGTGTATTTAAAACTAACTCATTTGGGATCCGAGAAGATTAAGAAGTATTTACCCAGTATTCGCCAAATGGCTATTACGTTCTCAGGAGCGGATATGATTACCGATATGGTACCGGTTGCACCAACCAATCATTACACCATGGGCGGTATTCCAACCAATTTAGATGGTCAAGTGATCATCAGTGATGAATATGGTAACGACGAGACGGTAGAAGGTTTGTATGCTATTGGCGAATGCGCATGTGTTTCGGTTCATGGCGCCAACCGTTTGGGTGGAAATTCACTGCTGGATATTGTGGTTTTTGGAAAGGCAGCTGGCAAACACATTGCCGCTAACATTGAACATCAGGATCAGCCTATTATTCATAATGACTTAATTAAAAAAAGCACACAACGCTTAACCCGTTGGTCTGATAAACCCATTAATTCTTCTAGTTTCAGTATGGATTCATTGAAACGTGAATTAGCAGAAACAATGGAACATTTTTGCAGTGTGTTTCGGGATCAAAAAAGTTTAGAAATTGGATTGAATCGTTTAAACGAAATTAACGAAAAATTTCAAGAAGTAACGATTTCGGATTACAGCAACGTATTCAATACCGCCCGTGTAGAAGTTTTGGAATTGGAAAATTTAATTACTTTGGGTTTTGCAACCATACATTCAGCTATCCTGCGACAAGAAAGTCGAGGCGCTCATACGCGAGAAGATTACCCAGAGCGGGATGATGAAAATTTCTTGAAACATAGTCTATTTTTCTTAGAAGATAAACGTGTTTCGTACAAACCCGTTAGAATGAAACCATTAACTTTAGAAACTTTCCCACCTAAAAAACGTGTTTATTAACCAAATTATCATGCTATGAAATTTCTAATTTACCGCTACCATCCTGAAAAGCATAAAAAGCCGCGTTTAGAGCCTTACGAAATTAATGATTTTGATATTCAGCCTGGCATGATGTTGTTGGATGCGTTGTTAAAAATTAAAGAACAAGACGATTCTTTAGCGTTTCGGCATTCTTGTGGAGAAGGTAATTGCGGTTCGGACGGTATGAATGTGAACGGTAAAAACTGCTTGTCTTGTATTACACCTCTTTCGGCGCTTGGTAATGGTGTGGTTGTTATTAGACCGCTTCCTGGCCAACCTGTTATTCGAGATTTAGTAGTAGACATGAAAAACTTTTACGATCAATATGAATCCGTTGAGCCGTACCTACAAAATTCAGACCCTGAGCCTGTTTCAGAGCGCTTGCAATCTCCAGAAGATAGAAAAAAACTAGATGGCATGTACGAATGTATTTTATGTGGCTGTTGTTCTACAGCGTGCCCTTCGTTTTGGTGGAATCCTGACAAATTTAAAGGACCCGCTGCTTTATTACAAGCCGCTCGTTTCATATTTGATAGTCGTGATACTGAAAAAAAGAAACGTTTGGATCAACTAAACGATGCTTTTGCATTGTATCGGTGTAAAAACATTATGAATTGCACTTCTGTTTGCCCTAAGAAGTTAAATCCCTCCGAGTCTATCGGAAAGATAAAATTAGAGATGATCAAAGATTCTGTTTAGGTAGTGAGTAACGAAAATCATTCATACCACCTTTGGAGAAAAAAACTTGCTTGGCGCGCTAAAAGAGGTTCTTTAGAACTTAATTTGGTTTTAATGGCTTTTTTATTGCAGCACGATCAAGACGTAAGTAGCTCACTGAAAACAAGCTTTTCTGAGCGTCAAAAATTTGAAGTATTCCTGGACGATCATTCGGACCAAACGCTTTGGGAATGGTTGGTTTTAGGGTCGTTTAAAGACAGCGATCAGCAAACCATAAACTACTGTAATGACATTTCTGAATTAGCGCGTCAATATATGCTGACTCATCCGTTAAGCTAAATGAATGTTTTTGTTTACTTGCTTGCGGGTTTAGTTCTCGACAACGCACTGGGTGAACTTCCGAATCGTTTTCATCCCCTCGTGTCTTTAGGAAAAGCGGCGCACTTGGTGGAGCATTTTTTGAATAACCGTAAGACACACACTACTTTTTTAGCGGGTATTGTTGCGTTTTTTATACTGGTTTTATTGGTGGTGTTGTTAGTAAATGGTGTTGGGTATCTTGGAAATTGGACGGATATTTTTTGGGTTTATCTGTGCGTTGGTTGGTCTAGCTTAAAACAACACGTTCACGTAGTTTCCAATGCATGCTCAACCCTTAGCATACAAAAAATTCGCCAAGCCACCAGTATGCTGGTTGGTAGAAATTTAGATGCATCCAATGCACAAGATTGCCAACGGGCTGCTGTTGAATCTTTGGTTGAAAATTTTAGCGACGCGGTAATTTCCAGTATTTTTTGGTATTTAGTGGGAGGTGTTTACGCATTGGTGCTGCATCGTTTGGTGAATACATTGGATGCTATGTGGGGTTATAAAACACAACGTTTTTTATATTTTGGTAAGTTTGTTGCACGTTTGGATGACGTTTTAAATTACATACCAGCGCGTTTAACGGTGTTTACGTATCTTATGGTTGGACGTACTGCTTTAGGGTGGAAAACGTGCTGTTTGTACGCTAAATACTGGGAAAGCCCCAATGCAGGTGTTTTAATCGCTAGTGCCGCGGGTGCGTTTGGTGTTCAGGTGGGTGGTCAAGTAATGTACGCGCAACGGCGTATGGAGCGACCTATTATTGGGCATAAAAACCATTTTTACGATTCAGACATACTGTGTGCTTTAACGCAGGTGCAGCGTTCTTTTTACGTCGCATTGGTGTTGATTGGCTTGCTTAAAGCGTTAGAAAGCGTGTTTTAAAATTTGTGCGTCGTCATCAAAATCTACGTAAGGTGTTATTTTTTGTTTATCCGCCCCCAAGCAAATAAAAAGATCCAGCAACGCCTTGGAAGGAGTGGCTGTTGTTTTTGTGTAGTATTTTGGTAGGTTTTGCGAGCATTTTTGATGGGTGTTTAGCAATGCCATAAGCACTCTGTTTTGATCGGTGTAGTATTTTTTTGGGTCTTCTTCTGGTGTTAGTAAGTCTCTGTAAAGAAACAGACCATGGTCACCAAACGTTAAGACAATTGCATTCGGGTCATATTTTTTAATGTTTTTGGCGATGTTTTCTAAAATTTTATTTAATTTAACGCCTTCATTTTTAAAAAATTCTTTAAACTGCGTCCGGTCATTTTTATTGTAATGATCATAATTTTTTTCAGTGTGATGAATAATATGATAGTTGTATAGGAAAAGAAATTGAGGGCGTTGTTTTTGGGTGGCTGCTTTTTTTGCGAATTGAACAGGAAGATCGGACCATTCATCAAACGTAACTTGTTTGGCCTTGCTAAATTGCTTCTTAATTTTTTTTTGAAACGTTAAAAAGCCAAAAAATGCATTGGTCCATTCATTTAGTCTAGGTAGAAAACAGATGCCTAAAAATCTAGCATTATATCCGAGGTGAAATGTTGTTTTAGATCGGCACAGTAGTGGATGAAAGGTCGGTAGGTCTATTTGTATGGTGTAGTATTGGTCCACAAAAGAACCGGGGGCACCACTATTCCCCGCTGAATTTCCCGTGGTAATTTCATAGCCATTGGCGTGTAAAATGGTTTCTAAAATAGAAGACGCTTGACCAGAAAATGCGTCCAAGGATAATGGTTGGTTTTTTTGATCCAAACGCATAATACTGTTGAGTGCGCGTAGAGTGGGAACATTAATATTATAAGCATTTTTAAACTCTGTGAAATGCGAATCTATAGTAGGTTGGTATGGGTTTTCAGGCAATTCTAAGAGTTTATTCACAACGGATTCTGGAACCATGGCATCGTAACTTAGTAGGTAAATATTAGGTGTTTCACGTAGTTTTACGGTTGAAAGAGGGTGTTCCACGGGCATAAGAGTTTCGGATTTCTCATTCAATGTTTGTGTAATAAAAAACAGTTGTGGCAATAAAATAAAACCCAAGGAAAATAAATAAACAGCAAAGGTGGGTTGTTTTTTATGCTTGTGTAAAAAGTAAGTACAAGCAAACAGACATACTGTAATTAAAACAACAATTCCAACTTTTTGAGGATTGGTGAAAAGCCTTAAAAATTCCCCTGAAAACGATAATTTTGCCGAATAAACAATGAAGCTAATAAACAAAGCACACAACCAATAAAAACGCTTAAAACACAACCCACACGCAAACAAAAACACACCCACAAACAACAGAATGATTGCAACGTATTGCAAGGCTTGCTGCAGGGTTTGCGCACCAAGCACGTTGTAAATGGTGTACAGTATTTCAACAAATAATGAAGCAGATACCAAAAGTGTGAACGCAATCCAGTTTAATAAAAATAAGATTTTATACTTCATATGCAATAAAAATTCTGTGAGAGTTGTTTAAAATAATGGTTTCTTTAACACGGGCATAGCGACCTAGGGCATCAATAAATTTTTGACTGGTGTAATTGGGAAAAATATCGTCCCGATTGATCAGCATTTTTTGAACGGTGGGGTCTTGTTTGGGTACAAATTCTATTAAACCCTTGGGCGCAAGTTCGGTGAACCAGTGTGCAATCTGTAGCAGTGGTATGTTGTTTCCAATGGCCAGATGATGCACCAACGCCAATGCCAGTAAGCCTTGTGGATGACAGCGCTCATGAAACGATAAACGCTCGGTGCCCTTCCAGCCTTGTGCGGGGCTTGTGTTGGCAAGATTCATGTACAAAGGCAGAATGTTTAATGATTCGGATACACTCATTTTATAGGCTTTTTCTAATGCATTGAGATCTCCATCGCAACCCACCACAAAATCCGCTCCCGCCTTCAGGGAAGTTTTTGTGTACTGGCAAGCATTGCACCCAAGATCGCACACCGTTTTTATGCTGTGACGTTGAATAAAATTATGTACAATTTTGTGCTTTTGTTTTTCTTGCTCTTGATTGTAGGTATTATTTTCAGAGTAATCCGACCAAGTGCTGTGTTTTTTTTGTAAATTCATGCTTTGAATCCAGTCTCTTAGCTGAAGCAGTAAAGCACGTAGCTTGGGTTTTGAAAGGGTGGGTGTTTTTTTTAACGCCGCTTTAATTTGTTGGTCGCTTTGTTTTTTTGTTTTTTTGTTTGCTATTTCTTGCAGCATTAAAAAAGTGAAAACGCGCCAATTAAATTTTTGATGTGGCTTTAATAATTTTAATAAATTACTGGTGGATAAACCCTCTATTTCACCCCTATAAAAATCTTGGAACAACACATTGGTTTTTTGGGTAAACAGCAGTGGGTTTAAAAATTGCTCACAAAACTGCTGGTAGCCTTCCCATTTTTGCCCATCAACGTAAGGCACTATAGACAAAGCATCTATAAAAATGGGGGAAGCACTCATGAATTGAATGTTGTAGGCGCTTGCGTCTTTAAGATGAAAACCGCGCTCCAATAAAAACAAGTGAAAATTCAGATGAAATAATGCCGCGTGTTTTAATTGAGAAAAGGTCCATTCATAAGGGTAACTAACAAACGGAATGCTTGCATGACGAAGCAGTGCATGAGGAGGTATTTGAAACGTTGTTATATTATCCCATTGGTCTTTTGGAACGCATTGCGTGTGAATTAAAAAATTAGCGTCAATGGATTGTTCTATAATTTTTGCAGTTTGAACCGCACGAAACGATTCAGAAAATGTGTCATCAACGTATCTAAAAATTTTATTGTCTTTTTTTAAAACAAAGCCACTTGGGTCTCTATAGGATGCATCAATTATTTCCATTTTCTTTGTCCGCAGCTTGTTTTTTGGGTTTTTTATGAAAAATAGATTTAATTTTTTCTTTGAACACACCAAGCATCATCATAAAAAAAGCAATGCCCCCAATAAGAGCCTGAGCAATTAAGCTACCTAAACCAGGGTCTAAATACGCCTGAGAAATTTGCGGAAAGATCAAGAGTGCAAAGAACAAGGTGTAGAATGTATGCATGAATTTTGTTTTTGTGTTAATTTTTTTGAAATAGAATTTGTAATTCTAACATAACCCACAAAAGTTTAACGCACCTAAAAGCACGTATAATATTTACGCTTAAAGACGTAACCGCTAAGTCACAATTATTTTTTTTTCATAATTCGCAGTATCTTTAAAGAGTAAGATTGCGTATTTTAAAGAACACTAAGAGTATTGGTGCGTTTAAGAAATTTAAGATGCAATTCGGCTTTAAGCACCACGTGGTGGAGAGGAAATACAGATTAGTGGTGTTTTTTATTTCTTGTTTGAATGTCTTTTGGTATGATGGTCGCTCAAGTTCGTGTTTTGGTTTTTGTTTCAATCCAGACGAATAAACCTTACATTGTTCTTAAAGCATCATAAAAATTATGAAAAAAAGACGAATAGCAGTGATTGGTTTGGGTTATGTGGGGTTGCCTTTAGCGGTTGAATTTTCACGCTATTTTCAGGTAACGGGCTTGGATTTAAACGCAAAGCGCATTCAAGAACTGCAAGCCTTTGAAGACAACACGCACGAAGTGCACCAAGACGTTTTACAACAAAGCACAATGAAGTACACCAGTACCGTGGATGATATTGCCCCGTGTTCGGTGTACATTATTACCGTGCCCACTCCAGTGGATGCCCACAAAAAACCAGATATGTCTTATTTACGCCAAGCCAGCCAAAGCGTTGGTCGTGTTTTAAAAAAGGGCGATTTAGTGGTGTACGAGTCAACGGTATACCCTGGTGCTACAAAAGAATTTTGCGCGCCTATTTTAGAAACCCAATCTCAGTTAGTGGTCAACAAAGATTTTGGTGTTGGGTACAGCCCAGAGCGCATCAACCCTGGGGATGATCAGCATCGTTTTCAGAACATTGAAAAAGTAGTTTCTGCATCCAACGCTGTTTACTTAAAACAAATGGTTGATTTGTACGGTACTGTTGTGCAAGCTCCTTTGCACCAAGCCCCATCCATTGAGGTAGCAGAAGCGTCCAAATTGGTTGAAAATATACAAAGAGACATCAACGTTGGTTTGATGAATGAGTTATCTTGTTTGTTTCACGCGCTTAGCATTGACACTCAAGCGGTATTGGCTGCAGCCAATACCAAGTGGAATTTTTTAAACTTTAAACCTGGTCTCGTAGGGGGGCATTGCATTGGTGTTGATCCGTATTACATGTCGCACAAAGCGAATGAAGTGGGATTTGTACCTCAAATGCTGCTTGTTGGGCGCGCAATTAACGAACGCATGAGCACGCATATTGTGCAACGCGTTATTCACTCTATGGTGAAAAAGGGTGTTAATTTCCAGAACGCCCGCGTTCTGGTACTTGGTTGTACGTTTAAAGAAAATTGCCCCGATTGCCGAAACAGTAAAGTGTTTGACATGATTGATCAATTTTTAAATTATTATCTAACCGTTCATGTTTATGATCCATGGGTGCAGGTTGATGAACGGGTAAAGCGTGTGACGTTTATTTCTGAAATAACACAACAATACAACGCTATTGTGGTGGCGGTTGCTCACGACCAATTTATTGGAATGGGTGAAACATTAAAGAAACACTCTACGGACAACGGTACTGTTTTTGATGTTAAAGGCATCTTAGAGCCCCAATATGCAGATGAGTCATTATGAGTAAAACCGTATTAATTACAGGTGCAGCGGGCTTTATTGGGTCTGCGGTTTCTGAAATCTGCAACCAACGCGGATTCAAGGTTGTTGGTATTGATAATTACAACACGTATTATGATCCAGCGCTGAAGGTCAAGCGAGTGGAATGCGTTTTTTCAAAACAAGGCGTGTTTATAGAGCATGATTTAATGGACAAAGCGTTTTTACTGAATGTTTTTAAGCAGCACCAACCCGATGTGGTTATTCATTTAGCAGCGTGCGCTGGGGTTCGGCATTCTATTGAACAACCGTACGCTTATTTAGACAACAACGTGGGTGTTTTTTTGAATATGTTGGAAGCGTGTAGGCGGTTTCCGGTGGGGCATTTTTTATACGCGTCTTCCAGTTCCGTTTATGGTGGGGTTAAGCAATTGCCATTTTCCACCCAATGCGATACACGCTTCCCCATTAGCTTTTACGCCGCTACCAAAGCGTGTAATGAAGCCATGGCGCATTCATACAGCCATCTTTATAAGATACCAACAACGGGTTTGCGATTTTTTACGGTTTACGGTCCATGGGGCAGGCCGGACATGGCAATTTTTTTGTTTACTAAGGCTATTTTAAATCAGCAGCCGTTGTCGTTGTTTAACAACGGACAGCATCGTCGGGATTTCACTTACATTGATGATATAGCGCAAAGTATTTTTTATTTAATGGATCATGCTCCCGGTGCTTCTGAAAATAACTCTCCAACGCAAGCCGCTTACCGTGTTTTGAATATTGGGCGTGGAAAAAGCGTGGAGCTTTTGGATGTGGTGCGTCTGCTGGAAACGCAATTAAAAAAGAAAGCTATTGTGGAATATCAGCCCATGCAAGCGGGTGATATTTATGAAAGTTTGGCGGATGTTAGTGAATTAGAAGCGTTGATCCACTACAAACCTACCACGGATTTTTCCGTTGGGATTGAGCGTTTTGTAGCATGGTACCAAGACTATTATGGTTTAAAGTCGGCTTGAAGCTGTTTTAAGATGAGTGAGAAATCCGTGGGTAAGGGGCATTCAAATTCGTGCGTGTTTCCGGTGATGGGGTGATTGAATTTCAAGCGTATGGCGTGTAACAGTTGGTGCTTTTGATTTAAGAGGCTGGTTTGTGTTTCAGGGGTGTACGTGTGTTTTAAATGGCTGTTTTTTCGATACAGTGGGTCGCCAAGCACTGGGTGCCCTATGGCTTGGGTGTGTACTCGTATTTGGTGCGTCCGCCCCGTTTCCAGCTGCAATTCAAGGTGGGAAAAATCACCGTAGATGCCACGTGTCTTATAGTGGGTAATGGCATTTCTTCCGTGCAAACGGTCAATGGTTTTTTTTAATCGATTTGCTTTACAGCGACCAATGGGTTGCTGGATGGTACCGCTTAAATGATTGCATGCTCCCCAAACCAATGCATGATAAGTTCGTTGTATTGTGTGGTTTTTAATGCATTGCGTTAGTTTTAAATGGGCTTCGTTGGTTTTTGCAAAAATTAAAAGTCCCGTGGTGTCTTTGTCCAATCGGTGAACAACGCCTGCTCGCTCTACATTGCATTGATTGGGGTATTTAAACAGTAAACCTTGCGCAAGGGTGTTTTGTGTGTTTTTCGCACCTGGGTGCACCACGCAGTTTCTAGGTTTGTTCAGTACGATTAAATAATTATCTTCGTAAATAATATTTAAAGGTATTTTTTGAGGTTTCCAATGCGTTGTATCGTCAGTATTATTGATTGTTTCTAATGGCTTGATAATTTCAATAACATCACCCGTGTTCACGGTTTTTTTAGTGGGTTGTGTTTTTTTATTAAGTAGAATATAGCCTTTTATAATGGCTTGAGATAACATACTTCTAGAGTACTGCGGCAGTAACAGTTTGCATGCTACGTCAAAGCGCTTGTTATTTTCCTTTACAGAAACAATGATTTTATTCATGAGAGTTATTAAACAATATATTTTATTTTTTTTATGCATATTTTTTTTGTTGGGTTGTAGTGAGTTGTTCGAAGAAGAAGATTTAAACGCACTCCCCACGCTTGAAGAACAAGAAAAAATAACGCAAGCAAAGTGGGATGCCGAAACCTACTATTTTGCTGCCCAGAAGGAGTTAGACGCCAAAAACCACGACGAAGCTCTTATCTATTATCAGGCTATTTTAGGTTTATTTCCGAACACCCCCTACGCTGAACAAGCGATGATGAATACGGTTTATGCTTATTTTGAATTAAAAGATTGGAATCAGGTTCGTGCGTTAGCGCAAAAATTTAAACCCTTTTTAGATAAAAAGTATCATGCCGCGTATGTTTTTTATTTGTCTACATTAAGTTTTTTTGAAGAGTTTAAGACGCTGTTTGATAATATATTTGATTTGGACTACACGGGTAGGAACTACGAGTTATTGCTAGAGATTTATGATAATTTTACCTTGCTGGTAAAACAGTACCCCAATACACCTTATGCCAGCGAAGTAGCGAACCATATACTAATTTTGCACGATGCGTTGGCGGGTTCTGAGATGTCCGTTGCAAGGTATTATTTAGAAAATAAATCTTATATTGCTGTTATTAATCGCGCGCAGTATTTAATTAAACATTTTAATAATTCCCTGTACGTTCCAGATGCTTTATTACTGAATGCTTATACGTATAACCGCTTAAATTTGCCTGATTTATCAGACGATTATGAGCAAATATTACGCTTGAATTACCCCAAATACACTCCGTCAGAAAACGTGCTAGATTTAATTGTTTCGGACATGGCAATATGGCAAGAAGAGGGTGAGGTTGAGCTGTTAAAAGATAAGGGAATTTTATATTTTTTGAGTCTTTCTGCCGATGATTTGGGTATTGAAGAGGAAGAGGTAGAAGAGGATGATGTAAAAGCATTAAGCGCATCGGATGAATTGCTTGCTCCGCCAAACGCGCAATAGTTTTACTTAACGTCCATAATAGATAAGCCACTTTGACTGGCGCACACAATATGGTCGGGTCGTTGTTTTGCAAAAATACCGCTTGCAAGTACACCGGGTATTTGATTAATTTCACTTTCAAGTGCAATGGGTTGTTCAATAAGATAATTGGAAACATCCAAAATTAAACCACCATTATCCGTTTTAAAATTTTCTCGAAGCTGTATGGTTGCTTTTCCGTCCGTCAGTTTTAGCAACCGACGAGCCACTTCGCTTTTGGCAAAAGGTAAAACCTCAACGGGCCAAGGCTTTTTTCCCAATACTTGGGTCATTTTACTGTCGTCCACCATGCACACAAATTTTTTAGCTTGGTAGGCTAATATTTTTTCCCTTGTTAGGGCACCACCTGCGCCTTTATTTAGATAAAATAAGGCAGACACTTCATCGGCACCATCAACGTAAACATCAATATTATTGACGCTGTTTGAACCGACAACATCAACGCCTTTTTGAATTAACAAATCGGTTGTGCGTTGCGAACTACTAACCACAGCGGAAAACCAACTCCAACGATCTTTAAGCAGATTAATAAGCGCTTCAACCGTGGAGCCTGTTCCCATGCCTACAACAATTTTATCGGTGTGTAAGAAGTTGTCCAGCACGCTTTGTGCTGCTTGTTGTTTAAGTATTTGGGACATTAGTTTGTGTTGTTTTCTGAATCTCGTTCGTCTTTATACAAGCGAGAAGCCGTTTCTTTTTGTTGCTTTATTTCCATGCATAAGTGCGCCATAGGTCGCGCCAGAAGACGATCAATTCCAATGGGTTTATTGGTTTGTTCACAGTAACCGTAACTCCCTTCTTCAATGCGGTTTAATGCATTTTCAATACGCTCTAGTAAATTGTGTTCTCTAGAAATAATACGACCACTTATGGTTAATGATTCTTCAAAAACAGCGCGATCTGCTGGATCGTGTTTCTTTTCAACGGCTAATAAATCCACTTTATTAACATCAATGTCATGTTGAATTTCTTTTTTTATTTTCAGTAAACGCTCTTTAAAAAATTGCAATTGCTCGTCGTTCATGTAATTTGAGTCGGGTGCATTTAGTAAGTCTTCTTCAGTCATTTATATCCTCGTTGTTATAAAAGTCTATTTCTAAAATATTATATAGTGCGGAAAAAATATTGCACTTTATGATATACCATAAATTTAAATATTTGCGTTAATAAAAAATGATTATTCTAGGAACTCAGAATCAAAATAAAACAATAGAAATTCAGCACAAATTTAGTGAGCACGGTATTAAAATACAAGGCTCTAATGTTCAGCAAAATATACCAGAAACAGGGGAATCGTTTGTTGAGAACGCTCTTATTAAGGCGCGCTTTACCTGCAAGAAAACTCAAAGCATTTGTATTGCAGACGATTCGGGTTTAGTGGTTCCTGCATTGAAAGGGCAGCCTGGTATTTTTTCATCTCGTTTTTCAAGTGAGAGTGCCAGTGACGCGGACAATTGTCAGGCGTTGTTAAGTGCATTAAAAAACGTTCAACAACCCAGTGCCTATTTTGTGTGCGTGTTGGTGTGCATGCGTCATGCATTGGATCCAGATCCCATTGTGGCGCGTGGTGTTATTCATGGTGTTATTGTCCATGAAGGTAAGGGAAAAAATGGATTTGGTTACGATCCAATTTTTTATATTCCATCGTTGTCTAAAACAATGGCACAAATTTCGTTACAGTGTAAAAATAAAATCAGCCACAGAGCGCTTGCGTTAAATGAACTGTTAAGCGGTATGAAGGAACAACATGTTTGTTGATGTGCCCTTAAGTCTGTATATTCACATTCCTTGGTGTGAATCAAAATGCCCTTACTGCGATTTTAACTCGCACACATTGACGCAACTTATACCCCATCAAGTGTACACGGATCGTCTCATAGATGATTTGGCTTATCAATACACAGCGTATGGGCGCTCTAGACCCATTAAAAGTATTTTTTTTGGCGGAGGAACACCCAGTTTATTTAATGGAGAATATATTTTAAAACTGTTAAATCGTATTCGGGCTTACTGCCCCTTAGAAACAAACGTGGAAATAACCATTGAATGCAACCCCAATAGCGTTTGTGAAAAGCAATTGGGGTTCTGGGAGCAGGCGGGTATTAATCGTATCTCATTGGGTGTTCAGTCGTTTAACAACTCGTTGCTTCGTGCGCTTGGTCGCGTTCATGATGCGCAATGCGCCAAGCATGCCATGCGTCTAATTCGTGCATCTGGTATTCAGTACTTGAACGTGGATATTATGTACGGCTTGCCAGGACAAAACGATAAAGCACACGTTGTGCATGATATTAAAACGGCGCACCAGCAGGGCGCTACCCACTTGTCGGTGTACCAACTTACTATTGAACCCAATACCGCGTTTGCGCAACATCCACCTGTTTTACCCAACGATTCCATGCTGGATAAAATGCTGGAGGCAGCCACACTTCTTTTGGAGCGCTATGATTTTAAGCAATACGAAGTGTCTGCTTACGGAACGCAACCGTGTCGTCACAATATAAATTATTGGGAATTTGGTGATTATATTGGAATTGGTGCAGGGGCGCATGCCAAGTTGTCCAACCCTGTTGGTGATTGCGTGATGCGTTTGTGCAATCAACGCGTTCCTGAAAAGTACATGCAGAAACACGTTTTAGACGCCGTGCAATCCAAACGCGTGAATTGCAAACAAAGAATAGCCGAGTTTGCTTTGAATGCGTTTCGTATGAAGCGTGGTTTTTCATTGGATTTATTTGAGCGCCATACGTTTTTGGATCGGCGTGAAATTTTGCCAATGATTGAGCAAGGCGTAAACCGTGGTTGGTTATCAAAAGTCGACAATCAGATACAAACCACAGCGATAGGATGGCGTTTTTTAAACGATGTACAGCTGTTGTTTTTAAGCGATTAGTGTGGGGTGGTTCATTAAAAAATGACGCATTCTTGCAAATCTTGGTCGTATCGGTGGGCAAGCATTTGCATTTGACCAGACACCTGCAGCAACCAAGATTTTTCCGATTTTAAGAACGTTTTATTCACGTAGCCTTTTCGTCCTTCATGGTATGCCAAGTAAAGTGCTTGGTAATCATTCGGTTTTAAGTGAAGCTCTTGAATGCTTTTTTTAGTGTACCAAGCAATAAAATTGATTGCGGCGTAAAAGTTGGATCGGTCGTTTAATGAGAAATGGGTTTCTTTTAAAAAATCGTTCCACGTTCCTTTTTGCGCTTGCGCCAAACCAAAGGCACTGGAACTGGGGGATTGTGCTTGGTCATCAAACCTAGATTCTTGGTAAATAGTAGCAAACAAAAAACCGGGGCTAACATTCCACTTGTGTTTGGTTGCCATTAAATCGTCGTGCCACTGTGGGTTATTGGACAAAACATCGCAAATGTTCATTAAGTTGGTTTCTTGTCTCCATGTGTTGTCGGCGCACGAAGACAACAAGAGGCTGAAAAAAACAAACAAACAATAGCGTGCAAGTGTGGTTTTGCTTGTTATGATATAGGTGAGTTTATTTTTAAAATACGGCATAAAAAAGATGGCATTTGATTTGGTAATACGTAATGGATCGGTTTGGATAAATAATACCCTACAAAAAATAGATTTGGGAATTAAAGATGGAAAAATTGTTCATATAGGTTCTATTCCTACTAAAAATATAGCGCAAGGCGCACAACAAATCAATGCCGATCATTTATGCATCTTTCCAGGCGCAATAGATACACAAGTGCATTTCCGTGACCCAGGCTTAACGCACAAAGAAACATTATATACGGGTACGCGTTCGGCTATTTTGGGTGGAGTTACAACCATCTTTGACATGCCAAACACCAAACCCAACACTATTTCAGGAAACGCATTGGCTCAAAAATTACAGATTGCGCGCTCTAATGCATGGTGTCATTTTGCATTTTTTATGGGCGGTGTACCAAAACGTATGGCGTGGTCTAAGTTGGAGCGTTTACCAGGTTGTTCGGGTATTAAGATTTTTTTAGGCAGCTCAACGGGTAATTTACTTGTGGACAAAGAGCCTGATGTTCGGTACATTTTTGAAAACTCGCATCGTCGTTTGGTGTTTCATAGTGAAGATGAGGCGCGTTTGGTAAGGCGTTCTTATGTAGCATCTGATGGAAAAGAGGCTCGCTTTCATCCCGTATGGCGTGATGCAAAAAGTGCGATTAATAGCACCGAAATGATTGTTCGGTTGGCCAAAAAATACCAGCATCCCATTCATGTCTTGCATGTGACCACGCAAGAAGAAATGAGTATATTGGCGCGTTACAAAGGCTTAGCGTCGGTTGAGGTGACGCCACAACATTTAAGTTTTAACGCCAGTCAATACCAAGCCATGGGATCTTTTTTGCAGATGAACCCTCCTATTCGAAAAAAACACCATCAAGATGCCTTGTGGCAGGCTTTACGTAAGGGTGTGGTGAATGTTATTGGTTCCGATCATGCTCCGCACACTCGGTCTGAAAAAGCGCAACCTTATCCACAATCACCCGCAGGCATGCCTGGCGTTCAAACCACCTTAACGGTTATGTTGACGCACATGCAAGAGGGGCGTTTATCCATGAAGCAGTTAACGCGCTTACTAATGCACGAGCCTTCGCGTTTGTATGGCATACAAGAAAAAGGAAGTATTGCTGTGGGTAAGGACGCTGATTTAGTGGGTATTGACCTTAAAAAGAATTACACCATTCAGGACAATCAGATGGGGTATCGTTGCGGTTGGACGCCTTTTCACGGGTTTAAAGCAAAAGCCAAGGTAACGTTTACCATTTTAAATGGAGCGCTTGTTATGCAAGACCAAGAGGTTTTGGGTTGTCCGTCGGGGCGTATGGTTTCGTTTCGTCAACCCGGTTAAATAAAGAAACCGTAAAAGATTATTGTTTGTACAAAAAAACCCACCAACCTTGCAGTGAAGGCGGGTGGGTTTTTAATGCGTTTAAGTGAACGTTTAGAAATCCAAATAAATTGTTTTGGTGGAGTATTTAGGATTTGATGTTTTTTTACCCGCTGTATTTGACCAAGTCACCACTTCTTCTTTGTCGCCTACCGTCTGTTTTACAGTTTCATTGGTATGCATAGAGGCAACTACAATGAAAGCTTTTTTTCCAGAGGTTGAAAATAACGATTCATCAATTGGATAATAAAATTTCACTTGACCTGCTGTTTGAGGTTTTACGCTGGCGCTGTACTCTTCTGCAACAGCAAATGTTCCACCGTACGGGTTTTGAAAATCGGCTTTGTCGGTATCATTAAAGTATTCAACCAAAGCGTTTGCATAGTTTTTAATGCCTGTAATTTTAGCAGAAGAATTGCTACCAGTTAATTTTTTGGCAGAGAAACTTTCGGAATCAAATTTTAACAAGTAATCGTTTTTAACGTACTTATAAACTTGTTGAAACTGCGATTGGGAAAGAGATTTTCTAGAGCTTTTAATGTAACTGTCGTATGTAACCGTTCCAATTGCAGCTAAAATACCAATGATAACAATAACCACCAGTAATTCAATTAATGTAAATCCGCGTTGTTTTTTTATCATCGTTTTGTCCTTTTTTAATCTTTTTAATATACGCTACGTTATTTTAAGCGTAACCTTTATTCATATTACAGCATAAAAGTTGTTGCGGGTAAAGTATAGGGGGTTTGTTATGAAAGACGTAGAACAAGATTAAGTTTTAACGTTTTTACCAATCCAGTATGAATAAAATATTCATAAAAAAAACGACAACGCCTGCCATTAAATCGTCACCCAGTACGCCCCAAACGTTGGGGTATTGTTTGTCTATTTTTCCAATAATACCGGGTTTAAAAATATCCAGTACACGAAACAGAACAAGCGTGATGACCAATAACGTAATGAATGTTTTTTGTGGTAGAGGTAATACAATTAATGGGTAACTGGCTACCCACATTCCCAGCACTTCATCGATGACAAAACATTGAGGATCGTGGTTGGTTTCTTTGGTTACCAGTATCGAATAACTCCACACGCTTAAAGCGCATAAGATAATAAATACCACAACGTATAAAATGGGTTGATGCGTAAAAAAATAAATGAAAAGTGCCGCTAATATAGAACCCCATGTGCCAGGAGCATAAGGCAAATAACCCACCAAACAACCACCAATTAATGTTGCTAAGTAACGTTGTATGGATCGCATGGTATGTTTTTATGAAAATTAACGAACATTATGATGTATTGTACATTTTTGACAAACGAGCAAGAAGTATGCGCATTTCAGGTTGTAGTGGTTGTATTGAATGTATTGTAGAGGAACCGCGCTTGCAAGCGCAAGCGGTGTGGTTGATTAGCCATCCGCACCCTTTACAAGAAGGCACCATGCATAATAAAGTGGTTTATACGCTTTCGCGTTGCGCTCTACAAAACAATGCCGTGTCGGTTCGCTACAATTTTAGAGGCGTTGGTGGCAGTGAAGGTGTGTTTAGTCATTCGTTTTTAGAGCAAGACGATTTGCATTCGGTGTTTGAATGGGTTGTTAAAGCGTATCCAGCGCTACCCATTGTGTTGGCTGGGTTTTCATTTGGCGCTTATATTAGCTTATTGGCGCTAAACACAAAAAGTCCCGCTGCTGTTGTTGTGATTGCACCACCTATTGGCAAACCACCATACAACTCATTGTTATTACCAAAAATTCATTACCCCACGTTACTGGTGGTGGGAAAACAAGACAACGTTATTGACCCATTTGTTTGTTTGCAATGGGCGGTAAAGCAAGACGGTTTAGATGCGTATTGGTTGAATCAGGCGGATCACTTTTTTAACGGTCGGTTGGTGGTGTTAAAAAAGGCAATTAACCAGTGGTATGAGTGCAACGTGAAACTTTAAACACTGGTTTTAACGCTTAAGGAATGCAAATCACCGGATTGTATTTCGTTGAAAAACAGTTTGAGGATGGATTGCTGGCGCTCTAAACGAGGGATTTCTTGAAAGCTTGCGCACTGTACCTGTACTTCAAAAGAACAGCCTTCGCCATTTAAAGTAACGGTACTGTTTGGAAAGTGCGATTGAATTCTTGTGCGAATTTCGTTTTCTGTCATGACTACGTCTGCATCCAAGGTAATTCATCAAATCGCCAGCCGTTTAAGGAAGAACGGTGTTGCTGTTCATCCAAGTCACCTTCAAAACCATGCTTCATATTGAGTGCTTTTTTAAATCCAGCCGTTTGTGCAAGTTGCGCTGCCTGAAGAGACCTATGCCCACTTCGGCACATAAAAATAATATAAACGTCTTTTAAATTTTCAAGCGCGTGTTGTAAAAGATCGGTAAAATTTTCACATAAGTCCCAAGTTGGCGCTTCTCTCAAAGGTATTAAGATACTTGCTGGAACGTAACCAATGTAGTCGTATTCCATGGTGGATCTAACATCAATTAAAACCGCCTGCTGGGTGGTTAATTTTTTAAAAGCGTCTTTTGGTAAAATATCTGTTATTTTTTCTGTATTCATGAAATATTTTTTGGTAGAATAATTTTTTGGTCTTAATTTACGACCATCGGTTTTATTAGGAATTAGGTAAGTAAATTATTATGTACACAGTGTATTCAATCAATAATTGCGGTTACTGTAACATGGCTAAAAGTATTTTGAAACAAAAGGGATTGGATTATCAGGAATTCAATGTCAATGAACAGCCTGAGAAAATGCAAGAACTATTAAAAAAAGTTCCTACCGCGCGTACATTTCCGCAAATTTTTTATAAGGAAGATTATATTGGTGGATTTAATGACTTAAAGCAGTCGTTTTGATTCAAGATTGGTTTTTAACAAACAGCGTTTTAAAAAAAATACGTTGTATATTTAATAGATAGAGAGAAACGATGAATTTTAAAAGCATTGCACACGAAGGAAAGGTAATTATTTTTTCGCAAAATTCCACGGGTGAAATTATTTATACCATTAGGCAAAGCGGTTTTGAGAACAATGCTTTAGATGGCAGCCCTTCTAACAACGAAGAATGTAATCCGTTTAACCCAGAAAACTTTGAAGATTGGGCTACATTGGTTTGCGATGATTCGCGTTTTGATGAATCCAACGTGGATTTTATGCAAAAAGAATTTTCTTACATCGACACAAAGAAAAAAGTACACCATCTGATAACACCTGTTTACGGTCAAGACAAAGAAGGTGAGCATCTTTCTAAGAAAGATGCCTTTGAATACAACGGTTTATCCAAAGTTATTCCTATATCAGCCTTAGGATTTTTAAATGTTTTTAGGGTGTCAAAAGAAGGTTATATTGTTTTAAACAGATACGTTCTAGATGGAATGAATAACATCTTGATTCCAAAACTAGAAGTTCGTTACAGACGTAGTGGCACGCGTTATCTTGAAAAAACCAACAAAAAACAAGATCTAAACAGCTTAGACACTCTGAACTACAAAGATGTTAATAATGAATCGTTTTACGAACCCACTTATCGTTTGAATTTTTTAGGAAAAATTGATCCTAGAGCTTCTTGGTTTTCCGTCAATTTTTCTGCAACGGGTCAAAGCGGCGCATACCGCTGGAACTTTTTTGTACACAACAGTAAGGATAACGCCATTGTTCTGAATTCTGTTTTAGCCAAGGAAGATTACATCATGAATTTTTCAGATCTTTTCTTTGATTACCCTTCTTCAGACAGCGTTCAAGCAAACCGAAAAGTGATTTCAGGTATTAAGACGTACACGTTGAATTTGGGTAGTGTTCGTTTGGTTGAAGATTTTGATACTACCCTGTATCAAGATTACGTTAACGTGGAACTTGGTGGTGAAAACGATCGTAAAAAACCCAACACCAAAATTCCCACCACTTCAAAATTAATGTTGGCTTTGCCTGTTGTTAAAGAAAAACAAGATGCCTCACAAGCCAATATAATTACGTTAGATATTGATCTTGGTATTGACGGTTTACCAAAAGTTAGCAACAAACCTAATGAGCAGTTGAATCTGTTAAGAGGAAATGTGGTATCTGAATCCATGCCAATTAGTCTGTTAGAAGAAGGTACGCCCATACTAAGCAATAAGAGTCCCTTAGAAACAACGGTTAGTGCCTTGCGCTTTCTTCCTAATGAAAACAAGGTGGAAGTATTGGTGGAAAGTGATGTATCGTCTTTCAAGATTGGAGACACCGTTGTACTCCCTAGTTTAACGCAGTACAACGCAAAATACTTGGTTGTTTCTGAATCTCACTCTGAAGAAGATGGCATTACTAGTTTGGCCTTGTCCGCTGAAAACGATGATATTACGGTACTGAAAAAAGCAGCTGATGAAAAACCTACTGCCGACAGCATTGGTATTGCGAAAATTATATCCGATGCAAAAAAAGATGTTTTGTTGTTTGATAACATGGTGGTTGGTTACGAAATGATAGACGACCAATTATTGGTTGATTGCGTTGGATCCTTAATACAACAAGGTGATCAGATTCAAATTTCAGGTGCTGGAAAGCAAGATGGTGTTTACCCTATTAAAGATATTGATGCACAAAGCAACACGTTAACCATTCAGTTCCCTTGGGAAGGTGGCAAGGTTATTAATTTATCCACATTCCGTCGTCGTGGTTTGCAATTTAATGATGAACGCGCTCATATCTTGGTTTCAAAAATGAAAGAATTGCAGTTTGATAAGAATCAAATACAGTTTTCTTTTAGTGTTTGGGTTTACATCCGTGAGCTTCCCACAGGCTCTCAGAAACAAACAATTCTTTTAACGGCTAACAATCAGCTTCAGCTTTTTGTAGAAAAAGAGGGTATTGTTCATGCCGTGTTTAATTTTGATAAAAAATCAACGGCTAAAAACATTGCGCTTGCATCAAAAAATGCGATACAGAAAGACAGTTGGAATTTTATTTCTTTTAGTGTCTCAAGTAACATAGAAACATCAAAAGTATCCATTCAGTTGTATTTGGCTGGAAAATTAGATGTTGGTGTTGAAAAAGAAGTTCACGATTTATCTTGGACGAACGACGCGTGGTTACTGGGTGGTTCGCAAGACAATAAAAAAACATCAACAGCATTACAAGGCTCATTATCCGATGCATCGTTTTGGTCTACCGCTTTAACGGCTCAACAAATGGCTGTGTATATGCATTCAGTACCCACAAACCATGAAAATAATTTGGTTGCTTTGTTGCCGTTAGGAGGCTTAGTAGAAGCTGGGAATGGCGACAGATCTACACCCAGTATTTTTAATTTTGACTACGATGCTCAGGTCTTAGGTGATATCTGCATACGGCCTACTATAGTACAGAATCAAAGTTCTTCTGGAGACAGCGTAGTTGGTTATGAAAACGATGGTTTAATTAATTTAAAACCGAATAATTTGTACGAAGAATCTTTTGAATTTCGTTTACGCTCGGGTGATGCATTTTTAAAATCCAAAGATATTTTAGATGCAGAAGGCAAAAACAAGATTTTTGATATTAATTTATGGGGAAAAATAACCTCAGAATCTGAGAAGAAGCAAAACTTTCAATCTCTTAATATCACAGTAGATAGTATAGATAACGGGTGGCTAGTTGTTCGTTTGCGTTTTTTATTGCCCCAAGATCTTCGTTTTTTCCGTTTATTTCATATTGAAAATTTGAAAGGCAAGTGGGATTTTTTGGATCTTAGAAATTACAGGCTAAAAAACATGTCTGACACCATTACTCATTATAATTTTAAGATGGATCTTCCTATTACTCAATTTAGTAATGCGGTCAAAAAGCAGGAAAAAAATAGTTTACTTGATGATCTTCAAACCAACGTTTCTTTGTCTTCTAAGAACGTACGCACATTGTCTGAATTGTTGGACGATGCCTCTCAAGACGTCTCATCTATTCTGAATTTATTGAAATCAAGATTGGCGCGGGAAAAAGAAAAACAGGAACAGATTATAAAGAAAATTAATGAAGTTAAAGCAAGCGTTGCCAAAAAAAAGAAAAGCGATCTAAATTATATGGTTTATTCCAAATCTTTTATGTCATCAAGATCTTTGGTTAGAAGGCATTGGAAAACAAATGCAATTATATGCTCTAAAATTAATGAAGAATGGAATAATTTATCAAAAAAAGGCTCAAACTCTCTTAGTGGTCAGTTCTTGTTCTTTTTTGATCTGCAACCAAACGGTTATTACCGTATGCGTTGCGATAATGGTCAGTATGTTAGAGCTATTAGCAATAAACATGATGATTATTTATATTATCTGACTGGCAATAAACGTGATACTTGTTTTTATGCAGTAACGCCTAATGTAAATGGTAATCCCCCTTTAAGTGATAAAAGCTATGAGTATCGTTTACAGGATGCTCAAGGTGGGAGTTTTCAGATACACGACGGCTCATTTCAGAGATATGTGAATTGGAGAAATGAAGGGAATGATGGAAAAGAGAATTTAATTTGGTGGGACAGCGCCCCAGGAAGACATTGGAACGAATATTGGTTTTTCAAAAAAACCGGCTACAAGAAAGGTGCAGCATCCGTAGTGAACGTTAAGAATTTTTCTGTAGAGATTAAAGAACGTAAAAAACTAGATTCGTCATTGGCTAAATGCGTAGAGAATATTAAAAAATTTACAGTCAATATTAAAGAACTAGAAGATAAAGGGTACAACAAGCAGCAATTAGCCGCTAAATTTCAGACTGCACAAACAAAACACAAAGCTATTGTAAAAGATATGCATATTGAGGCGGTTGCGGGTTTGCGAAATTCTAATTTATCTGGTTTTAATTTTTCAGACACTCAAAGTTCATTGGTTATGAAAGCAGCTTGTGTTGAAACGGATGGCTTGATGGGTTCTGTTGCGGTTCGTCAGTCCACTCAATCTAGAGTTGAATTAAATTATGTTAATCAACACGCCGGCTTGTGTTCTTTAAACCTTCAAGAACAAAAGGTATCTACCGAGCCAAACAATTGGTTGCCTGCGTTTGATAATATTGGATCGTACATCTTTTTAGATGAAAACGTTCTTAATTTAGACAACTCTATTAGTTTCAATAATGAATGGACCATGGAGACATGGTTTTATTTTCCTCCACACGACGTGGACAGTTTATGGAATGTTTTAGCGTGCAGTAAGGACGGCGCATCTCGGGTGGGTATTTTTAACTCTTCTCGTCTAGTTTGTGTAATTAAGGATGTTTTTTACGATAGTGGTTACGATTTAAAAACCATTTCGCTTGGTTGGCACCATTTAGCGCTTGTTAGTCGTTCGGATGGTTTGCATTTTTATATAGATGGCATGCCCAGCAAAACCGCAAAAAGAAAAAACAATATTTTAGCCTTTCACCCTAAAAATAAAACCTCTATTGCAACAGCCGACGATAGTAATTTTGCAATTCAAGATGGATTTTTCTTATCATTTTGGGTGAAAGTTAATCAGGCTGAAACGGGAAATTTATTTTCATATTTGGTTGATAATAAAAATGTCTTGACTGTAAAAAACACATCGCAGTTAGAGGTTATTTTAGATAAATCATCCAGTGCTTCTGGTAAAAATAAGACCTTATCTTTAGATAAAGATAATTCATGGCATAATATTTCTATTTCTTGGCTGCAGTCTACAGGGGATTTATTAGTTTGGAAGGACGGTAAGTTTGCATACAATGTTCACCATTTTGCCAAAGGGTTTAAATTACCCAGTAAAGGTAAATTTGTTGTTGGAGAAGCGGGTATTCAGGCGCGCTTTGACTCCATTGTTTTGTTATCTGCCCCTAGGCTTCCCGAAGAAGTAAGGGAAGATTTATATAAAGATTATTCTCTTGGTGATGAACCCGATTTATTGCATTTTTGGGATTTTGAATCGTTTAATATTAACAAGCAGAAACAGGAAGTTATTCTTGAGGATAAAGCAGAGAAAAATGCTGCGCATTTAGTTATTCCAAAGGCAGCTTACAATGCTAAAAATAACGAATACAGTATTTCTGTTGAAAAAATTAATCAAAATCATATACAAATAGATTGCATTGGTAATTCGTTTAAGAAAGATGCTCCTTTTGGCTCTATAACTCGTTTTGCAGTTTGGGATACGGCATTAAGTCAAAATGAATTAATGGCTAACATGTACTTGCCTTTGGAAGGACAAGAGTACGGCTTAAATATTTATTTATCCTCTAGAAAAGCACCCATGGGTGTTGATATTGCATTAAACAATTCAGACACTGTAAAAGGAAAATTATCCGATTATAAAATTTGGTCTGCTTCAACGCTGTCTTTGCCTCGCTTAGATCGTTATGGCTCATCTTTTTTTAATAACGTAGCAGAAAAAGCAGTTTTTGAACAAAGCGCATCTATTGATGTTAAAAACGGGTTTAGTTTGGAGTTTTGGTTAAAGGAATTGCAGGGTGAAAATTCCTCACGTCTTTCCGCAACCCTTCAGTACAAATCCGACAAAACTTCTGGTATGCAAACCATTGCTATTGGTAATGTTTCTGAAATGCAAAGTGCTCCTTTAACGGGTAAAAAAACATCCAATCAAGCTGTAGCGGATAATACCAGTAAGAAAAAAGTTATTGGAAAGACAGATTGGGTGCATATAGCACTTGTTGTACCAAAAGACGATTTAAATAAATTGTACGTTTATAAAGATGGCGTAGTTATTAAAGAAGTTGCCTTGAATGCAGCGTCTTCAATTGAGTGCTTTACTCTTGAAAAAAGTAAAGGCGTTGTGGCACTCTCCGAATTACGTTTATGGAAAATGCAGCGCTCTGCTGAACAACTGAGCACTTATAAAACGTATCGTTTTATCAATTTAAAAGCATTTCCAGAAAATTTATTTTTGTACTACTCGTTAACGCAGCCTCAAGCGGTAAATGCCGATGATAACGTTTTAGATTCAGCGGATGCAGTTGTAAAAATAGGGGAATTTTATCTTTATCAAGATCAATACTTGCCCATTGGATCTAAAAGTTTTAATGTTTGTGAATACACAGTAGTTGGTCAATTCGTGAATGAAAGTTATGTAGCACCTGTGTTGAAAGGAGCGCTGTACGCTTACGCATTGAATAGCTTCATTCTTCCTGAAAAAAGATTGCAAGAAATTGAGCAAAAATGGGTTGGTAACGCTCAGTTTGAACCCACTATTATTGGTTATATTGAGGGCGCTCCACCGGTTCCATCTGAAAATTTGGTGTTGCCCATTAACTACAATGATTTGGTTTATTTGCAGTTTTCTGTTAACAAAGACACGGAGTATCAGTGGGAAGCAACTAGGAATTTTTCTCAAGGCGCGGACATTGATTTATCCGTTGGTGCCGCATGGGATGTGAACATGCAATCGGGTATTGGTGTGTCTGTTTCTAAAGTGTTAACACGCGGTTTTGCTGGGTTTAAAGGTCGTCTTAATATGGATGCTACCGAAACACGTCGTTCTAGCATTACGTCTCGTTCATCTGTCAATGTGATGAACAGAATGAGCTTAAGGGGGTACAGTAAAAAGGATAAGCGTTTTGAGCATTTGGGTGATGAAATTTATGTACCAAAAAATATTGGTTACGCTCTTGTGGAATCCGCTATGGCCGATGTCTTTTTATTGCGTTTAAAAGGTAGTCAAGAACCATTATCGTATGATATTAGACCAGTTGAAGATATTCCAAGAGACTTAAATATAATTGAGTTTTTAATTAATCCGCACTACACATTAAATGGTTCTTTGGATGGACAAATTGGTTTTGAACCCGCTTTGGATCAATTAAAGCATGTTCCAGAAATGCGCGCGAAATACGGTTCTTTATATCCAGCCAGTTACTTTAGATTAAAAGAAACGTATGACTTAATTTCTCAATTAGAGCGTCAAGACAAAGCGCGAAGAGCATATTTTGATAACTTTGATGTTACAGTCACCTCAAACTCTCTTGAAAACTCATTGCCTGAGGATTCCTTAAATAGGAGTGAGGAAGACAAGTACAACGTTGAAGTATCATCAAATGAAAAGAACAAGGACAGTAAACAGAAAAAAGAAGCAAACGTTGATTTTGGAGAAATGGATGAAAAGAAAAACAACTTAAAATCAAATTCCGCTAATCAAAAAAATCGTGTACAAAAAAACGCTTTATTTGATAAAAACAAAAAGAACGAAGCACTTGCTTCCTTGTCGGGATGGCAGAAGAAAATGGAAAACATTTTATTGCGTTCCAGTAAACGTAATTTAGTGAATAGTTACGTTTGGAGTGCGGATGGTGGTTTTTATTCAGAAGAACAAAGTTTTATGGATATGACCAATCATAGCATTGGAGGTAGTTTCACATTAGGCGGTGCATTGGGCGCTATTGCTGATATTACGGTAATGAACTTTAAGCTTGATTTAATTGCTTTATACAATATTAGCTTGAATCAAACATTAACAAAATCAACTCAAAATACATCGTTGGTTAATTTGGATATCAACATGATGAATTTAGAGAATCGTGAGATTACGGATGAGAAAATGAGACCTCTTTATCCTGGTGAAAAAGTTTCTAAATATCGTTTTAAAACTTTTTATTTAGAACCAAGTGTTGAGCATTTTAAAGACTTTTTTGATTATATCGTAGACGCTGAATGGTTGATGGGGAATAACGAAAACGCCAGGGCATTGCGACAGGCACAAGGTTCAAAACCCAATAAAGCGTGGCGTATTTTTCATAGAGTGACCTATGTAGAACGTGCGTTACTAGCGGGTGTTGGTCGTAATATGACTCGTTCGGATAGTTTGAATCAATCCGTGGATCTTATTACTCGTTACTTACAAGTAATTAACGAGAAAACCGATTTAATTGCAGGGCAATCCAGCTTGGTTAATTCCACGATTGAAGAAAGTTCAAGAAGTGTTATGAATCAATCCAGCAATGAAGCCACCACGCTTGCTAATAAGCAAAATGATATTCTTGTTAAAATTGAAGAATTACTGAAGAAAAAAAAATAATTCTTCGTAACGTTTAAATACCCAACGCTTTGCTATTTTTAAAAGAAATAGAAAGCGTTGGGTGTTTTTTGGTTTATTTATAATGACTATTTTTATCACCGGTTCTATTGCTTACGATACATTAATCTTTTGTAAACAACCCTTTCAAAGCGTTTTTCAAAATGGCGAAGCATTGGGCGCGGTTTTTTTAGCCGAACAAAAAGAAAAACATTTCGGGGGCTGTGCCACTAATATTGCCTTTCACGCTAAACTGCTTGGTCTGCCCGCTTATCCAGTGGGTTGCGTGGGATCTGATTTTGATGATTACAGTCTGTGGTTGAAAAAACATTGCGTTTCAACGGATTATATTTTTTCGCATCCATCCTGTTACACCGCACAAGCGATTATTGCAACGGATATTCAGAATCGTCAAATTACTTTTTTTCATCCGGGTGCGATGGAGTACAATTGCGATTACATTCATCGTTTGCAAGGTATTAATGCGCGTCTAGCCATTGTTTCGCCTAATAATATAAACGCTATGATGGAGCTATGCCGTTTTTTTGCTTCTGAAAATATCCTGTACATTTTAGATCCTGGTCAGATGATAGGCGCTTTGTCTAAAGAGCAACTTGCGTTTATGTTAAAGCACGCACGCTATTTAATTGTGAACGAAGACGAAGGGGTTTTGCTGGAAAATATTTTGGAGCAAGATCACCAAAAAACCGCAAAATGCGTTGAGGCGCTTATAATTACACAAGGAAAAAGGGGTGCTACGCTTTACAATAAGGAAGAAGTAAGGCATTTTGCAGGTTTGAAAATTGGTAAAGATATTGATCCAACGGGATGTGGAGATGCCTTTAGATCTGGTTTATTGTATGGATTGTATTGGGGTTTAGACTGGAAAAAAACAATGGGCATTGCAAATTTAATGGGTGCGTTAGCGGTTACTTATGTGGGAACGCAATCTGCTGTATTTTCATTCAAGGAAATTAATTGCTATGCTCAGAAGTATGTGGGTGTTGATCTGTTAGAAAATAAATAGGTTATGCAATTGTTATGCCCCGCTAAAATTAATTTATTTCTACATGTTTTAAATAAACGTAAGGACGGTTATCATAATATACAAACCATTCTCCAGCGTATTGAATGGTTTGACGCGCTAAAAATTCAACTCAATCATTCTGGACGCTTTACCGCTCATGTTGTAGGGGAAAATATTGCACCCCAAGAAAACATCTTATATCGTGTTTGGAAGTTTTTGAAGCAAAAAAATACATTAAAACCCAACGTTGGATGCAGTGTTTCTTTGCAAAAGAACATTCCTTTAGGCACGGGGTTAGGGGGAGCCAGTTCAAATGCAGCCACTTTTTTGATGGCATTAAACAAAACACTTGAACTAAAACTTAATACCAAGCAATTGTCTGAAATTGCTTTAAAAATAGGCTGTGATGTACCTTTTTTCCTTCAGCAAAAAAGCGTTTGGGCACAAGGCGTAGGCGAGCGATTCACCGATCTACACATACCGGCTTACCATTACGTATTAATTTGGCAAAACGAAGCCTGTCTTACCACGAACATGTTTAAAAACCTTCAGGTCATCGCGCGTAAAACAAGGTCTATTCAGGAATGGAATTTACAACATCTTCATTTTAAAAACGACTTTGAATCCATGGTATGCAAGCAAAATACAAACGTTAAAATGGCACTTCATTGGTTAAAAAACAACACCAATTCGCATCGGGTAAGTATGACGGGTTCTGGTTCATGTGTTTTTGCGGCATTCACCAATCAACATCACGCTCAATTGGCATTTCAAAGTGCACCGTTTCAAAATAAAAAAGTTACCAAAGGCATCGTTGAATTTAAAGCATTGACAGCACAAGGGTTTTGAGTATGATATTGTCTTAATGAGAAAAACAATGGGTCGTCGCCAAGTGGTAAGGCAACGGGTTTTGATCCCGTCATTCGGAGGTTCGAACCCTCCCGACCCAGCTTCTAAAGTATGATTATATTTACTGGAAACTCAAACACCCAACTTGCTCGTCTTATAGCCGATCGCAATCAAGTCAAGCTGTCTGCGTGTAGTGTGTATAAATTTAGTGACGGCGAACCTATTGCTGAAATTAATATCAACGTAAGAGGCAAGAGTATTTTTATTATTCAGTCCGTTTGTCCTCCAAGCTCATCAGAAACACTGATGGAACTGTTGGTCATGATAGATGCAGCAAAGCGTGCTTGTGCCAGTGAGATTAATGTTATTATTCCTTACTTGGGTTTTGCGCGACAAGATCGTAGATCCGCGCTTTCTAGAACGTCCATTACATCAAAATTAGTAGCCAATTTAATTCATACGGCGGGCGCAACCAGAGTCGTAACTTTAGATTTACACTCTGAACAAATTGAAGGTTTTTTCGACTGTCCAGTAGACAACATTTACGCATCACCTGTTTTGTTGCACGATATTCAGGAAAAATACAAAAATATTATTGTTGTTTCTCCTGATATTGGTGGGGTGGCACGATCCAGAGCTATTGCTAAACGCTTGAACAATTCCAATCTTGTTATTATTGATAAACGCAGACCTGCGCCCAATCAGTCTGAAGTTATGAATATTATTGGTGACGTTCAGGATAAAACATGTGTGATTTTGGATGACATTATTGATACAGCAGGTACGATTTGTAAGGCGGCCGAAGCGTTGATAAAAAACGGTGCTTATCAAGTGGTTTCGTATGCAACACATCCTATTTTCTCTGGTCATGCTATTGAAAATATTCAAAACTCACATTTGCATGAAGTGGTTGTAACTGATACAATTCCTCTTACCGATTCAGCGGAATCTTGCACTAAGGTACGTCAACTTTCTGTTTCCAGCTTGATGGCAGAGGTGCTTGAGTGCGTTGATCGAAATAAGTCCATTCGCAATTTGTATGATAATTTTTAAGGTATTCTCATGAACAACACGTTAGAAGTCTTTCCTCGGAAAGATATTGGTAAAAAATATAATAAAATTCTTCGCCGTTCTCAAAAGATACCTGCCATCATATACGGCGGTAAAGCAGAGGCTCAATCCATCATTGTAGACGATAAACAGTTTAGAAAGGCTGTAAACTCCGACAATTTTTTAGGTTGCGTTATAGATGTTGCGTTAGAAGGTAAAACACAGTCTGTTTTCGTAAAAAATGTTGAACGTCACCCGTACAAAGATTTAACGTTTAGTATTGATTTTCAACGCGTTACAAGCAAGCAGAAAATAAAAGTCCGTGTTCCTATTACTCCCATTAACGAAAAAAAATGCGAAGCCATTCGTTTAGGCGCTGTTTTAACCATGCTGATTGATAATACATGGATTCGTTGTTTACCAAAAGATTTACCAAAAATGTTAACGGTGGATGTTGCGGATTTGCAAGTAGGCTCTTCTATTTATTTATCGGATTTGAAAATACCTAAAGACACCGAATTATTCAATCTTTTGCACAACAGCACATCTTACAATCAGGCTGTTTTACGCGTCTTAAAATCTAGAAAATCTCAAGACCTCATTGATGAAGATACAAGCACTACCACCGAGGAGCCTGAAGACGCATAATTTTGTGAATGTCCAAACATATTAAGGTAATAATTGGTTTAGGGAACGATGAACCGCAGTACTTAGACACCAGGCATAATGCGGGGTTTTGGTTTGCAGACCGTTTGGCTGACAACGCTTCTTTTGTAAAACACAGTTCCTTATTTTGCCGCAAGCTTAATATATTTTTTTTGGATCAAAAAATTCTTTTGATTAAGCCAACCACATTGATGAATTTAAGCGGCAGAAGTGTTTCTGCCGTGCTAAAGTTTTACAAATTACAACCGCATGAGATATTGGTTGTGCACGATGATTTGGACATTGAAGAAGGTTGTATTAAACTCAAGACACAAGGTGGTTATGCGGGTCATAATGGTTTATTAAGTATTGCTCAACATTTAGGTACCGATCAATTTATGCGTTTAAGAATTGGTATTGGTCGTCCATTGGGGAATGAATCCGTTAGTCATTTTGTATTGGCGGTGCCGTCAAAGAATAGAAAAGCACGCATTGATCAAGCGTGTGAACATGCAATAAAGCACTTATTACTATTAAAAAACCCAACCGATTTTATGGGTATGGTACATGCTAGGAGGTTTATATGAGTTTAAAATGCGGTATTGTCGGATTACCGAATGTTGGTAAATCGTGTTTGTTTAATTGTTTAACGTCTGCAGACGTTCCTTCGGAAAATTATCCGTTTTGCACCATTGACCCTAACGTTGGTATTGTGGAAGTTCCAGATGATCGTTTAAGAAAATTGTCGGATTTGGTTTCCACTAAATCCAGCGTACCTGCTGTTGTAGAGTTTGTGGATATCGCGGGTTTGGTTCGTGGTGCTTCTAAAGGAGAAGGCTTGGGTAATCAATTTTTAAGTCACATTCGTGAAGTAGACGCCATTATGCACGTGATTCGTTGCTTTGAAGACGATCAAGTTCTTCATGTAGACGGTAGTGTTAATGCCATGCGCGATGCAGAGACTATAGAGGGTGAATTAATTTTATCCGATTTAAGCGTTTTAGAAAAAGCAAAAGATCGCGTTGCTAAAATGGCAAAATCAGGCAACAAAGATGCTAAAGAAACCATAGATGTTATTCATAAGGCCATTGCACTATTCAATGAATTAAAGCCAGCCAGAACGCTAAATGAAGACGATAAATTGCTGTTAAAAGAGTACCAATTGCTTAGTATCAAGCCTGTTTTTTATTTGTTAAACGTCGACGAAGCTTTTTACAGCCAACCAAACAATAACACCATGGTTTCTGAATTTCAGAACGCTAATGTTTCGTTTTTAACGGTATGCGCTAAATTGGAGCAGGATTTGGTGTCTTTAGATTCAGACGAACAAACCATGATGCTTGAGGAATTTGGTTTAAACGAACCCGGTTTGGACAGAGTAATTCGCTACGTTTATTCCATGTTAGGTTTGATGACTTTCTTTACGGCCGGTGAAAAAGAAGTGCGCGCATGGACCATTAAGAAAGGTTACACAGCGGATATGGCAGCGGGTGTTATTCACACCGATTTTGAAAAAGGTTTTATTCGTGCTGAAACCATTCATTACAATGATTTTGTTGAACACGGTGGTTGGTCGCCTTGTAAAAACGCTGGCTTGATGGAGTCCAATGGAAAAACGTACGTTGTTCAAGACGGTGATGTGATGAATTTTTTGTTTAACGTTTAAGAAAAATAAACACACAAATAAAAAGACAGCAGGTAACCAAGGTTATTCAATCAAAACTAAAAATGCTGTAGTAGCTATGAAACACAGGGATGGTGGAGTAAAAGCAAGATGTTCAATAAATAATAGTTTAACACTTCAACAGTGTATAATAGTAGTATAGAGCAAGAAAGCACAATAAGTAAAGCCGAGGCGCTAGCACACAATTTTGCGCTGCTGCCTATGAATTTTAGCTCAACCAATGAATCCGTTAATCCGTTAATCCGTTAATCCGTTAATCCGTTAATCCGTTGAGTACGTGTGCAGTGGTTACCAGTCTAAAACAGACCAAGCTAGATTTTTACCAACCTATTAAGGGTTATAAAAGATGATGGTTAATCATAGCGTCAAAAGAATATATAAATGGAATGGCTTCTACTAATGGAATTGAAAGTGTGTGGGCTGTTTTTAAAGAGAAGTTATCATGGCACTTTTCATTACTTCAGTAAGAAACATATTGATAGATATGTGAATGAATTTACTTTTAGATTAAACGAGGGTAATGTAAAAATTGATACTGTTGATAAATTAAGAGTGTAGTTTTAAACATGAAATTAAGTTATAGGGAATTAATAGCATAAATATATTTTAAGAGATATGAGATAAAATTTAACGGAACAAATGCAGATTTTATAGATAAATTGAATAAGTTCTTTTCTACAAACCTAAAAGGAGAACAAGTAGGAAGTGTGTTTAGGTATGTAGCAGAAGATAATGGTATAAGTTATAAAATTAATTTGCATACAAATGGAACTGTACAGGTTCAGCCGCCCAATAAAAAAATATATTCTGCAGTAGAAAGGGCGTTGGCAGAAAGCAAAAATATAGATGTTGTAACAAAATCAAAAAAACAAGTATTTATAGTTCATGGTCATGATGCAAACTCAAAAACTTTATTAGAAAACATATTGTTAAAATGGGATTTAAAGCCTTATGCACTACAAGATGAAGATTCACAAGGAAAAACTATAATAGAGTTTTTAGAAAATGAAATAGTTAAGCATTTTGTAGGAATAGTTTTACTCACAGGAGATGATATAGGATATTCTGTAAAAGACGGTAAAGAATCAAAAAGACCAAGAGCAAGACAAAATGTTATTTTAGAGTTAGGAATGCTGATTGCTTCTTTAGGTAGAGATAAATGTATCATAGTAAAAAAATCAGACACAGAAATACCCTCTGATATAGATGGTCTTATATATATTAATTTTGATAAATCAATTGATGAAATAAAAGATAAATTAAGAGATAAGTTGGTTAATTTAGACATTCCTATTAGCGAGAGTAAAAAATAAAAACACAAAGAGGTTAGAAACTTTATTAAATAAAGTTGTAAGTTATAAACTTAAAGAACCACAAAAAAACCAAATAAACAGCCTAGTAAGCCAGAATTAGAGGAAGTTTATATTTTTAACAGTGATTTAAATTTTTAAAAGCATTAAGCATATAATTCCTCTAATATATTAGAGCTAAGTTGGTTGGGGTAAAAAATAGCACTATAACAAATGTAGATAATGATGTGTTTTAAAGTACATAAAACATATTTTAGGCAATGATAAACGATTAACCTTACTTAAGCGCAGGCGGAGACGAATATATTAAGATTCAACAAAAATTGAGTTTTTATATTATTTTTTCCCATACATGACTGGGAGACTATTCTTATTAAAAGATAGAGGTATTTATGTAATTGATAATAGGTTGCCACAACCAAATTGGTCAGAAGGTCATGCAGAAAAAGCCAAATCTAACAAAGTCTTTAAAAAATAGGAAGTACTTAATTATGAGTAAAATAGATTTTTCTACAGGTATTATTTATTGTATAGAATGTTTATTAGCTGCAGAATAGTGAACACGTAGTCGTAACCCATCATTAATAAAATGTATGCGCTTGTTTGTACAGCAATTTAAAGGGTATTTGGCGACAGCTATGCGAGAGTAAATCTTGATTTTATTAGCGACCATCGTCATCACAAAAACAAACGGAAAGATGTCATCCGGAAGAGACAAGACCATTAACAATTAGAGAATATGCTCGGATTCAAATATTTCCTGATGACTGGTGTTTCTCTGGCTCTATTAGCAGTCAATACAAGCAGATAGGAAATGCCGTACCAGTAAATTTGGCCTATGCAGTTGGCAGAAGTATTATACGGTTGCTGAATAGCATTGAACAAAAAACTGTAAAACCAAAACAGTTTGACGCGGTTTAACGAACGTATTAATCGTTTTTTTAAAGGTATTTTATTGTGTATGGGGTGTAATAGAGTGAGTAACAGTCCATGTGTAAAATTTTTCCTTGGAAAGTGGTTGAGTCATCCAAGATTGATCGGGCGCAGGTTGGGCAATAACCGCTTTAGCCGTCTCTAAAGATCGCATGGGTTTAAAGCGCTTCATTCCGTTTTGAGTCATCCAAGCTATTTTTTTTTCACCAATAATGGTTAGAATAACTTCATTGGTCATTTGACAATCTCCTAAGACGTAATCCATAACCAAAGCGTGCTCTCCATTTTTCCATTTTATAGGAGCCTGACTTCCATGCATTAATTTGGTTTGAGTAATTTCCATTGCCTGTGCCACCTTGGCTAATCCAACAGGGAATCCAGTGATATTAAAAAATTGAAACATTGGATCGTAGCTGTTTAAAGCAACCTTAGAAGCTAGCGCCATATTTTTGGCTTGGTAACCCAGCCATTTAAAATCAAAACCTAAGCCATTCCAGGCGCAAATCATGTACCCTTCTTTTTGCTTTAAATCTAAATACTCCAATAGTTCCTGTGCTTTCTTTGACGTTAAATTTAATTCAGGTTCACCCTCTTTGTTTTTTGAAAACCATATTTTTTCTTCGCCTTCATGAATAGCCGTTGCAGCAACGGAAATATGAAAGGGGGCATATTTTTCTAGATCTTCGTGGGGTTTTAAATCAAAGATATCCGATAACTCAATATCAAAACTTAGTATTTTTTGAGTGTCAGTGATGGAAGAAATAGAGTTCACCATTCAAAATAAAGCCGATTTTTTTTAATCAACGCAACTATTGCCATAGTAGTCCGAATTAACCACGCGACCTTTTTTAAATTCAAACGTTAGATAACAGTTCAATTCCATTACCGAGGGTTCAAATCCATCGTATGAATTTATGCTGGTATAATCATCCGTTTCTATTATATCAACATAAGAGTCGGATCCTTCAAAATAAACTTCGTCTTCAGATTCGTACGCTAAAAATGTTGAATTTCCAGATGTGTATTTTTGATCGGGTATTCCAAAGTGCCTAATAATCTCAACTTCGGTTTTGTTGTACCATGAATGTACCAATTTTTGAAACCCTCGTTCCGTTCCGCAACCTGCGATTAGTAGAGTAAATAACGCAAACATAAGATAGGCAATTTTCATAGCGATAGCTCTTTATTTGGTATAATACAGATTAACATTAAATTTTTAAGGCGTAAAGATAAAATGCGTTACTATTAAGCAAAGTTTAAAGTTCATGAAGTACCGTAATAGGCATACCTTCCACACCTGCATAGAAAACCAAAATAACGGCAGGCTCATCGCTTTCATTGATTCCATAATGCAATTGATTAACCATTTCTATAATAGAGTCACCAGCTGTTAAGTACAATACATCGTTTTTTGGTGTTTTAACTGTTAATTTTCCTTGCAGCATAACGCCGGCGTTGATACCTGTGTGTATGTGCAAAGGAAGTGTTGTGTGAGGCGCAACGGTAATTTTAAGAATTGTAACTTTTGGTTGTCCTGAAGGGTAAGCGGGTAGCTTGCTGTCGTTCCAGCTTTGAGTGGATTCGGCTAATTTTTCAACCTGTACGGGGGGAATATTGGCGCTGAATGCATGGTACTGAAATAGTAAAAAAAAAAGAGTGATTACTGTATATTTCATGCTTGTAAATTTATGTGTTTATAAGAAGTATTAATTCTAACAGATAAAACTAAAATGTAGTGTTTTATTTAGTTTCATAAGATACACATCTAAAGATACCTTTAAATGTGTATTCATTCTTCTTTAATGAACAAACTGTTGTTAAAATGGTATGCGTTATTTATATGTATAGAAATGAAAATTAGTGCCGTTATACCTGTTTACAATAGAGCGCATTGCGTTGTAAATGCTATTAAAAGCGTATTGAATCAAACGCAATCCGTGCACGAAATTATTGTGGTAGACGATGGTTCAACGGACAACTTAAAGCAAGTGATTGATGCATTAAAAATTTCTACAATCCAATTAATACAACATGAAAAAAACAAAGGTGCTTCCGCGGCACGCAACACGGGTATTCAAGAAGCAAAATACGAGTATATTGCGTTTTTAGACAGCGACGATATTTGGTTGCCTCATAAAATAGCACGACAAATGCATTTTATGGAAAAGTATCAATTGGAAATGAGTTGCACCAATTTTTCTTTCACTGAAGTGGACTCTCAAGAACAAAGAGAAGCGTACAGACCGTTCAAAAGCAATACGCTTACGGTGCACGATTTTGCGTGGGGATGTTTTGTTTCACCCGGTTCAACGTTTGTTTGCCATATAAATTGCTTGAAAGACGTGGGTGGTTACAATACAAGCTACACGCGCTTTGAAGATTGGGATTTATTATTAAACTTAACATACCATCATCAATACACGGTGGGCTGGTGTTCAGAGTGTTTGTCGGTTATTTATGTAGGAGAGCATGCTGCTTATCGCAGTATTTTGGAAAGTGTAAAGCGCATTCAAACAACGTACGGTTGTATTGCAGATTATTGCATCACAAGTCGTTTGCGTTCAGCGGTGTTTTTTTATCGCTCGCATGCGTATTTTTTGCAGAAGCGTTACGTGGTATTTTTGTGCGCTTTATGCATCAGTTGGTTGGTTTACCCTGTGAATAACACATTATTTAAATGGATTTTTTTCCCAAAATTAAAACGTTTATTGCGTCGTAAAGTAAAGTAAAGTAATTTTTTATTGGGGGGCGGTGAAGCAAGCGTAACTGCCTAAGACTTTTAAGCTCAATACCCATGGTTGCATGTTTTTAAGAGCATTTTGAACGGGTGATTCGTCAATGTGTCCCTCAATATCAATAAAAAAAACGTACGTCCATTTTTCTCGTTTAGCGGGGTAGGACTCAATTTTTTTCATATTAATACTATTGGCATTAAAGCACTGCAACACTTTGCATAATGCACCGGGTTGATCGTTTAATTGCAAAAAAAGCGATGTTTTATCTTTTCCGGATGGCTTGGAATTGCAACGACCTAAAATAACAAAACGCGTTACATTATCAATGGATTCTTGTATTTGGCTTTCTAAAATAGGAACATCAAATAATTTGGAACCCAGTGCTGATCCAATGGCTGCAATGCTTGAATCGCGCTTGGCTTTTTCAATGGCTGCGGTGGTGCTGTTTGTGCTTTCTTGTATGGTGTCTGGTAAATGCTGCCTTAACCAATCTTTACACTGCAAAAGTGCTTGAGGGTGAGAGGCAATTTTCTTAATTTCAGAAGGTGTTTTTGCTTGTGTAATAAGATGATGGTGAATGGGTAATTCCAATTCTGAGCAAATAAACAGCTGCGATTGTATTAAAGATTCTAACGTAGAGTGAACGCAACCTTGTAGTGAATTTTCTATAGGAACAACCGCATAATCTATTTCAGAATTTCTAGCCATTTGATCAAAAACATCGGCAACGTTTTTTTCAGCCGTAAACGTAATATTGCTTCCAAAATGCTTTACAGTCGCCTCGTAACTGAAGGTGCCTTTTGGACCAAGGTACAAGACGTGTAGTTTTTTTTGCAAGCTACGGCAGGCGCTAATAATTTCTGTAAAAATATTGGAAATTTGCGTGTCTTGAAGACCGTTTTTATTGTTGGAGATGAGGCGGCTTAAGATTTGTCGTTCTCGTTCAGGACGATAAACAGCCGCACCATTTTTGGCTTCAAAAACCTGTTTGTTTAGGTGAGCGCGTTTTGTAATAAGAGACAGTAATTGGTCATCAACACCGTCAATCGTGTTTCTAATTTCTTGCAACGTAGGCGATTGCTTGGTTTTTTTATCCATGTTTTTGTTTAAATTGATCCATAAAATCAATTAACGTTTCCACACCAGATAATGGCATTGCGTTGTAAAAGCTTGCGCGTAGTCCACCTTTGGAACGGTGACCTTTCAAGTTTTTTAAACCCGCTTTATTGGCATCTTCCAAGAAAGCGTTCTCTAGTTTTTTGTCATTCATATAAAACGGAACATTGGTTTTAGAGCGGTGCATAGGGTGTACGGGATTGCTGTAAAACTCTTGATGATCCAAATAATGGTAGAACGTTTCTGCTTTTTTTGTGTTGCGTGCTTCCATAGCTGTAAGTCCACCCAATTTTAATACGTGTTCAAACACCTTATTGGCAAAATAAATAGAAAAAACAGGTGGTGTGTTATGCAGTGAATTTTTCTTAACTTGATCGGAGTAAGAGAACATATCGGGTAATTCGGTTTTTGATTTCTCCAAGAATGTATTTTTAATCACCACCAATGTCATGCCAGCGGGGGCAATGTTTTTTTGGCAGCCCGCGTAAAACATATCCAACGATTGTGCAGGGATGGGGCGAGAAAGAATGTTGGAGGAGACATCTGCCACCAATGGGTTTTTGGTGTTGGGAAAGTCAAACCACTCAAAGCCATCAATGGTTTCGTTTAGAACAAAATGCGTATAAAGCGATGGTTTGCTTTGTATACTGGTAATAGGTTGGGTGAAATGACTGGATTGATTGTCGCCGCAAATATGAACCCGACGTTTCATTTTTTGAGCCTGTTCAATAGCTTTTTTAGACCAGTAACCACTGCACACGTATTCAACGGATTCATTGGTTGAGCTAAAATTCATAGGCAACAGTGCAAATTGTGTGCTGGCGCCTCCTGTGAGAAATAAAATAGAGTATTCGTTGCTTCTTAAATTAAGTAGTTCAAAAAGATGCGTTTTAGCGGAATTTAAGATGTGTTGAAATTCGTCCGATCTGTGGCTAATTTCAAGAACGGATAAGCCTGTTCCCAATGTGTTGTTAAATTCTTCGCGCACAGAATGCATTACTTCTGGAAACATCATTGCTGGACCAGATGAAAAATTGATGGCACTATTTTTATTGCTCATCGTCTTTTGCAATTAACGTAATGCTCACCAATTGATCGGTTTTTGGTATTTTAATCAACCGCACTCCTTGAGTGTTACGGCCTAATTTTGGTATTTGTTTAACGTTGGAGCGAATAATATTTCCTTTTTCAGAAACCGCTAAAACCTGTTGAGTATCATCGGCAATTTTTGCGGCAATTAAAAGACCATTTCGCGCGCTGGTTTTAATGGCAACAACGCCTTTTCCGCCTCTTTTTATGGTGGAAAATTCATCCAAATTGGTTCGTTTACCATACCCTTTTTGACAAACGCATAGTAAGCTTTTTTCGCTGGTATTCGAGGTCTCCACAAAACCAATGGTGCAATCGTTTTTACCCAATCGCATACCGATAACACCCGAACTGGTTCTACCGGTTTTTCGTATTTCAGACGCATGGAAGCGAATGGCACGTCCTTGGGATGAAAAAATCATAATTTGAGCGTCTTCTTTCACCAAACACACATCAATTAGATTGTCGTTTTCTTTAATGTTAACGGCAATAATTCCAGAAGAACGTGGTCTTGAAAATTCGGATAAATCAATACGTTTAATAATACCCAAACGCGTTAGAAGCAGCACTTGTAATTCATCGTAGTTTTTAATGGGTAGAATGCTAACAATTTTTTCCCGACTGGATAAATTTAACAAATTAATGATGGGCTGACCTTTGGCTTGATGGCTAGCGGAAGGAATGTTGTAACAGTTCAACCAATACACCTTACCCAACGAACTAAAACACAGAACAATATCGTGAGAATGCACATTCAAAACGGCTTGAATTTCGTCTTCGGATTTCATGCCTACTTGGCGACCTTTTCCTCCTCTTTTTTGCGCGCGATAATCATCAAGTGGTTGGCTTTTAATGTAGCCGTCTAGTGATAAAATAATAATACGCTGTTCTTTGGGAATAAGATCAATGGCTTCTAGATTTACAGATTCCGACCAAATTTCAGTTTTTCTAGGTTGCGCGTAGTTTTCTTTAATGAATTCTAATTCTTCAGACATTAATTGTTTTAGTTTTTCGGTGTCGTTTAGAATGTGAATGTATTCGGCAACCTGTTCCAATAAATCTTTAAATTCATTGCATATTTTTTCTTGCTCTAAACCCGTTAAGCGGTGTAGACGTAAATCCAGAATGGACTGAGCCTGTTGTTCGGAAAGTTGGTAGCCTTTTTCAGACCAATGCTGTGCATCGTTTAGTCGGGTTTGCTTGTATAAAATGTCTTGCGTTGTAAGCAGTTGCGTCAATAGATGAACGGACCACACGCGACCTATTAACTCTTCTTTTGCTTGCGCAGGCGATTGAGCGCTCCTAACCAGTTCAATGACCTCATCCAAGTTGTCCAAGGCAACCGTTAAACCTTCTAAAATATGCAAACGTATTTTAGCTTGATCCAGCAAAAAGATGGTGCGTTTAATCACCACTTCACGTTTGTGATTAACAAAGGCATTCAACGCATTTTTTAAATTAAAAAGTTGTGGTCTTTTCTCGGACAATGCCACCATGTTAATACCATAAGTAACCTGAAGGTCGGTTACTTTATACAGCTTATTAAGCAGTACTTCTGCGTTTTCACCTCTGCGTACTTCAATAAAGATGCGCATGCCTTTTTTATCGGACTCATCACGTAAATTGGTAATGCCATCCAACGTTTTGTCCACAACCATATGGGCAATTTTTTCAATAAGACGCGCTTTATTGACCTGATACGGTAATTCCGTTACCACAATGGCTTGTTTAGAACGCTCTATATCTTCAATATGCGCAAGGGCTCTTAATTTAATTTTTCCACGACCGGTGCGGTACGCTTCTTCAATACCCGTGTGACCGTTAATAATAGCTGCGGTTGGAAAATCCGGGCCTTTTATAATATGAAGTAAGTCTTCAACGGTGCTTGTGGGTTCACGAACCAATAAAACACACGCATCAATCAATTCGGCTAAATTATGAGGGGGAATGTTGGTCGCCATTCCTACCGCAATACCAGAGGATCCGTTTAGCAATAAATTAGGAAAGCTTGCTGGAAATACAGTGGGTTCTTGTTCGCTTTCATCGTAGTTGGAGCGAAATTCAACGGTGTTTTTTTCCAGGTCGGCAAGTAATTGAGAGGCTAGTTTTGTAAGACGCACTTCTGTGTAACGCATGGCAGCAGGCGCATCGCCATCCACTGAGCCGAAGTTACCTTGACCATCCACTAAAACGTGTAATAGTGAAAAGGGTTGTGCCATTCTAACCAAAGTATCGTAAACAGCCGTGTCACTATGAGGATGATATTTACCAACCACATTCCCCACAATACGAGCCGATTTTTTGTACGCTTTGTTATAGCTGTTACCCAATTCATGCATGGCGTAAAGCGTTCTGCGATGTACAGGTTTAAGACCGTCTCGAACATCCGGTAACGCTCTGCCTACGATAACGCTCATAGCGTAATCTAAATAGGCGGTTTTTAATTCGCTTTCAATGGTAACGGAAAGGATGTTGTTGGGCGACGATTCTAAATGATTTTCCATGGTATGAATTATAGCGCAAGGATTGTGAAATAGGTATACATTTTAGTGCAAAGGGTTGGTTTCGTTTGAGCGTTTGGTTAATATTTCACAGCCGTTTTTGGTCACAAGCAATGTGTGTTCCCACTGAGCAGAAGACTGCCTGTCTTTTGTAACAACGGTCCATTTATCTTCTAGTAATTTAACGCCTTTTTTACCTTTATTGATCATGGGCTCAATGGTAAAACACATACCAGGTCTTAAAATAACACCTGTGTTGGGTTGACCAAAATGCAGTACCTGAGGAGGTTCATGAAATATTTCACCAATACCGTGTCCGCAGTATTCTTCCACCACCGAATAACCATATTTATGAGCGTGCTGCGCAATAACAAAACCAATATCCCCCAGTGTTTTTCCAGGACATACTTGCTCAATACCCAGATAAAGACATTCTTGAGTAACGCGGCATAAGTGCTTTATTTTTTCGGGCACGCTTCCTACAAAAAACATGCAACTGGTATCGCCGTGGTAGCCATTTTTAATGACCGTCACGTCCACGTTAATAACGTCTCCGTCCTTAAGGGGAATGTCGTCTGGAATACCATGACAAACAACGTGATTAACGGACGTGCAAATGGACTTTGGAAACCCATGATAGTTGAGTGGCGCGGGTATGGCGCTTTGTACATTAACAATGTAATCATGACATAGTTGGTTGATCTGATTGGTTGTCACTCCAGCTTGAATGTGCGGTTCAATCATTTCTAATACGCGTGCAGCCAGTTGGCCGCTGATGCGCATTTTTTCAATGGCATCGTCTGTTTTTAGGGAAATAGCGGAGTTCATGAGAAAATAGAAGGTGATAATTTTTTGGTAAGCTCGGAAGCCAAGCCAATGTAACGGGCCGGTGTTAATTGCAAAAGTTGCTGCTTATCGGTTTCAGGAATGGTTAGTGTTTCAATAAATGCGTTCATCGCTTTTTGATTAATGGTTTGACCGCGTGTTAATTGTTTTAATTGTTCGTACGCGTCTTTAATACCGTGTTTTCGCATAACCGTTTGAATGGGTTCTGCCAAAACGCTCCAAGCTTGATCCAAATCGCGAGCAAGAAGAGGCGCGTTGATTCTCATTTTACCCAAACCCTTTGTGAGACTGTTGATAGAAAGCGCCATATAAGCAATGCCAACACCTAAATTACGCAAGGCGGTTGAGTCCGATAAATCCCTTTGAAAACGTGAAACGCATAGTTTTTCAGCCAGATGATGCAAGACGGCATTGGACAAACCCAAATTACCTTCTGCGTTTTCAAAATCTATTGGGTTTACTTTATGGGGCATGGTGGAAGATCCAACTTCGTCTTTATTGTTTTTTTGAGTAAAATAATTTAATCCAATATACCCCCAAAAATCCTTTGAAATATCCAATAAAATACAGTTAATCCTGCTGCAATTGTTGCAAAATTCAGCCACGTAGTCGTGGGGTTCAATTTGAGTGGTAAATGTTTGTTGCGTTAAGCCCATACCGTTAATAAATTTGTGCGTTAAGGTCTGCCAGTCTAGTTTTGGGTAAGCAACAACGTGCGCATTAAAATTGCCAACCGCACCATTGAATTTTCCGTAAAAGGTTTGTTGTTGCAGTTGCTGGGTTTGTCTGTGAAGTCTTGCTACCCATACCGCTATTTCTTTTCCCATGGTGCTGGGTGAGGCGGGTTGACCATGAGTGCGGCACAACATGGGGGTGTCGCTTAACTGGAGGGCTAATTTTAAAAGACGCTGATAAAGATGTTCTATATCATCCAGCAAAGTGCGCCGAGCTTTTTGCATAATGAGTGCGTACGATAGATTGTTAATATCTTCGGAAGTGGCTGCAAAATGTAAAAATGGAACGCACCATTCCAAATTCATTTTTTTTAAATGTTGCGCAATAAAATATTCCACTGCTTTTACATCGTGGTTGGTTGTTTTTTCAATATCCTTAATGGCTTGAGCGTCTTCTAAAGAAAAATTGTCCACCAACAATTTTAGATTTATTTTTTCAACGTTGGATAATGTCTTTGGTGTATTGAAATCAGGCGCTTGCAACAAACACAGCAACCATTCAACCTCAACCGTTACACGAGCATGAATAAGACCAAACTCACTAAACAGATCTCGATACGAAGAAAGTTTAGCGGCGTAGCGACCATCCAAAGGAGAAATGGCTTGTAGAGAAAATAATGTACTCATTAGATTTTTAATAAAAACTTGCTTAAACCTATTGTATAATTTACAAAATCAAAAAATCAAAGAATATATACCGATGTTTGAGTTGTACCAGAAACACGTTCAAGAAAGAAAACAAAAAAATTTGCCACCTAAGCCGTTAAGTGCGGATTGGACCAATCAACTCATTGATCAAATTAAAGACGATGGTGGGTGCGATCAAGCGTTGTTTGATATTTTAGACCAAGGCGTCCCACCTGGTGTTGATGAAGCGGCTTACATTAAGGTGGGTTTTTTATCCGATATTGCTCACGAGAAATTAAAATTAAAAGGCTTTGGTCCTGCAAAAAGTATTGATTTTTTATCCAGAATGAAAGGCGGCTACAACGTGCAAGTGTTGGTGGATTTATTAGCGTTAAACAGTACTATTTCTGCGGATGCTGCAAAAGTTTTGTGTAACATTATCTTGGTGTACGATCATTTTAACGACGTTGTAAGCATGCATAAAAAAGGAAATGCGTACGCCTCTGGCTTGCTAAAGTCGTGGGCAAAAGGCGATTGGTTTTTAAACCTTCCCAAGGTACCAGACGTTTTAGAGCTGTCTGTTTTTAGAGTGCAAAATGAAATTAATACCGACGATCTTTCACCTGCTACAGAAGCGTGGAGTCGACCAGACATTCCTTTACACGCTCAATCCATGCTGGTCAGCAAAATTGACGACGCGTCAAACGTGATTCAATCCTTTAAAGACCAACACAAAAACATTGTGTTTGTGGGAGATGTGGTGGGAACCGGTTCTTCCAGAAAATCCGCAATGAATTCCTTAATGTGGCATTTTGGGAAACCCACAAACCAATGGAGCAAACAAGAAGGTGGTGTGGTATTGGGTAAAAAAATTGCCCCCATCTTTTTTACAACCGCTGAAGATTCTGGTGTATTACCCATTGAATGCGATGTTCAGAACATGAAAATGGGTGACAAAATATACATTCACGTCCAAGAAGGCATTATTAAAAATAAAGCAGGAGACACTATTTCCTCCTTTGCAATTTCACCCACCACCTTGTTGGATGAGGTGCGTGCTGGTGGTAGGATTCAATTAATGATTGGTCGTTCATTAACGGATAAAGCAGCCGATGTTTTGGGCACTAAAAACAACGTATTCGTACGCCCTGAAAGTGTTATCAAGAATCAAAAATTTACGTTGGCACAAAAAATAGTAGGTCGAGCATGTGGCGTAGAGGGCGTTGCTCCAAATACGTATTGTGAACCTAAAATGACCACGGTTGGATCGCAAGATACAACCGGTGCCATGACTCGAGACGAACTAAAAGATCTAGCGTGCTTGGGTTTTTCCGCCGACTTGGTAATGCAGTCATTTTGCCACACAGCCGCTTATCCAAAACCCGTGGATATTGAGCTTCAACACACCTTGCCGGACTTCATAATGAGTAGAGGCGGTGTTTCACTAAGACCGGGGGATGGTATTATTCACTCCATTTTAAACCGCATGCTATTGCCAGACACCGTTGGCACAGGAGGGGATTCACACACACGATTTCCATTGGGCATTAGTTTTCCAGCAGGCTCGGGCTTGGTGGCATTTGCTGCTACGTCGGGCGTGATGCCATTGAATATGCCTGAATCGGTATTGGTGCGTTTTAGCGGTAAAATGCAACCGGGTATTACATTAAGAGATTTGGTGAACGCTATTCCCTATGTTGCCATGCAAAAAGGATTGTTAAATTTAGACAAACGAGGCAAGGAAAACATTTTTTCAGGTCGTATTTTAGAAATTGAGGGTTTGCCGGATTTGCGTGTGGAACAAGCGTTTGAATTATCGGACGCATCCGCAGAGCGTTCGGCTAATGGTTGCACCATTCGGTTAAACGAAGCGCCCATTTTCGAATACCTTCAATCCAACATTGTTTTATTAAAAGACATGATTCAAGCAGGGTATGGTAACGCAAAGACATTGGCTAGACGTATTGAAAGCATGCAAGAATGGTTGGACGAACCACAACTTTTACAACCCGATGAAGACTGTGAGTACGCGTGTGAAATTGATATAGACCTTAATACCATTACAGAACCTTTGTTGGCTTGCCCGAACGATCCAGACGATATTAAACCATTATCGCAGGTATCTGGAGACACCATTGATGAAGTGTTTATTGGTTCGTGTATGACAAATATTGGGCACTTTAGAGCAGCCGCAAAATTGTTGGAAGGAAAGCGGGATTTGCCGGTACGTCTTTGGGTGGTACCACCCACACGTATGGATCAGCATCAGCTAATTGATGAAGGGTATTATTCAATATTTGGTCAAGCGGGCGCCCGCACAGAAACGCCAGGTTGTTCTTTGTGCATGGGAAACCAAGCCAGAACGCGTGATGGTGCACATGTTATGTCTACCTCAACGCGTAATTTTCCAAATAGAATGGGTAAAGGGGCTATGGTGTACTTGGGTTCTGCGGAATTGTCGGCTATTTGTGCCATTGAGGGAAAAATTCCAGATGTAGAAACGTACCAAAAACACATGCAGCTTTTAGTACCGTTGCAAAATGAAATTTATCGGTACTTAAATTTTCATCAATTAATGGAATACGTGCAACGCACCAATTCCGTTTCTGTTGAGCAAATTTTAAAAGGATAAGCGTTTGTGTGAAGCGAATTTCAAATGCCTATTTGGATGAATTAAATCAACGTATTGATTTGGTGGAGCTTATAGGTCAGTACGTTCCGTTGAAACGCTCTGGTCGCAATCACTGGGGCTGTTGCCCCTTTCACGAAGAAAAAACACCTTCCTTTAGCGTGTCCTCAGACAAAGGCTTTTACCATTGTTTTGGGTGCGGCGAGCACGGAAACGGTATTTCATTTTTAACAAAAGTACAGGGGCTGTCTTTCCAAGAAGCCGTTACAAACCTTGCTCAGCGTTACGGTTTGCCGTTACCAGAAATAGAAAAAAGACACGATGAGGTAGCGAATCGGCAATTTAAGTTGTTGCAAGAATTAAGCGATTATTACGTTGATAATTTACGAAAAACAGACACCAAGCAACTCATTGAATATCTTAAAAAACGAGGAGTATTAACAGATAGTATTGAAAAATTTCGGCTTGGATTTGCGCCAGAAGGCTGGCAAGGGGTGGTGGATGCATTTTCAAATCAAAAGGACGTTTTGTTGGATTTGGGTTTGATTGTAAAAAAAGACAATAGAGTATACGACCGGTTCAGAAACCGCTTAATGTTCCCCATCATCAACCAGCAAAATACTCAAACGTTTGGATTTGGTGGACGCGTATTGGACGATGGCGTACCAAAATACATGAACTCACCAGAAAGTCATGTGTTTAAAAAATCTCAATTATTGTATGGGGTGCATGCATTAAACTTACAGCATTCGGATTGCGTGGTACTCACAGAAGGTTATATGGATGTTTTAATGTTGCATCAACATGGATTTTACCAAGCAATGGCAGCTTTAGGAACCGCAATTGGCGTGAACCATATTGAAAAATTAAGCCGCTTCAGCAACCGAGTGGTATTTTGTTTTGATGCAGATTCTGCAGGTTTTAAGGCGGTATTACGTACGTTAAAATTATTGTTTTCGTTATCTTGGGATGCGTCTAAAACGTATGAATTTTTACTGCTACCTAAAGGGGAAGACCCAGATTCTTTGGTACGAAAAAAAGGTCTTTCGGGGTGGCATGCTGCGTTAAAAACACGTCGAACTTGGATGGACATTTTTTTGTCGTACGTGAGTAATAAAGGAAAATTTTTAGAGTTTACCGAAGGAAAATTAGAAACGATTGCGCGCGCCCGTTCGTTGCTGGATGAAAAACCCTCTGAGTCGTACATGAACTTAATCGTACAGGTTTTATCCGACGAATTAAACTGGCAGCCTGAAGTGGTTCGTCGCTATTTATTGAATCAAACAACAGGCGCGCCGTTGTCCAATCATTCTTCAAAAACCATGAGTAGTGTGCGTAAAATATTAAGTTTAGAGGAGCGGTTGTTGTGCTTGTTGTTGTGCCATCCTTCCTTGTTTTTTAATGCAAAAAATTCGTGCGATTATCGTGCGCTTTCGTCCATGCGGTTATTGGATTTAATGCGTTGTATTCAGGCGTTTAAAAGCACCGATGATTTAATAAAACAATTGCAAGCCAATCCAACGTACATTACTTTACGAAAGCAATACCAGCGCCAATGCGATGTGTATAAAAAAATGAGCCAGAACGATGCTGCGTTAGAATGGCAAGGTGTGTTTCAAGCCTTAAAAAAACAACACGATAAAAAACACCTAAATTCATCGCGTCAAAAGGCGCTTGAAGCAACGTTGAATAAAAAATAAAAAGCGCGAAAAGAATAGAAAAACAATAACGCAAGATTGCGTAAATGGCGTAAACAATAGTCGCTTAAGTGAGCTTGTGTTAATACTTTATTGATGTACCAGAAAAATAAATACTTGCATGGATAGAAGACCGCATTAAAAATATCGGAGTTTTTTAGAGACCGTAGGAAGGTTTTTTGGCGCAAAAGGAAACAAGCGTCTTGAAAAAAAGATGCGTTTTCAAAACAGCGGTGAAAATTATTAGACCCAAGCAAAAAATATTAAAGCAAAACACACTATAAATTTTTCGTGTTGCTTGTAAATGTGTTTCACTGTTTTCTTAAAAAGGTATTCATTGCAATGCAAGCTGCAGAAAGAGGAGCGACCCATTTATTTGGATTGGGTGGGTTTTCGTGGTAGCGGGCACGTATAAAACGCATTTAAGCGCCTGTTACATGCGTTTGCACGCTGTAATTCCTAGTAATCGCAATCCATCACTCAAGACGGTTTGTGCGGCTTTGCAAAGAAGTAAGCGTTTGTTGGTGATGGAATCCATTTGTTTAAGAATGGGGCATTCTTGGTAAAATCGATGAAAACAAGACGCTAGATCTTCCAAGTAATTTGGTATTTTGAACAGTTCTTTTTTTAATCCAGCCTCCACTTTGGTTTGTTCCCATTGGGATAGTGTGAGTAAAAGGTTTTTTTCTGCAATTTCAAAGGGGGTGTTTTTCTGGTCGTTTGGTATTGGGTTTTTATTTTCTAATAATTTATGAATGCGTGCGCACGCGTATTGAATATAAAAGATGGGGTTTTCATTTTGTTGTGCGTTGGCAAGATCTATATCCAAGACCATGGTTTGATCAATGTTGGATCGCACGTAAAAAAAACGCATTGCTTCTTCGGTAATCATGCTTTGAAGATCGGTTAACGTAATAAATTCCCCGCTTCTAGTAGACATACTAATGTTTTTATTGTCTTTTTTTAAGCTAACAAATTGAATTAGTTTAATTTCCAAAGATTCAAGAGGGTGTTTTAGATGCTGCATAGCAGACTGAACACGAGGAATATAACCGTGGTGATCACTTCCCCAAATATTAATAATTTGGTCGTAACCGCGTTGATATTTCAAATGGTGATAGATAATATCACTGGTAAAATACGTGGGTTGACCATTTTTACGAATTAATACGCGGTCTTTTTCATCGGTTGGTGTTGTTCTTAACCACCATGCTCCATCGTTTTCATAAACGCTGTTTGTTTTTTTTAGCAATTCCAGCAACCGCATGATGGAAAAGTTGCTCAACATTTCACCTTCTGAAAAAAAACGATCAAACCGAATGTTAATCGCCTCTAAACTGGTTTTAATGTTCTGCGTTAAAGACACCAATGCGTGTTTTTGAATAACCGTGAAATGGTCGTTCAGGATGTTTTTTGCAAACGCAATCCACTGATTTATTTGTTTATCTGGATCGTTGTCTAGCTGCGTTATTTGCTGCTCAATAGTTTCCCATTTAACCACAGGCAATTCGGGTAATGTTTTAGAGATTTCAATAATATAATGGGCTTGGTACGCATTTTCTGGGAACGGAATTTTTGGGTTATTTTTTTGAATACGACGCAACCATACGCTTATTGCTAAAATATTCATTTGGCGCCCTACGTCGTTAAGATAGTATTCTTTTTCAACTAAAAATCCCAAATGGGTTAGAACGTTACAAAGCACATCACCGTACACAGCGCCTCTGGCATGCCCAACATGCAAAGGACCTGTGGGATTGGCGGAGACAAATTCCAACAAAATCTTTTTACGTTTTCCCACGTTTGGTTGGTTGGGTTGCAGGCTGTTTTGTAAAATATTTTGGTACGCATGGGTGCTTAAATAAAAATTAATAAACCCAGGGGCGGCGCATTTTGTTTTTTGAATCCAAGGCGAAGACGGCAGTTTTTCTGCAATATCTTGAGCAATTTCCATGGGATTTTTTTTCAGAATTTTTGCCAATTTCATGGCAATATTGCTTGCAAATTCACCGTATTCTTTGTTTTTATTAATCTGAATATCAAAACGTATATCTTGTGCGTTTGTGGTTTGCAGTAGCAAGGTTTCAATATGGTCTATCAACCAATTATGTTTTTTCAATGTGTCCATTCAGTTGTTTTATTTTTTGAATAAAATTTTCATAACCACGCTCTAAATGATGAATGTTTTCAACCACCGTGGGAGTGTCTTTGGCGCACAATCCAGCAATTACAAGCGAAGAAGAGGCGCGTAAATCAGACGCTTGTACAGTGGTGCCACGAAGTTTTTGAGGACCGGAAAGGTGTGCTTTGGTTTGATGAATAGTAATGTTTGCTCCCATTGCGTTTAAAGAGTCCACGTGACCAAAGCGCTTAGGGAAAACCTTGTCTTCTATGGTGCAGTCGCCTTGTGCAAAAAGATTAATAATTAACCATTGCGCTTGTAGATCTGTAGGAAAATAAGGATAGGGTAGCGCAACAAAAGAACTGGACTTTAGTTTTTGAGGTTGGCTTTGCACTTTAATACTGTCTGAAGTGGTTTGAATATCAACCCCCATTTGGGAAAGTAGTTTTAAGGGCTGGGTCAGATGGTCTGGTCTGGCATTGTGAATGTGCAGGTTTCCGCCCACTGCTGCAACCATGGCAATGAACGTTCCGGTTTCAATGCGATCGGGTATAATTGTGAATTGCGTATTGCCACGAAGGTTCAAGACACCTTCAATCTGAATGCATTCACCACCAAAACCACGTATATTGGCACCACATTGGTTTAAAAAATGACACAGTGTTTCTACTTCAGGTTCACGTGCTGCATTGTGAATAACGGTGGTTCCTTGTGCTTTTACCGCCATAACAATAATGTTTTGAGTGGCAGTTACGCTTGGAAAATCAAGATGAATCACTTGACCCTGCAGGCGCTTGATGCGCTTAATAGTTAAATAATGTGGGTCTTCTTCAATCGTGCAACCCATTTTTTGCAAGGCGTTTAAATGCAAGTTGATGGGTCGATGTCCCTCTTGATCTCCAATAGGACAGCCTCCTGGGTAGCCAACGGTGACGTGTTCAAATAAAGCCACCATAGCGCCTAATAACAATACGGATGCGCGTGTTTTTTGGGTGTCTACATTGGGAATAGTGGCATTTTGAATATTGTAATTTTTTAAAAGCCATTGTTGTTGATCAATAACCACTTCAACGTTTAAGTGCTCCAGAAGGCTTTTAACGTCCATAACATCGGTAATGTGGGGGATGTTGTTTAGGAAAATGGAGTCTGGAACGATTAAACTTGCAATTAAAATAGGTAAGGCAGCATTTTTAGCTCCACTGGGATAAAAATCGCCTTCAAGTGATGAGGTGGGATAAACAGTAAGGACGTTCATAATTGAAGCGTGTGGACGAAAATAATGGGTTGGATTTAAATATATTTTCTTAAACAAGAATGGGATGCATTATAATATGAGATAGTTATCTTAGTAAAATTAATATAAGGAAAAACACATGGAATTTAATATTTATGTTTCAAAGAATATTAAATTAACCGATTCAATAAGAGAAAAAATTCAAGTTGAATTTGAACACATGAGAAAAGATGCTGCTTCTCATGTTGATGTTTCATTGCAGCTTGAAAGCGATGGCGTGAATCATGCAAAGATAAAACTTAATATTTTCCACACGCAATTGCATGCCGATGGAAAGGGCGCAACGCTTTTTACCGCTATTCATGATGCCGTTTTAAAGTTGAATAAACAAATTGAAAAACATAAAAAATAATTGCTGCGAATCTATTGAATACATTCACGCTCAAATTGTTGACTGGTATGCTGGTAATGGTAGAAAAAATTTACCATGGCAATTAGATAACACACCGTACCATACTTGGGTTTCTGAAATTATGTTGCAGCAGACCCAAGTGGTTAGTGTAATACCTCGTTACCTGCAGTTTGTAAAAAAATGGCCAACGGTTTTTTCAGTGGCTCAATCGGATATCAATGACGTTTTAGCGCTTTGGAGTGGTTTGGGTTATTACGCTCGTTGTCGTAATCTTTATCGTTGCGCCGTTGAAATTGTGGAACGTTTTGATGGTGTATTTCCCAGTAATATTAAAGCATTAGAAAGTTTACCTGGCATTGGTGCGTCTACAGCACACGCAATTAGAACATTGGGTTTTAATCGGCATGGTTGGATTTTGGACGGTAATGTTAAGCGTGTTTTGGCTCGTTTTTATAATATTGATGGGGTATTAAGTTCATCAGCAGTAATGAAAAAATTATGGGTGCAGGCACAGCGGTTCTCCAACCCTCTTTTTCCTAAAATTCACAATCAAGCAATGATGGATCTTGGTGCTCGTATTTGCACTCTTAAACAACCCAAGTGTTCGGAATGTCCGTTGCAAATGCAATGCATCGCATTTAATAAGAATACTTGGGAAAATATTCCAGCGCGTAAAACGCAGTTTAAAAAGAACATTAGAAACGCCATGTTGTTTGTAACTTATTCCGGTGGAGAAGTGCTGTTGGAGAAGCGCAAATCGTCCGGTGTTTGGGGCGGGTTGTATTGTTTCCCTATGTTTAAAGACGGTGATGATGTAAGGTTTTTTTTGGGTACACAGCACGTTCCGAACGAATGCTTCTTGTTGGATTCCATACAACACACGCTTAGTCATCGTCGTTGGCATTTAGATATTTATGCGTTGAAACATTCTATTGAAGAAAAAATAACACCCCATGCTATGCAATGGTTTAAAATAAAAGAAATAAATGTGGGGCTTCCTGCTCCTGTTCTAAAAATTTTAAATTTACTAAACCATGAAAACAATTCGTTGTGTAAAACTAAAAAAACACTTACCTGCACTTGAGAAATCGCCTTATCCAGGAGAATTGGGTGAAAAAATACACGCAAACGTTAGTCAACAAGCGTGGAAAATGTGGTTGGATCATCAAACGCGCTTAATCAATGAAAAACGACTGAATCTTTTGGATGCGCAGGTGCGTACTATGCTTAAAAAAGAGATGGAAAATTTTTTATTTGAGACAGGAGAAGTAACAAAAGTAGAAGGTTATGTGGAAGAAAAATAACGATATAAATAGTGGTTTAGTTGTTGTTTTATGCGCACCTTCGGGTACTGGGAAAACCAGTGTTATTAAAGCCTTGTGTAAGGAAAATATTCATATTAAATTGATTATCTCACACACCACCAGACCCAAGAGACCACAAGAGAAAGAGGGTGAGCATTATTATTTTGTGGACAACGACGTTTTTTTAAAGATGGTTAAAAATAATGAGTTTATAGAACACGCTTGTGTGCATGAGAATTGGTATGGAACATCATTGTTAGCCATCAATAATGCCATTCAAAGCGGTCAAGATTGTTTGCTGGAGGTTGATTGGCAGGGCGCGCAAAAAATAGCACAAAAACTTTCCAATACCATACGAGTACTAATGGTTCCGCCTAATTTGCATCATTTGGAAGCGCGTTTATCAAGTCGTAATTCAGACCAACCTGCTGTTATTCGGCGTCGTTTGTTGGCTGCCAAACATGAAATTCAGCAGTGCTGCAAGTACGATTATTTAATTGTAAACGATGAATTTAAGCACAGTGTACGTGTATTAAAAAACATCATTGAATCCGAACAATGTCGTTTATTTAGAGGTAAAAATCAGTATTTTTTATCCCAATTATTGGAGGAAACTATTTGCGAAACATCTATAAAATAATATCTAAGATTGACAAATGTATTGTGTGTATTAAGATGTTGTTTCTTATATTGGCTATGTAGCTCAGCTGGTTAGAGCGTGGCACTCATAACGCCAAGGTCGGCAGTTCAAGTCTGCCCATAGCCACTTATAATGCCTGTGATTTTTTAATGTAATGAAAAAATTTTTGGGTTTGTGGTGTGTAAGATAATTTTGAAAGGATGTAACGCTTATAAGCATCTTATAACGTTTGTTTTTTTCCTGGCTCTTGTTTTATATAAATTTGTTGGTTTGGATCAGAATACAAGCGATGCTTAATACAAACAACAAAGCATTTTTTTCTAAATTTACAAAATAAAACTTGTTTCTTCTTTAGGTACAGGGCACTACTACACCTTTACTAAAAACAAAAAGAACTCTGAAGGTAAATACAAATTTAAAAAATACGATCCAGTAGCCAGAAAGCATGCGCAGTATGTTGAAAAGAAGATTGAATTATTTAATGCGCATCAACCAAGTAATACCAAAAGTTCTTTGACGGTTATCAAAACTTTCTCCACCACCTGAGTTTTGTATAGCATGGTTGTGAGAGGTGTTTTGTACGCTGATGGTATGGCTGTGAGTATTGTTTGTCATAATATTAGGTGTAATGTTTTGAATTCCAGAAGCCGAAGAGAACGTGGATCCACCATTGTAAAACGATCGTTCTTGGTGCAAGTAGACGGATCCACGTTCTCTTGAAGGATCGCCTAAAAGGTTGTGTCGATGTGTTTGTGCATTGGTGTTGGCTGTGTGTGTGTGAGTGTTCGCGGTAGAGGCGTGGTTGTGTTCTGGCATTTGATTTGTGCTTAACGTTAAAGTGTTGGAGCCTTCATGCTGCCCATTTCCACCACCAGCAAGAACAGATTGTTCGCCATTAAGATTAGGAAGGGTTATTCCGTCTAGTGGGCTTGTAGGGTCTGTAATAGTTTGACCATTGACTTCTACAAAAATACTAGGAATTATAAGGTTTTTACCTGGGGCATTATACCAAGGTATAATGCCGCCAATAGGCACAATATTCTCTAAATATTTTTTATTTACTGCATCATTATCTTCAATAGGATTGTTAACACCACGAAGCAAGATTGTTTTATTATCAGAATTCTCAAAGTTAATTAAAGGTGTACTTGAACCTTCTACAGTAATTCGTAAATTATCTTCAGGTGTTAAGCTGAAACGCCCACTGGCTGTTTGGGCGTTATTGGTAATGAAAAAAGCGTGCGTAGAGGTAAAGAAAAGGGTTAAGAATAATAAGGCGATCGTTTTATTATTTTTCATATTACTTAATCTTCTTCTCCACATATTCCACATGTTTTCTAGCTACTGGATCAAACTTTTTGAATTTATATTTACCTTCAGAGTTCTTTTTATTTTTCGTAAAGGTGTAATAGTGCCCTGTTCCCAAAGAAGAAACGAGTTTTATTTTTATTCTCATAATTATAGTTTGCTTATAAATTTATCAATTCCTTCTTTATCAATGGTGCGTATAGCGGATGTACAAACCTTTACTTTTATAAAGAGAGATTGTTCTTGAGACCAAAACCTTTTAGTTTGTAAATTCGGCAAAAAGAAACGCTTTGTTTTGTTGTTTGCGTGCGAAACTTTGTGTCCTTTTAAAGGTCTTTTTGAGGTTATCTTGCATTGTTTGGACATAGTGCTTTTAAGTGACTCAATGTAATTTGTAAGATTAATCTTTTTACCAAAGATGTAAATTTAAAGTAGCTATTTTATAGTAAAACAAGCTTCGGTGTCAATAAAATTATAAGCCAGTATTATTTCGTGTTGGCATTAATTAATAATTGTACGAAAGTCGAAGTATTTTTAAAGCGCTATTATTAACAATAATTTATAAATTTAATGGTTAATTTTTAAAAATATGCTAGAATTTTTCTTGTCATATTTTTTAGGAGAGATTCCCGAGCGGCCAAAGGGATCAGACTGTAAATCTGACGGCTCTGCCTTCGCAGGTTCGAATCCTGCTCTCTCCATTTTCTTTTGTTGCGGGTGTCGTATAATGGCTAATACATAAGCCTTCCAAGCTTATGATGGGGGTTCGATTCCCCCCATCCGCTTGTGTTTTGGGTGTTTGCTCACCTAGCTCAGTGGTAGAGCACTTTCTTGGTAAGAAAGAGGTCGCCGGTTCAAATCCGGTGGTGAGCTTTTATTGCTTTTTTCGGTCATTAAATGCAGCCGTTAACACCAAACATCTTTAAATTCTATAATATTTTGTTATTGATGCCGTGATGAAAAAATTGTATCGTGTTTCAAAGCAATAATTTTTTTACAGTACAACTGTCTTAATAAAGTAACTTATTGCACCAACACGTCTTAAATTTTGCAATAAATTATCTTCGTATTTTATTGTATAAATAAGTTGCGCGTTAAAATACAAAGGTGAGTAGCTCAATTGGTAGAGCGTCGGTCTCCAAAACCGAAGGTTGGGGGTTCGATCCCCTCCTTACCTGCTATTTACTTAACCAGTTGACTTTTTATTTGTGTGTGTGATATAAAAGGCACTCCTTTTTAATTACAATTATAGATACAATTTTTTCGCTAGATGTCACAAAGAATTTTCTTAGGCTTATCGCTCATTATTTTTTCCCTTGGTTTTGTCTCTTTTTACTTAATACCTGAGGATTTTTACGCAATGCTTGCTTTGTTTGCCTGTATTGCGCTTTCGTTTGTTGTTTTTTTTTCCCTTACCTATCAAGGTAAACGTTTTTTTGTGTTTTTAAAGGAAACCAAAATAGAATTGCTAAAGGTTTTTTGGCCAGATCGGTCGGATTTATTGAAAACAACCTTGTTGGTATTTGTTGTGGTTGCTATATTCGCTTTTTTGTTATGGGTGATGGACTCTATCTTTTCTTGGGTTATATCTATGTTATTAATTTAATTTGTGGGAGACGTTTTGTCAAAGAAAAAATGGTACATATTGCAGGTTGTTTCGGGTTTTGAAAGTAAACTGAAGCTTGCAATGGAGAACAAAATTAAATCCACTCAGTTAACAGAATTTTTTGGGGATGTCATGATTCCTAGCCAGTCTTTTGTTGAAATTCGTGATGGCAAGAAACATGAAACGAAGCGGAGCTTTTTCCCTGGTTATGTTTTAATTAACATGGAAGGTAATCAAGATACGTGGTCGTTAATAAAAAGTATTGATCGCGTTATTAACTTCTTGGGTGATAAATCTGGAAAACCTATACCATTAACTGCAAAAGAGTACGAGCGTATTGTTAGTCAGATTGAGGACGGTGTTGCAAAACCTAAGCCAAAAATTGCTTATGAAATTGGTGAGAAAGTTAGAATTCTTGAAGGGCCTTTTAAAGAATTTGATGGATTAGTTGAAGAAGTAAGTTACGATAAGAACAAATTGCGTGTTTCGGTGTTCATTTTTAATAGAGCAACACCCGTTTATTTGGATTTTTCAGAAGTAGAAAAAGAACAGTAGGATAATAAAGTAATGGCAAAAAAAATTAAGACGATTATAAAATTACAAGTAAAGGGAGGCGAAGCGAATCCAGCCCCTCCAGTTGGTCCTGTATTAAGTCAACAAGGCTTAAATATTATGGATTTTTGTAAAGCATTTAATGCCAAAACATCCAAACAAAAAGGAATTCCTTTACCCGTTTGGATTACGGTTTATACCGATAAAACATTTGATTTTGAAGTAAAAATGCCACCTGCGTCTTTTTTAATTAAGCAGGCATTAAAACTGAAATCAGGAAGCGCTGTTCCAAATTCTACCAAGGTGGGTCGGTTAACACTGGTTCAGCTTGAAGAAATTGCAAAAACAAAAATGAAAGATTTAAATGCCAATGACATAGAAGCGGCTAAAAAAATTATTGCAGGTACTGCTAGAAGTATGGGTGTTGAAACGGAGTCTAAATAAATGAAAATTTCAAAAAAGAAAAAAGAAGTAAAGGAAAAACTTGACTGTAGTAAGACATATAGTATTGAGGAAGGTTTAGGTTTTTTGGAGGCTTTGCCAAAAGCAAAATTCAATGAATCTATTGACGTTAACATTATACTAGGTATTGATGTTCGAAAATCCGACCAAATGGTTCGTGGTTCAGTGGTACTACCCAATGGTATTGGAAAGCAAACCGTTGTTTGTGTTTTTTGCGAACCCGATGCCGAACAAGCCGCAAAAGATGCTGGTGCAGATATTGTGGGTTTAGAGGATTTGGTTGAAAAACTTCAGAAAGATCAAAAAATTGATTTTGACATTGCGGTTGCTCATCCCAGCGTTATGCCTAAATTAACCAAAGTGGCTCGCATATTAGGTTCCAAAGGTATGATGCCAAATCCTAAAAACGGTACATTAACCACTGATATTCCAGCCGCTGTTAAAAATGCTAAAATGGGTCAGGTCAATTATCGTGCGGATAAATTTGGCATCATTCATGCTTCAGTGGGTCGAATGGATTTTAAAAAAGACCACTTGAAAGAAAATATTACCGCTTTGATTGGGGCGCTAAAAAAATCTAAACCCCCAGCCGCTAAAGGTGTGTATTTGAAGAAAATATACATTGCCGCTACAATGGGGCCAAGCTTAAAAATAGATATTAATAGTTTAACTGTGTAAGTTAGTATGCCTTGCAGCTCATAGAAGGTGGGTGTTTCATACACTTAATTTCCCACTCAGAGATGATTAAATCACTCTTTTGTTCTGTGTAAGGTATTTTTTTGGAGAAAAATTTGTGTTTTTAGATTTAAATAAAAAGAAAGAAATTGTTTCACAAACGGCCGACAACTTTAAAAAGTCCGTTGCTATTGTGGTGGCTGAATATAAGAATTTAACCGTTGCTCAGCTGTGTCAGTTGCGCAATAGTGGTCATTCCAATGGTATTCAATTTAAGGTATTGAGAAATACGTTGGCTAAGCGGGCAACAAAAGGAACGCCTTATGAATCCGCTGTTGAACATTTTAGCGGTCAGGTTTTGTATGGATTTTCTTATGAAACACCAGCTGCTCTTGGTCGTTTGTTAAAAAAGTTTGCTAAAGAAAATGAGATGTTTAAGATACAAGTTGTTTCTGTTGAAGGCGATATGTACTCAAGCGATCAAATTGATGCAGTGGCAAATTTACCCACGTTTTTAGAAGCAGTAACAACCATTTATATGACGCTAAAAGCACCTGTTATTCGTTTGGACAAAACACTAAATGCATTACCTTTGCGTTTGATTCGTGTTTTGAATGCACTTCAAGAAAAGAAATAATATTAAATATAATTAAGAACTAGGAGAAGAGTGATTATGGACAAACAAGCAATTTTAGACGCACTAGAATCAATGACGATTAAAGATCTAGTGGATCTTACAAAAGCAATTGAAGAAAAATTTGATATTGACCCAGCTCAATTGGTTTCTGCGGCACCTGCGGCACCTGCAGCGGATGGTGAAGGTGCTTCGGCTTCGGAAGAAAAATCAGCGTTTAACGTTGTTATTACTGCTATTGGTCAAAAAATACCAGTGCTTAAAACAGTAAGAAAAATTCACACGGATATTGATTTAACAAAAGCAAAAGCATACGTTGATACGTTGCCTTCTGTTGTGAAAGAAAACGTTGATAAAGCAGAGGCTGAAAAAATTAAGAAAAGTCTTGAAGAAGCTGGTGCTACCGTTGAATTGCAGTAGATTTTTGTAGTTTATTTTAAAGAATAGAGCGAATATAACAAAAGATTCGCTCTTTCTTATTTTATTTTAATAAAAATATTTTCAGCATGTCACAGTCGTTTACTCAAAAAAGAAGACCTCGTTATAGTTTTGCAAAAAATCCTTTTGATTTCCCAATACCCAATCTTTTAGAATTGCAATTAAACGCTTATCACAGATTTTTACAGGAAGACATACTTCCTTCTAAGAGAAAAAATTTTGGACTTCAAGGTGCGTTAAATTCTATTTTCCCCATTGTTTCTTCTTCTGGTCTTTTGTCATTAGAATTTGTAAGTTATCGCTTAACAGAGCCCGAATATAGTGTTAGAAGCTGTAAATTAAGAGGCTTAACCTATTCTGCCCCTTTGTATGTAAAATTTCGTTTTGTTGTTTACGCTGAAAAACCATCGGAAAACAGCAAACCCAGTATTTTAAATATTAACGAACAAGAAGTATTTTTTGGCTCTATTCCTCTCATGACAGAGGATGGTCAATTTGTAATTAATGGTACGGAGCGTGTTGTGGTTTCACAGCTTCATCGTTCCCCTGGGATTATCTTTGATCACGATAAAGGGCGTACGCACGCTTCTGGTAAATTGCTTTTTTCTGCCCGAATTATTCCTTACCGCGGCTCTTGGCTGGATTTTGAATTTGACCATAACGATTTATTGAACGTTCGAATTGATCGTAAACGCAAAATATTAGCCACCACTTTTTTTAAAGCGTTGGACATGGACGTTCGTGAAATATTAGAGGCATTTTATTCATCTTGTCCTGTTCATTTAGAAGATAATTACGCTGTTTTTAAAGAATGGTTTAACGAGTTGGCTAATAAAGAATTAACAGAAGATCTTGTGCTAAATGACAAGGTGTTGGGCAAAAAAGGAGAACGTCTTACAAAACCAAATAACCTGAAGGATTTAAAAAATATTAGGTTTCCATGTTCAATATTGGTGAGTCATATTTTAGCGGTCAGTGTGGTGGATCAAAAAACCGGTGAAATTATTTTTCCAGAAAATCATCAGCTTACAGAAAGTGATTTAGAAACGCTAAAGGAACAAAAAATTAAGACGATTCATGTGATTAAAGTGGATAGATCCAAACAAGGTCTTTATATTTCAGACACACTTCGTGCAGAAAATACGGCCTCTTGTGCTGCAGCTCGCTTGGAGATTTATAAAATCATTCGTCCCGGTGAACCTTCTTCGGAGCAAGCGGTTGACAAATTGTTTGAAAGTTTATTTTTTCATAACGAACGTTATGATTTGTCTGAAATTGGGCGTATGAAAATTAACCACCAATTTCAAATTAAAGGCAATGAAGGTCCCTTATACCTTGAAAAAATAGACATGATTAGAGTGACTCAAAAACTCATGAACATTCGCGATGGTATTGAAACATGGGATGATGTGGATTCATTAACCAATCGCAGAATACGCGGTGTGGATGAGATGCTAGAAAATCAAATTCGCATCACATTGGTTCGTTTGGAAAAAAATATTAAAGATCGTTTAAGCATTTCTGAAGAAGATGCATTAACCCCGAAAGATTTATTTAATTCCAGACCCTTGTCTTCTATTATGAAGGACTTTTTTGGTACGAATCAGCTTTCTCAGTTTATGGATCAAATTAATCCCTTATCTGGTTTAACGCACAAGCGGCGTATTTCTGCATTGGGTCCGAACGGCTTAACACGTGAACGTGCTGGTTTTGAAGTGCGTGATGTGCACACCACTCATTACGGTAGATTGTGTCCTATTGAGACACCAGAAGGACCAAATATTGGACTGATCAACACCATGTCTATATACGCCAAAGTAAACCACTTTGGTTTCTTGGAAACACCGCTTTATAAAGTGAAAAAAGGCAGAGTTTTGGTGGATCAACATCATTATGTTTCAGCAATCTCAGAGTACAACTTGGTCATTGCTCAAGCTAACGTTCGTATGGATAAGGACGGTAAAATTTTAGACGATTTAATTACATGTAGGCATAAAAACGAATTTACCGTGGCTTCTCCTGAAGATCTTGATTACATTGATGTATCGGCTCGCCAAATTGTTTCTGTAGCGGCGTCTTTAATTCCATTTTTAGAAAACGATGATGCTAACCGTGCACTTATGGGTTCCAACATGCAACGTCAAGCCGTATCCACATTAATAGCTGAAGCACCTTTGGTGGGAACGGGTATGGAATCAACGGTTATTTCCCATTCGCAGTCCTCAATTGTTGCAAAACATTCAGGTCGTGTTTCTCATGCGGACAGTTCCATGATTATGGTGACTCAAGAAGATAAAATAAAATTGTTTGATTATTCCAATACGGATGAAAATGCATTAATTGATGTTTACCTGTTAAAAAAATACGAGCGCTCCAATCAAAATACCTGTATCAATCAAATGCCGATTGTAAAAATAGGGGATTGGGTCAGTGAAGGTGATGTCATTGCCGATGGATCTTCCGTAGACAACGGTGAATTGGCATTGGGTAAAAATTTGCTTGTCGCTTTCATGTCTTGGAACGGTTACAATTTTGAGGATTCTATTTTTATTTCTGACCGTTTGTATAGAGAAGACGTATTAACATCCATTCATATTGAAGAGGTTACTGGGTACACCCGTGATACTCGTTTAGGTCCTGAAGAAGTGACTGCAGATGTTCCGGGTGTAGGCGAAAAAAGTTTATCTAAATTAGACGAAATTGGTATTGTTTATATTGGTGCTAATGTTGAAAAAGGCGACATACTGATTGGTAAAATTACTCCAAAAGGTGATTCGTTTGTTACGCCTGAAGAAAAACTCTTGCATGCTATTTTTGGGGAGAAAGCACTTAATGTTAAAGACACTTCTATTTACGCCACTTACTCGGGTTGTGTTATTGATGCTCAAGTCTTTTCTCATAGTAAATTAAATAAACCGGTTTACGAGCAACTGAATAAGGAATTGCTCAGCATTAAAAAAGAACTGGAAAGTGAATTTCATTTATACAGGCGTATTTTAGTTGATTTATTGTTTGAAAAAGCCAATAAAGTAAAAGCAAGTTTTCAATCACCTAAAACCGATGAAGTTGTTCATCAAGAATACTTAGCAACATGTCCCTTAAAACAATTAGCGAAAATTAAGTGTGACAAAAAAGTAATAGTTGCTGAATTGAACAAAATGGCAACTTTTTTACTGCAAAAAGATCAAGAAAAAAACGCGCGTTTAGATGCCATACAAAATCGTCTAAAAACCTCAGATCAATTGCCACCTGGTGTGCTGGAGATGGTCAAAATCTATATTGCCGTTAAACGCAAGATTCAACCCGGTGATAAAATGGCGGGTAGACACGGTAACAAAGGTGTGGTCTCGCAGATTGCTCCTGTAGAGGATATGCCATACTTGGAAGACGGTACCCCCGTTGATATTGTTTTAAATCCATTAGGTGTGCCTTCTCGTATGAACGTGGGTCAAATTTTAGAAACCCATTTGGGTTGGGCAGCTAAGAAATTGGGTCAAAAACTTGGTGAAATGTTGGATAAAAAAGACAGTGTTCAAGATATTAAATCTTTTATAGACAAAATTTTTGCAACATCCAGTCAAAAAATTACTTGGGATGAATATCAGGATGACGACGTATTAGCAATGGCAGAAAATCTTCGAAACGGTGTTCCTATGGCAACACCGGTGTTTGATGGCGCCAAAGAAGATGAAATTAAAGCCATGCTTCGTTTGGCAGGTTTGCCAGAAAATGGGCAAACGTACTTATACGATGGCTTAACGGGCGAACGTTTTGAGAGACCTATAACGGTTGGTTACATTTATATGTTAAAGCTAAATCATTTGGTAGACGACAAAATGCACGCTCGTTCTACAGGACCATACAGTTTAGTCACACAGCAACCATTGGGCGGTAAAGCTCAGCAAGGTGGACAACGTTTGGGTGAAATGGAGGTGTGGGCATTAGAGGCTTATGGTGCCGCTTACATTTTGCAAGAAATGTTAACGATTAAATCGGATGACAGTTACGGCAGGACAAAACTGTATAAAGACATTATTGATAATGTTACTTTTACAGAGCCCAAAATCCCTGAATCATTTAAAGTTTTAATCAAAGAGCTAAATGCCTTGGGGTTGGATTTAGTCTTAGAATAGGTCAGTTAAAAAACGCATCATTGGAGTTATTGTGAAAGATATACTAAATTTTATGAAGCAGAAGGAAGGTTTAAGTTTCGAGAAACTAACCATCAATCTGATTTCACCTAAAAAAATTCTTTCCTATTCGCATGGAGAGGTTAAAAAACCAGAGACCATCAACTACAGAACCTTAAAACCAGAAAGAGATGGTTTGTTTTGTGCTAAAATATTTGGTCCTGTTAAAGATTGGGAGTGTTTGTGCGGAAAATACAAACGCCTTAAAAACAGAGGTGTTATTTGTGAAAAATGCGGTGTTGAAGTTACCGCTTCCAAGGTTCGTCGTGATCGTTTAGGGCATATTGAATTGGTTGCACCCGTTGCTCATATTTGGTTTTTAAAACTATTGCCTTCTCGTATTGGCTTGGCGCTGGATATGACATTAAAAGATTTAGAGTCGGTCATTTATTTTGAATCCTATTTAATTACCAACCCCGGCTTAACACCATTGGAAAAAGGTCAAATTTTAAATCAAGAAGCGTATTTTGATGCATTGGATGAACACGGTGATGACTTTACTGCTGAAATTGGTGCGCAAGCTATTGAAACGTTATTGGGTACTTTAGATATTGAAGCTGAAATTAGAAAGATTGATAAAGAAATTGAAACCAGTAAATCGGATATTCGTTTTAAGAAAAATTTAAAAAGAAGAAATTTACTGCAAGGGTTTCTTAAAACACAAAACAAGCTGGAATGGATGGTGTTGCGTGTGCTGCCTGTTTTACCACCGGATTTAAGACCTTTGGTTGCATTGGATGGTGGTCGTTTCGCAACGTCTGATTTGAACGATCTGTACCGTCGTGTTATTAATAGAAACAATCGTTTGGGTCGCCTTTTAAAAGAAGTGGATCCTCCGGAAATTATTATTAACAATGAAAAACGCATGCTGCAAGAAGCTGTGAATTCACTGCTTGATAATTCCAGAAGTTCTCGTCCTGTTTTAGGAACCAATAAACTGCAGTTACGTTCTCTAACGGACATGCTAAAAGGAAAGCAAGGTCGTTTTCGCCAAAATTTATTAGGAAAGCGTGTTGATTACTCAGGTCGTTCCGTTATTATTGTTGGACCCACTTTAAAATTGCATCAATGCGGTTTGCCCAAACAGATGGCATTGGAGTTGTTCAAACCTTTTGTTTTGGCAAAATTAAATAGAGATGAAAATATACCAACCATCAAATTAGCAAAAACAATGATTGATAACCAAGATCCTATTGTATGGGAAGCCTTGGATGCTATTATTATGGATAAAGTGGTTTTATTGAATCGTGCACCCACGTTGCATCGTTTAGGTATTCAGGGTTTTGAACCTATTTTAACAGAAGGCAAAGCCATTAGGTTGCACCCTTTGGTATGCGCTTCGTTTAACGCTGATTTTGATGGCGATCAAATGGCGGTGCATTTACCGTTATCCATTCATGCTCAATTGGAAGCTCGTGTTTTAATGTTGTCTACCAACAATATTTTATCACCCGCCAGTGGTGAACCGAATGTTTTACCCACTCAAGACATGGTTTTGGGTATTTATTATGCCTCTAAAGAAAAGCCTGGTGCTATGGGTGAAGGCATGGTATTTTATTCGCCTCAAGAAGCTCGCATTGCTTACGAGACCAAGAAAATTGAGTTATCGGCTAAAATAAAAGCTAGAATTCCCGCCGAACATTTAGACGCGGATGAACCCAAGATTGTTGACACCACATTAGGTCGTTTGTTGTTATTGGAGATTTTACCATCCGGCATATCGTTTGATTTCATCAACAAAACCATGAATAAAAAATGTATTTCTCAGTTGGTGAATCATGTGTATCGTCAATTGGGTGCTAAAAAAACCGTTGTATTGGTTGATCAACTTATGTACGCTGGTTTTTATTATGCATTTCGTTCTGGCATCTCGTTATGTATTGACGACATGACCATTCCATTGGAAAAGCAAGATATTCTGTTAAAGGCAGAAAAAGAAGTAAAGTCCATACAAAATTACTATAAGCAAGGTGTTTTAACGGATCGTGAACGCTACAATCGTATTGTAGATATTTGGTCTCATGCTAACGATAAAATCTCCAATAAAATGATGGATGGAATTGCATTTGATCAACACATTAACGAAAAAGGCGAAGCCATCAGTTACTCATCGTTTAATTCTGTTTATATGATGATGGATTCAGGAGCTCGTGGTTCGGCGAATCAAATGCGTCAGCTTTCTGGTATGCGTGGATTAATGAGTAAGCCAGATGGTTCTATTATTGAAACCCCCATTACCGCTAATTTCAGAGAAGGTTTGAACGTATTGCAGTATTTTATTTCCACGCATGGTGCACGTAAAGGTTTGGCGGATACGGCGTTGAAAACAGCAAATTCTGGTTACTTAACCCGTCGTCTTATTGATGTGGTTCAAGATTTAATTGTCTCTGATACCGACTGTCAAACCAACGAAGGTTTTATGTTTAAAACCGTTATTGAAGGCAGTGAAGTGATTCAGACGCTCAGCGAACAAGTAAACGGTCGTATTTTATGCGAAGACGTTCTAGATCCTCAAACACGTGATGTTTTATTTGAATCTGGTGAATTGGTTAATGATGAGATGATTAACGCGTTTGATGAAAAACACATTCATCAAATCTTAGCTCGTTCGCCGATAACGTGTAAGATGAAATACGGTATATGTGCAAAATGTTACGGAGTAGATTTAGCAAAAGGCGGTTTCATTAAAGAGGGTGAAGCGATTGGAATTATTGCTGCTCAATCCATTGGTGAGCCAGGAACGCAGCTAACCATGCGTACGTTTCATATTGGGGGTGCTGCATCGCAATTATTGAGCGTTAATCAAGTGTCTGCCCATTTGGGTGGTACGGTTCAGTTTCGCAATATTAAGCTGATTGAAAATAAAAAAAATCAGTTTATTGTTATTTCGCGTTCTGCTCAAGTAAGTATTATGAATGAACTAGGATTGGAATGTGAAAATTATCGTATTCCTTATGGTTCTGTTTGTCATGTTTCAGAAGATCAAGTAATTGAATCTGGGCAAATAATTGCCAATTGGGATATTCATACGCAACCCATTATTTCTGAATTAGAGGGTTACGTGCAGTTTATTGATGTTGTGAACGAACTAAGTGTTGATATTAGAACCGATGAAATGACCAATACAGAAATTATTGAAATTAAATCCATGAATGACAGACCAGCCGCAGGTTTAGCGCTAAGACCTAGAATTCAACTGGTGGATAAAAAAGGTAATTTCATTCATTTTTCAGATAGTAAAATTCCTGTTATCTATTACTTGCAGGAAAAAAGTATCTTAAAATTAAAAGAAAATGATCTGATGCAAAAAGGTGATGTGGTAGCCCATTTACCAAAATCTATGTTAGTGACTCGTGATATTACAGGTGGTTTGCCTAGGGTGGCTGATTTATTTGAAGCCAGAAAACCAAAAGATTCGGCTATTATTGCGCCTGTTAAAGGAAGCATTCATGTAGGTCGTGAAACAAAAAGCAAGCATCGTTTGGTAATTATGGATGAATTTAATGACTCTCATGAAATTATGATTCCCAAACATTACCATTTAAGTGTACTAGAAGGTGAATTTGTGCACAAAGGGGACATTATTTCTGATGGTGAGATGGATCCTCATGATTTATTAGAAGCAAAAGGTGTTGAAGAAACCGTAAAGTACATTATCAACGAAATACAAAGTGTTTACAGGCTACAGGGCGTAAAAATTAACGACAAGCATTTTGAGGTTATCTTAAAACGAATGTTGGGCTATGTTGAGGTAAAGCATCCAGGCGAAAGTCAATATTTAGCGGGAGATTTAATTAAATTAACGGAAGCTGATGTAGAAAATAATAAACTCAAAGAAAACAGTAAAGAACCATTGGTATATAAAAATATTTTAATGAGCATCACGCAAGCAGCGCTAAAGAACGATTCATTCATATCCGCCGCTTCATTTCAAGATACAACACGTGTTTTGACAGAAGCCGCATTGTATGGTCGCTCTGATCATTTAAGGGGACTAAAGGAAAATGTTATTATTGGTGGTTTAATACCAGCAGGTACTGGTTTTAAAAAACAATAGTCATTTTTCATTGACAATAAATGCTTTTTAATTTAATATTTTGTTCTTTAAATTTTTATATATCTTAGGTCTTAAGGAAAAAAAACAGTATGACCAGAATCGCTCAATTAATTAAAAAACCCAGAAAACCAAAGCCAAGGAAGCCGGATGTGGTGGCTTTAGCAAATGCCCCTCAAAAACGGGCCGTCTGTCAACGTGTTTACACGGCTGCTCCTAAGAAACCAAATTCTGCTTTACGCAAGGTTGCTCGTGTTCGTTTAACCAATTCTCAAGAATTAACAGCCTATATTGGTGGAGAAGGGCACACCTTACAAGAGCATTCTGTGGTACTTATTAGGGGTGGTCGTGTAAAAGATTTACCAGGGGTTAGAACCCATATTATACGAGGTGCATTAGACACCAGTGGTGTAAAAGATAGAAAACAGGGGCGCTCTAAGTACGGTGCTAAAAGACCAAAATCATAAGGTAATAAGTTATGTCAAGAAGACGAGTTAAATTTAGACATCAGGTTGCGCCTGATTTTCAATACGCTAATGAACATGTTTCTAAATTCATTAATATCTTAATGAAAGATGGAAAAAAAACAGTTGCTGAGCGTATTGTTTATGGCGCTTTTGATAAAATAAAAGAATCAAATAGCGAAGATCCGTTAAGTTTTTTTATGGAAGCATTAGAAAACATTATGCCTGTGGTTGAAGTTAAGTCTCGGCGTATTGGGGGTGCTAATTATCAAGTTCCTGTAGAAGTTAATTCACACAGACGTATTGTATTGGCAATGAGATGGATTAAGGAATCGGCTCAAAAACGAAAAGAAAAAAGTATGCTGTTATCTTTGTACAAAGAAATTACAGACGCAAAAGAAAAGCGTGGAAATGCCTTTAAGAAAAAAGAAGAAACTCATAAAATGGCTGAAGCAAACAGGGCATTTGCTCATTACAGATGGTAAAAAAATTAGGAATTTTAAGCTGTGTCTAAGAATAAAATAGAAAAGACAAATTTTAGAAATATTGGGATTATGGCGCACATTGATGCGGGTAAAACCACGACAACTGAGCGTGTTCTTTATTACACTGGTCTTTCTCATAAAATTGGTGAAGTTCACGATGGTGCTGCCACAATGGATTGGATGGAGCAAGAGCAAGAAAGAGGCATTACCATTACTTCTGCTGCCACCACGTGTTTTTGGTCGGGTATGCGTCAAAACTATGAAAAGCATCAAATTAATATTATTGATACACCTGGTCACGTTGACTTTACTATTGAAGTAGAACGTTCTTTACGTGTTCTAGATGGCGCTGTTGCTGTTTTTTGTGCGGTGGGTGGGGTAGAACCTCAGTCTGAAACCGTGTGGCGTCAAGCGAATAAATACAACGTTCCACGTATTGCCTTTGTTAATAAAATGGATCGATCAGACGCTAATTTTTTTAAAGTGATTGATCAAATAAAAAATCGTCTTAAAGCATCGCCTTTGGCTGTGCAAATTCCCATAGGTTCAGAAGAAAATTTTAAGGGTGTTATAGATTTAATTATTATGAAGGCTATTTATTGGGACGAATCAAGTCTTGGTCTAAAACATACAGAAGAAGAAATTCCAGAAGAATTAAAAGAAACAGCAGAAAAATATAGGGAAATATTGGTTGAGCGTGCCGCTGAATCCAATGAAACCGTGATGGATAAATACATGTCAAACGGTGATTTATCAATGGATGAAATTCGCTCTTCTATTCGTTCTTTAACGTTGGCGAATGAAATTATCCCGGTTTTTTGTGGAAGCGCCTTTAAAAACAAAGGTGTACAAGCGCTTCTGGATGGTGTGGTTAATTATTTACCCTCCCCAATGGATTTGAAAAAAATTATTGCTAAATATGAAGATAAAGAAGTGGTTATTGAGCAAAAATCCGACGAACCATTTTCTGCCATTGCTTTCAAAATAGCTACGGATCCATACGCTGGAACCTTAGTGTTTTTTAGAGTGTATTCGGGATCAATATCCTCTGGGGACACTATTTTTAATTCTAGTAAAGGTCAAAAAGAACGTGTAGGAAGAATACTAAGGATGCATTCCAATCAAAGAGAGGAAATTAAAGAAGTATCTTTTGGTGATATTGCTGCTGCGGTTGGTTTAAAAAGCGTAACAACGGGTAATACACTTTGTGATTTAAAATCAAGAGTTGTTCTGGAGAGTATTGATTTTCCGGAACCTGTTATATCCATTGCTGTTGAACCTAAAACAAAGGCAGATCAAGAAAAAATGGGTAATGCATTATCTAAATTAGCTCAAGAAGATCCATCTTTCAAAGTTTCTGTGGATCACGAAACAAGTCAAACTATTATTTCTGGAATGGGTGAATTGCATCTGGACATTATTACTGACAGAATGAGGCGAGAATTTAATGTTGAATCTAATATTGGCGCTCCGCAAGTGGCTTACCGTGAGACTATTAAATCCGCCGTTGAGCATGAAGCAAAATTTATTCGTCAATCTGGTGGTCGTGGACAATACGGTCATGTGTATTTAAAAGTTGAACCCCTTGAACGCGGCAGTGGCTTTAAGTTTATTAATTCTATTGTAGGTGGCGCAATTCCTAAAGAGTATATTCCTGCTGTCCAAAAAGGAGTGGAAGAACAAATGAAAAATGGTATCTTAATAGGCTATCCATTTGTTGATTGTCAGATTACATTGTACGATGGTTCGTATCATGATGTTGATTCAAGTGAAATAGCCTTTAAAGTTGCAGGATCTATGTGTTTTAAAGGAGCCTGTAATAAAGCGGGTATTTCGTTATTAGAACCTATTATGAAAGTTGAAGTAACCACCCCAGAAGAGTATATGGGTGATGTTGTTGGTGATTTAAATCGCAGAAGAGGCATCATGAAAGGTATGGAAGACATTAGCTTAGGAAAACAAATTGTTTGCGATGTTCCTTTAGCTGAAATGTTTGGTTATGCAACAAACTTGCGTTCATTAACACAAGGTAGAGCTACTTATTCTATGGAGTTTTTAAAGTATTTTGAAGCCCCAGCGAGCGTTGTTCAAAAAATAATTGAAAAAACCAGTTAATTTATATAAATAAGGAGAATAAAATGGCACAGTTTGAGCGCACAAAACCCCACTTGAATGTTGGCACAATTGGTCACGTTGATCACGGTAAAACAACTTTAACAGCCGCCTTAAGTCTTTGTTGTGGTATTGGTGAAAATATTAAAGGATTTGATCAAATTGACAATGCTCCAGAAGAGCGTGCTCGTGGTATTACTATAGCTACTTCTCATATTGAATACGAAAGTGAAAAACGCCATTATGCGCATGTGGATTGTCCTGGTCATGCTGATTATGTGAAAAATATGATCACAGGAGCGGCTCAAATGGATGGTTCTATTCTTGTTGTAAGTGCTACCGACGGTGCCATGCCCCAAACACGTGAGCATATTCTTCTTGCTCGTGAAGTGGGCGTTAAATATCTTATTGTGTTTATTAATAAAGTTGATTTAGTAGACGATAAAGAAATGCTTGAATTGGTTGAAATGGAGATCAGAGAGCTATTAGACAAATATGGTTTTGATGGTGACAACACGCCGTTTGTATTTGGTTCAGCAACAGAAACAATGAAAGGTAACGAAGGCGATATAGGTAAAAAAGCCATTATGCAATTAGTGGATCAACTTGACAACTACATACCTGAACCAAAAAGAGACATTGACAAGCCATTTTTCATGCACATTGAGGATGTTTTTTCTATTGCTGGTAGAGGTACCGTTGTAACAGGTCGTGTGGATCGCGGTATTATTAAAAAAGGTGATGAAATTGAAATTATTGGCTTTACTGAAGAAAAAAAACCAGCTCATAAAACCACTTGCACAGGTCTTGAAATGTTTAAGAAAGAATTACCAGACGCTCGTGCTGGTGAAAACGTGGGTGTGTTACTTAGAGGTATTAAAAAAGAAGAAGTGCAGCGCGGACAAGTGCTTTCTAAACCAGGTACCGTTAAACCTCATCAACAATTTACAGCCGAAGTTTATGCCTTAACCAAGGAAGAAGGTGGACGGCATACTCCATTTTTTACAGGTTATCGCCCACAATTTTATTTTGGAACAACCGATGTAACTGGGACAGCAACATTAGAAGAAGGTGTTGAAATGGTAATGCCAGGTGATAACGCCACTATTAATGTTGAATTGGTGAATAATATTGCAATGGAAGATGGTAATCGTTTTGCCATCAGAGAAGGTGGTAGAACCGTTGGCGCTGGTGTTGTTAAAAGTATTAAATCTTAATTTGGTTTTTTGAAATGGAAAGTGAAAAAATAAGAATCAGACTTAAGTCTTTTGATTACAAGTTAATTGATATTTCGGCTTTAGAGATTGTAGAGACAGCAAAAAGAACTGGTGTTAACATAAGAGGACCTATTCCATTACCCACAAAGTATAGAAAATGCGTTATATTAACGTCACCTCATGTTGATAAAGATGCTAGAGATCAATTGGAAAGTAGAACGTATACACGTCTAATTGACATATTGAATCCAAGTAATAAAACAGTTGATGCTTTAATGAAGTTAAATCTTTCAGCAGGCGTTAAGGTAACGCTTGATGTAGTTAAATAAAATTAATAATTTTTAAAATAATGTTTATTGGTCTAATTGCAAAAAAAGTCTTTATGACTCGTGTGTTTCAAGATGATGGTATAAGTCTTCCTGTAACTGTTGTCAGTGTTGAGCCAAATTTTGTAACTCAAATTAAAACAAAAGAAAAGGATGGCTATAGTGCTATTCAGGTGGCTTCTTTGCCTCAAAAACAAAGTCGCTTAAACAAGCCTAAAATAGGTCATTTTCTTAAAGCTAGAGTTTCTATTTCTAGTGTTTTGCGCGAATTTAGAGTACAGGATGATCATCATAAAATTAATCTTTCTGATCAATTGGATCTTGAGGGTTTAGCAGATGTTACACACGTTAATGTTTCTTCTTTTAGTATTGGAAAGGGATTTCAAGGTGGTATTAAACGACATAATTTTCGTGGTCAAGATCGTTCTCATGGTAACTCTCGTTCTCATAGATCAATTGGTTCAACAGGTCAGTGTCAAGATCCTGGTCGTGTTTTTCCAGGAAAAAAAATGCCTGGTCACATGGGAAATGAAAAAGTTTCTATTCGTCGTATTGAGATTATTAAACGTAAAGACAATTTTTTATTTCTAAAAGGTCCTTTACCTGGGCATAAAAACAGTATTATTTTATTAAAGCCTTCTGGTCAATAGTCATGGAAATTCCTATTTTAAATATTTCAGATAAAAGCGTATCTAGTGCTATCACAGTGGATGATCGTGTTTTTAAAGTTGATTTTAACGAAGGCTTGGTTCACAGAGTATTGACGGCTTATCAATCCAATGCTCGTTTAGGGTTAAAGGGTTGGAAAGGTAGAGGTGATGTTAGGGGTAGCACAAAGAAACCTTGGGCTCAAAAAGGTACAGGGCGAGCCAGAGCGGGAACCAAGAAAAGCCCCATTTGGCGTAGTGGTGGAGTTACTTTTGCTTATACGGATAGAAACTATTTGAAAAAAGTAAATAAAAAAGAATACAGGAAAGCTATGGCTTGCATTCTTTCTAAACTTATTGAAGAGCAAAGAATTTCAATTGTAGATGACTTTCAATTGGAGTCCTATAAAACCAAATCTTTCTTAAATCTTTTATCCCACTTTGAGATAAAAGATTTACTAATTATTAAAGAAAAAATAGATCCCAATTTAATTTTAGCATCCAGAAATTTGTATGCGGTTAATATTGTATCTTCTTTTGATCCTTTATCATTAATTGGATCCAAATGCGTTATCTGTGAAAAAAGTGCTTTAGAAAATATTCAATCTCAATTATCCAAACGATGAAAGAAGCCAATTACTATCAAGTTATTAAACGTCTTATTTTTTCAGAAAAAGCCTCAACGGTTAATCAAATAGGTCAGTATGCTTTTTCCGTTGATATTCGCGCAACAAAAGGACAGATCAAACGAGCCATTGAATACGCTTATGGCGTACAAGTAAAAAAAGTTAATACCCTAAAAGTAAAAGGAAAAACTACAAATTTTAAACGCATTAAAGGTCGCCGTTCTGATTGGAAAAAAGCATACGTTAGTTTACAAGAAGGTCAATCGATTAATACTGGAGGACAACAATAATGACGGTTACAATTATTAAACCAAAACCCATTACTCCAGGTTTACGCGGTGTTGTTCGAGTTCATCATTCCTTTGTTCATAAAGGTAAAGCGTGGAAAGCATTATTGGAAAAAAAGAATGCAACAGGTGGTAGAAATAATAACGGTCGTATAACCGTTCGTCACATAGGTGGTGGTGCTAAGCAAGCTTATAGGCTTATAGATTTTAAACGTAATAAATTGGGTATACCTGCGGTTGTTGAACGCATAGAGTACGATCCGAACAGAACTGCATTTATTGCTTTATTATGCTATAAAGATGGCGAAAGACGTTACATTGTAGCCCCCAAAGGTTTAGAAGTTGGTAAAACCATTATATCCGATGCTAAAACGCCTATTGAGACAGGAAATTGTTTGCCACTTAAAAATATTCCGACGGGATCTTTGGTTCATTGTATTGAAATGAAGCCTAACAAAGGTGCTCAAATTTGTAGATCAGCGGGCTCTTTTGTTCGCTTGGTTGCTAAAGACCATGCATACGCTAGTTTGCGTTTACCTTCTGGAGAAATTAGAAAAATTTTAGTAGATTGCAAAGGTGTTATTGGTGAAGTAAGTAACTCTGAGCACGATTTAGTGAAATTAGGCAAAGCCGGTGTAAAACGCTGGAAAAATGTTAGACCCACTGTAAGGGGGGTTGCCATGAATCCAGTGGATCATCCTCATGGTGGTGGTGAAGGAAAAACAAGCGGTGGTCGTCATCCAGTGAGTCCATGGGGTGTATTGACCAAAGGTTATAAAACAAGAAAACGCAATAAATCATCCAATCGATTTATTGTGCGGAGGAAAAAATAGAATGGAGATAACTTATGTCTAGATCCTTATATAAAGGTCCTTTTATTGATCATCATTTATTTAAAAAAATTGAAGTTGCTCAGGTTGAAAAAAGTAAAAAGCCCATTAAAACATGGTCTCGTCGTTCAACTATTTTACCGCAAATGATTGGCTTAACTTTAGCTATTCACAATGGTAGACAACATATTCCTATTTATATTTCGGAAGATATGGTGGGACATAAATTAGGCGAATTTTCACCTACTAGAACATTCAAGATGCACGCTGGTGACAGAAAGTCAAAAACTAAAAAATAAAAATTATGTTAAAAAACATTTCATCCACGTACAAATACGCTAAAATTTCTCCTTACAAGCTAAGGATAGTTGCTAGTAATATTAGAAAGAGAAATGCTATTTCATCGTTAGATTATCTTCAGTTTAGCACGAAAAAAGCAGCAGCATTACTTTATAAAACTTTGCAATCAGCTCTTGCGAATGCTAAGAATAATTTTGATATTGATGCTAGCAATTTACAAATTAAAGAGGTATTAATTGATGAAGGACCAACCGCTAAACGATTTCGCGCAAGAGCCAGAGGTCGTGGCGCAAGAATTCTTAAAAGAAGCAGTCATATAAAAATTACCTTGGGTTAAAAAAATGGGACAAAAAGTACATCCTTATGGAATGCGTCTTGGTATTATCCGTCCTTGGATATCCAAGTGGTACGCTACTAAGAAAGATTATAGAAAATTTTTAAACGAAGATATTCAAATTCGAGAAATTATTCACTTAAACTTAAAGCACGTTCCTATTAGTAAAATTTTAATAGAACGCTTGGTGGATAAAGTGAGAGTTGTTATTCATACGCCTCGTCCGGGTCTTATTATTGGAAAGAAGGGTGAAGATATTGAAATTTTAAAACGCAAGTTATCTAAGATTTCTCAGCTTGATGTGAATTTAGGTGTTGAACCTATTAGAAAACCTGAATTAGATGCTCAAATTGTTGCTATTGGAATTTGTCGTCAATTAGAGAAACGTGTATCGTATAAACGAGCTTTAAAAAAATCAATGATGTTGGCCATGAGATCGGGTGCATTGGGTGTAAAAATATCTGCAGCAGGCAGATTGAATGGAGCGGAAATTGCTCGACGTGAGTTATATAAAGAAGGCAGAGTACCTTTGCACACATTAAGAGCAGATATTGACTATGGTTATGAAAAATCATTAACTCAATACGGTTTAGTTGGTATTAAAGTTTGGATTTTTAAAGATGAAATATTCAGTAAGACCCAATTAAAAGGATAAAATATTATGTTGCAACCAAAAAATAGAAAGTATCCTAAAGTTCATAAAGGTAGAAATCGTGGTTTAGCGTTCTCTGGTAATAAAATTAACTTTGGAGACACTGCTTTGCAAAGTGTGTCTAGAGGTCGTGTAACGTCTAGACAAATTGAATCGGCTAGAAGAGCGATTGTTCGTCATCTAAAAAGAAGAGGAAAGGTCTGGATTCGGATTTTTCCAGATAAGCCAATCACAAAAAAACCACTTGAAGTTCGCATGGGTAAAGGAAAAGGTTCTGTGGAGTATTACGTTTCTGAGGTTCAACCTGGGACTGTTTTATTTGAAATTCAGAACGACGATGCAGACGTAACAAAAGAAGCCTTAAGGCTTGCTTCTGATAAATTGCCCGTTAGAACTCAGCAAATTTTTAAAAATCGTTTTATTTTTTAATATTTTAAAAAATTATGGAAAACAAATTATCACTTCAAAAAGAAATTTTAGAGTTACACAAGGAGCAATTTTCTTTAAGAATGCTTCATGCTTCTAAAGAATTAAAGCAAACGCATAAAATTAAAATTGTCAGAAGAAAAATTGCAGTTTTAGAGACTAAATTGAGGCAGTTATCATTATGAGCAATGAAAAAAAACAAAGGATTTTTATGGGTACGGTTGTTTCTGATAGCAGAGATAAAACGATTAGTGTGGAAATTTTAAGCAAAAAACCACATGATTTGTACAAAAAATTTATTCGGAAACGACAAATTTTTCACGTTCACGATGAAAAAAATGAAGCCAAGAAAAACGATCGCGTTGAATTTTTTGCTCACCGACCTTTTTCAAAAACAAAATGTTGGTTGTTAAAAAATATTATTAAATAGTTTCAGGTTAATTATGATACAAATGCAAACAGCACTTGATGTGGCTGATAATAGTGGTGCTAAAAGATTAGTGTGCATTAAGGTTTTAGGAGGTACTGGACATATGTTTGCCTCTATTGGTGATGTTATTAAAGTAACTGTTAAAGAGGTTAATTCAACCGCTAAAGTAAAAAAAGGTCAAGTTTGTAGCGCGGTTATTGTGCGAACTAAAAAGGGTGTTAGACGATCCGATGGTTCACTATTAAAATTTGATAATAATGCAGCCGTTCTTTTAACACAAAAGAATGAGCCCATTGGTACGCGTGTTTTTGGACCGGTTGCTAGAGAGCTTAGAGCAAAGAAATTTCTGAAAATTATTTCTTTAGCGCCTGAAGTAGTATAGAATACTGCTTTGTTTTTCAATATGAATAAATAAGAATGAAAAAAATACATAAAGGAGACACTGTAATTATTAATACAGGTAAGTCTAAAAATAAAATAGGTGTTATTCTGCAAGTACTGGATTCTGGAAATAAAGTGCTTGTTGAAAATGCAAACGTATATAAAAAGCATGTTAAGCCTGACTTGAACAAAGGTATTGAGGGTGGCATTCAAGACATTAATAAGCCCATACATATTTCTAATGTTGCTATTTTTAATACCCAGACTAAAAAAGCGGATAAAGTTATTTTGCGCGTTAATCAGAAAGGCAAAAAAGAGCGTTATTTTAAATCCACGCAGGAACTTATTAAATCGTAACGGAAGAACAAAATATTTAAACAGCATTCATTTTTCTCTTTAAACTAAGGTAAAATAATCCTTAATTGGAGCAAAATATTTTTTTTAAAGTTTGGTATTTTGTATGAATTGTTATTGAGAAGAAACAATAAATAGCTTTTTTTAAATAAAGAAGTTAAAAAATGGACCTTAAACACATAAAATGAAAAAAGATTATAAACCAAATTTTCATCAATATTATTTAGACCACGTTGTCGTTAAATTTTTAGGGGAATATGGTTATAAAAATACCATGTCCGTGCCTAAGATTACTAAAATTACCCTTAATATGGGTCTTGGTGACACCGCTAGAGATAAATCTAAGTTAGAAAAGGCGCTTCGTGATTTAGGCGCAGTAGCAGGACAAAAACCAATTATCTGTAATGCAAGACGCTCGGTTGCTAGTTTTAAAATTAGAACGGGTATGCCGATAGGCTGTAAGGTTACTTTGCGTAGTAATAAAATGTATGAGTTTTTTGAAAAATTGGTTAATATCTCTATCCCTAGGTTTAGAGATTTTAGAGGATTAAGTAAACGTTCATTTGATCAAGATGGAAATTACAATATGGGTGTTAAAGATCAATTTGTATTCCCAGAGATTGATTTTGAAAAAAACGATTCTTCCCAAGGTTTGGATATATCGTTTACAACAACAGCTAAAAACAAGGATGAAGCTGTTAAGTTGTTTGAATGTTTTAATTTTCCTTTTAAAGAGTAGAATTATGGCTAAAAAATCTGTTATTTATAGAGAAATTAAGCGACAAAAAATTGTTAATAAATTTTTTGCAAAACGTCAAGAAATTAAAGCCAAAATTGGTAATAGAAACGTTTCGTTTGAAGATAAAATTAAACTTTCATTTGAGCTGCAAAAATTGCCTAGAGATTCTTCCCCAGTTAGATTGGTGAGCCGTTGTAGTATGACAGGAAGAGCGCATGCTGTTTATAGGGATTTTGGTATTTGTAGAAACAAATTAAGAGAAAAAGCAATGCTAGGTGAAGTGCCTGGTCTTTTAAAATCAAGTTGGTAATTTAAGGAGTTGTTAATCAATGAATAGTAATCCAGTTGCTGATATGTTAACTAGAATAAGAAATGCCCAATCTTCTGCTAAAACAGAAGTGTTGGTTCAAAATTCAAAATTTTGTTTGGCTATCGTTAATATTTTAATTGAAGAAGGTTATGTAGATTCTGTGAGTACAGACTCTTCTAATAATTTAATACTAAAATTAAAGTACTTTAATTCAGCGCCTGTTATTCAAACGATTCAACAAGAAAGTAAACCTTCTTGTCGCTTGTACGTTAAGAAGGATAAAATTCCAAAATTTTTTGGCGGTTTAGGTATTGCTGTTCTATCCACTTCCAGTGGATTAATGACGGATAGAAAAGCTCGCCAAGTTGGTTTAGGTGGTGAATTAATATGTTCAGTTTTTTAGGTAGTTAAAATTATGTCTATTATTGCAAAAAAACCCATTTCTATTAAATCTGATGTTAAGATTGATTTAGATGATATTAAACGGAAGATTTCCATTTCTGGAAAACATGGAGATCTATTTTTTAATTACTCTAATTTGCTTTCTGTAACGTTTTCAGACAACTGTATTAAGGTGGATATCGCACAAGAGCATACCAATAGTTCCGCACTTTCAGGAACCACAAGATCTGTAATCAATAATATGGTTATTGGTGTTTCAAACGGTTTTGAAAAAAAACTTCTTTTACAAGGGGTTGGTTACAGGGCAGAAATTAAAGAGGATTTATTGCTGCTAAGCCTTGGGTATTCTCATCAAATTAAAAAGACAATCCCAACGGATTTAAAGATTAGTATTAAGAGCAATGAAATTACTGTTTGGGGTATTGATAAACAGAAAGTTGGTCAATTTTCTGCAGAGATTAGAGATTTAAGAAGACCAGAGCCCTACAAAGGCAAAGGTGTTCGCTATCATGATGAAGTGGTTAAACGAAAAGAAGCTAAGAAAAAATAATTATTATGAAACAAAAGCACAGTTCACAGAAAAAATCTAGCAGACGTATCAGAAGAGCTGCTAAAACTCGTTATAAAATAGGCGAATTGGGCGCTTACAGACTATTTGTTTTTCGATCCGCAAAGCATATTTATGCTTACGTTGCCAGCGCAGATAAGAACGTATTATTTTCTTCTTCTACCTTAAGTAAAGAATTTAGAAAAAACGAGTCTAACATCACCTTAAATAATATGGAATGTGCTCAATGGGTTGGTAAGGATATTGCTATTAAAGCCATCAATAAAGGCTTAAAAAAGATGGCTTTTGATCGCTCTGGCTACAAGTATCATGGCAGAATTAAAGCATTGGCTACTTCAGCTCGAGAAGCAGGTCTTGAATTTTAAAACACAAGGAATACTATGAAAAAAAATAAACAGAAATCGAATAACGAATCGGAGTTAATTGAAAATTTAATTAATATACGTAGAGTTGTCAAAGTTATAAAAGGTGGACGGATTTTTTCATTTTCTGCTTTGGTTGTCGTTGGTGACGGAAAGGGAAAAGTAGGCTACGCAATCGGTAAATCAAGAGAAACAATTATTGCTATACAAAAAGCCACTCAAAAAGCAAAAATGAATATGCGCCCAATACCGCTTTATAACAACACTATTTGTTATCCCATTAGAGGGAAAAAATCCACTAAGCTTCATATGCGTCCTGCATCTGAGGGAACGGGATTAATTGCTGGGCATTCCATGCGTTCTGTTTTTCAAGCGGTAGGAATTTTAAACGTTTCTGCTAAATGTTTGGGTTCTAAAAATCCCGTCAATGTGGTAAGAGATACGGTTGAGCTATTAACATCTATGCGTAGTGCTTCGGACATTGCTAAAAAACGCGGTAAAACAACAACTGAAATTTTAAATTAGTAAAAATAAATGAAAAAGACATTAACAGTCAAATTAATCAGAAGCTTAATAGGCAGACCTCAAAATGTTAGAGCCACTATTAAGGGACTGGGTTTACGAAGAATCAATCATTCTGTTAAATTAGAAGAAAATCCATGTGTGCTAGGAATGATTAATAAAGTTTCCTATATGTTGGAGGTTTCTTAAATGAAATTAAATGATTTGACGCATTCTGAGGGCTCTAAGCACTCAAAAAAACGTGTCGGTAGAGGCAACAGTTCCAATTGGGGTAAAACCTCTGGTAGAGGACAAAAGGGACAAAAATCTAGATCTGGATCTAGCATCCGAACTGGTTTTGAGGGTGGGCAGAACCCACTCTATCGTCGTCTTCCCAAGGTTGGTTTTGCATCTAAAAAAGCCAAGTACTGTGTCCACCTTACTTTAGAGACACTGAACGGTCTTGCTAAAAAAAATATAGAAAAATCCGATTTAGAAGTTTCACTTGTTCAACTTTGGAAAATGCGCATCACCAAAAAGTATATTAAGAGTGTAAAAATTATTGCTTCTGGCTCTATTGAGCATAAAGTAATTATTAAAGAGGATATTCGCGTTTCTGCGTCTGCAAGAGAAGCCATTGTATCCGCTGGTGGTAAAGTTTTGAATAATAAGATTTAATGAGCACGTCTTCACTTAATAATTTAGGATTTGATTTTACTGAAATTCGTAATCGTTTATTATTTCTCTTGTTAGCGTTGGCTATTTTTCGCTTTGGTTCTCATTTACCTTTACCGTATATTAACAGTGCGGTTTTACAGGATTTGTTTTCTCAAAATCAAGGTACAATATTGGGTTTATTCAATGTTTTTTCAGGAGGTTCTCTTGAAAGATTGTCTATCTTTACGTTAGGGATTATGCCTTATATATCGGCTTCAATTATCATGCAATTAATGATTGCCATTGTACCTGGTTTGGACCAACTAAAAAAAGAAGGTGAAGTAGGGCGCGCTAAAATCTCTCAGTATTCTCGCTACCTAACCGTTCTTATCGGTTTAATACAGGCGTTTAGTATTTCTGTAGCCTTAGAATCTCAATCCGTTAATGGTATTGGTTTGGTATTAGATCCTGGTTTATTTTTTAGATTTATTGCCGTTACCACTTTGGTAGGGGGCACGGTATTCTTAATGTGGCTAGGTGAGCAAATTACAGAACGCGGTGTTGGTAATGGAATTTCTATTATTATTTTTGCAGGTATTGTATCAGGCTTGCCAACTGCTTTTTCATCCACATTGCAGCTTAATGAGGCAGGAGAATTGGTTGGATTTTCAGTTATTTTGCTTTTATTAATGATTATTTTAATTACAGCTTTTGTAGTTTTTATTGAAAAAGCGCAGCGGCGCATTAATGTGAACTACGTAAAACGACAAATGGGCAACAGAATGGCCGCACCTCAATCAAACCATTTGCCATTAAAAATTAATATGAGTGGTGTTATTCCTCCTATTTTTGCATCCAGTATTATTTTATTTCCCACAACCCTAATTAGCTGGTTTTCAGATCAAGCAAGTTCACAAATTCAATGGACCGACATATTGGTTAACCAATTGTCGCCAGGAAAACCTTTGTACGTTTTGATTTTTGGCTTGTTAATTACGTTTTTTGCTTTCTTTTATACGAGTGTTATTTTTAATCCCACTGAAACTGCAGATAATTTAAAGCGCTCTGGTGCCTATCTTTCTGGTATTAGACCTGGTAAAGCAACCGCAAATTATATAGATGGAGTTGTCAGTCGTTTGACAATGGTTGGCTCATTCTATCTGATTGTGGTATCCTTATTCCCTGACTTTTTAATTAATTATTGGAATGTCCCTTTTTATTTTGGAGGTACTTCTTTATTAATTATTGTTTCTGTAGTTATTGACTTAATGTCTCAGATTCAATCTCATCTTGTTTCATCAAAGTATGAAAAGATTTTAAAACAAAATATGTTGTAAATATTATGAAAGTACAAGCTTCTGTAAAAAGAATATGCAAAGATTGCAAAATTGTTAAAAGAAAAGGTGTTGTTCGTGTTTTATGTTCTTCTGAGCCTAAGCATAAGCAACGTCAAGGTTAAAAAAATATTGATTAAGGAATTACATTAATGGCTAGGATTGCAGGTACTAATATACCTAAAAACAAACATCTTTATATTGGTCTTCAAAGTATTTTTGGGATTGGGCAAACGCGTTCGTTTATTATTTGTCAAAAAGCAAAAATATCGATCAATAAAAAAGTGATAGATTTAACGGAAGAAGAGGTTAATATTGTTCGTTCAACAATTAGTGATTTAAGCTACTCGGTTGAAGGAGATTTAAGACGTGAAAAATCTATAGCCATTAAACGTTTAATGGATATTGGTTGTTATAGAGGTATACGCCACAGAAAAGGTTTGCCAGTTCGTGGTCAAAACACCAAAACAAACGCTAGGACACGTAAAGGTCCTCGTCGTTTAATTAAATAGTTGATTTAATTTTTATTATCTTATGTCTAAAAAAAATAAAAAAAAGCTAAATGTAAGTGAAGGGATTGTTCACATTACTGCCACTTTTAATAACACCATTGTGTCTATTAGTGACATGAAAGGTAATGTTATTTGCATTTCCAGTGCAGGTCAGTCAAATTTTAAGGGCGCTAGAAAAGGAACACCATTTGCTGCTCAACTTTCTGCCCAAAACTGTATTAAAGTTGTGGAAGAAACGTGTGGTATGAAATTTGTAGATATTCAGGTAAAAGGTCCTGGTCCTGGTCGTGAATCGGCTATGCGCGCTATTGGTGCCTCCTCTTTAGAAGTGCGTTCTATTACGGATAAAACGCCATTACCACATAATGGCTGTAGACCACCTAAAAAACGTAGAGTATAGAGAATTACTTTAAATAAATACTTTGGAATCCTGTTATGGCTAGATATCTTAAATCAACTTGTAAACTTTCACGACGCGAAGGTGAAGACTTGTTTCTTAAAAGTGGTGCGCGTGCCATTGACACAAAATGCAAAATTCATCAACTACCTGGTCAGCATGGTGCAAATTCCAGACCCAAAGCACCTAGTGACTACTGCTTGCAATTGCGAGAAAAACAAAAGGTTAAACGCATATATGGTATTTTAGAAAAGCAATTTGTGCGTTATTATAAAGCGGCTAATAGATCTTCTGCGCCAACGGGTGAGCAATTGCTTGTTTCTCTGGAGTCTAGATTGGATAATGTTGTTTATCGCATGGGTTTTGCTTCCACAAGAGCAGAAGCAAGACAATTGGTTGGTCATAAATCTATTTTAGTTAACGGTAATTTGGTTAATATTCCTTCTTATCAAGTTAAACCAGAAGATATTGTATCAATCAAATTAAAATCCAAAGAGCAATTTAGAGTTAAGTTCTCTATTGAGCAAGCTCAAGTAAGAGGAATACCAGATTGGATGACCGTTGATTTTAATAAATTGTCTGGGGTGTTTAACCTATTCCCCAAACGTTCTGATTTGCCTTCAGAAATTAAAGAAAACCTCATTATTGAGTTTTATTCTAAGTAGATAAGGAAATTGACTATTATGATAAGAATCCCTGATTTTTTAAAACCCGCTATTACTTCCATCAAGAAAAAAGATGATTACTCTGCGCAAATATTAATAGAACCTTTTGAGCGCGGATTTGCCCACACGGTTGGTCATGCGTTACGTCGTATACTTTTATCTTCTATTCCAGGTGTGGCAATTACCGAATTAAAAATAGAAGGTGTTGAACACCAATACATGGGCGTGCCTGGCTTAAAAGAAGATGTTTTAGAGTTAATGCTAAATTTAAAACAATTATCACTATCTCTTTTAGATAGTAGTAAAGAGTGTGATTTAATTATTGAAAAAGATAAAACTGGTCCTATATTGGCTTCTGACATTAAAGGTAATCATTTGATAACCATTCATAATCCCGATTTGGTATTGGCGCATTTGGTGCAAGATGTTGTCTTTAAAGCAGAATTTAAAGTGCGCTCTGGTTGTGGTTATATGACAGCCGATGAAGTGGCAAAAACATACGCCTTACAAGATGGTGTATTAGCAATTGATGCCTCTTTTAGTCCAATTCAAAAGGTTAGTTACTTGGTTAAAAATGCTCGCGTTGAAGACAAAATTGACTTGGGTGCTTTGCTCATTGATATAAAAACAGACGGTTCTGTTAATTTTTCAAACGTTATTCAGTATGCATCTGTTGTTCTTATTGCTCAACTTGAAACCTTTGTTGATTTTAATTTAGTGGATTTTGAAAAAGAAAAGCCAGAGCCTGTTTTGGAAGAAAATGTGGTAGCTGAATTAACAATTGACGATTTAGACTTAACGGCTCGTTCTTTAAATTGCTTGAAATCTGAGCGTATTTTGACTATTAAACAGTTGTTACAGAGAACGGAAAAAGAACTATTAAACACACCTAATTTGGGTAAAAAATCTCTTAATGAGATTAAAGAGGTTTTAGAGTCTAGAAAACTTTCTTTGGCTTCTGAAAACTAACACTTACGAAACTATAAAAACAGGCTTTTATCATGCGTCATAAAAAATCAGGGAGAAAACTTAATAGAACTTCTTCTCATAGAAAAGCGTTATTTCGCAACCTATGTATTCATTTAATTGAACATGAAGTTATTAAAACAACGGTTCCAAAAGCAAAAGAATTAAGACGTTTTTTTGAACCGTTAATTACATTAGCAAAGCGGAACGATAGTGTCGCTGGGCGTCGTCAAGCGTTTGCTTTTTTAAGAGACAACACAGCCGTTTATAAATTGTTTTCTGATTTAGCTGTGCGCTCAAAAGATAGAAACGGTGGTTACGTTCGTGTATTGAAATGCGGTTTCAGAGCAGGAGACGCTGCTCCTATGGCCTATATTCTTTTAACCGATCGTTTAGAAGACAGTAATACGGAAAAAGAGCCAAATGCAGACAACAAAAAATCAAAGGTTTCAAAAAAACAGGTAAATAAAAAATCTACTGGTACGCCTGGTACCAAGGACAAAAAAGCACTGAAAGATGTCCCTAATACAGACGTGAAAGAGTCAGAAAACAGTACACCAATTTCGAATGTTGATGATGCGACTGAAGCTGAAATAATAAAAGATGACGCTTCATCCAAATAAATTCACTGGATTTTATTTTTAAAATACATCGCTTTGAGTTCATTTTATTCTATCTTTAAATCAATTTTATCGTTTGGTTTTTTCACTCTAATCTCTAGAATTTTAGGGTTGGCAAGGGATATTTTAATGGCTAATATTTATGGAGCATCTGCGTTTTTAGATGCCTTTATTGTGGCGTTTAAAATTCCCAATTTTTTTCGTCGTATTTTTGCTGAAGGTGTTATTTCTCAAGTTTTTTTACCTCATTTTTCTGCTTTAAAACAGCAATCCAAAGAAAAATTACAGTATTTCCTAGGTGCTTTATTGTTTTGGGATGTTTTGGCTTTGTCTATTTTCTTTTTTTTCTTTTTTTCTTTTCTAGACACTTGGTTGGTTGTGTTGGCACCTGGTTTCGCAGACAACGTTTCCCAAAAAATGCTTTTAAAAAATATGATGTACTGGACCATGCCGTACTTATTTTTTACATCCTGCATGGCCATCTTTGGCGTATTGTTAAACACGCATCGTTTATTTTCTCCTGTGGCTATTGCGCCTATTTTTTTGAACCTTTCGTTTTTAACCGTTATGATTTCTGGTTTGTTTTTTGAAGCAGATATTCCAGAAATGTTGTTGGCATTTTCGGTGTTTGTTGCCGGTTTTTTGCAACTGGGTTTTATGATTTTTTTTGTTTACCGCATTGGCTTTTGCGTTCGTCTTTATTGGATGCCAATCGGTCGTTTTTTTAAATCTTTAAACGGTCGTTTTTGGTTTGTTTTAATAGCACTTTCTATGAATCAATTGAATTTATTTATTGATATTTGGATGGCTTCTTTTTTAGAAAACGGTTCTATTTCATGGTTGTATTACGCCGATCGTTTGTTGCAATTTCCTGTTGGTATTTTTTCCGTAGCGTTATCCACCATTATTTTGGCGGAATTGTCATTAAGTATTGCTGAAAAACAATGGAAGCAAAGTAAATTGCAGTTAAATTTCGCTTTAGAAATTGCATATTTTATTGGCTTACCATGTTCGCTGGGTCTTTTTTTTGTAGCACAGCCCATTATTTCAACGCTGTTTGGCTATGGTCAAATGAGTGTTACAGACGTTACGATGTCCGCTAATGCCTTATCCGCTTATGCCTTAGGGCTGTTTCCATTTATTATTTTAAAATTGTTAATCAATGTTTTTCACGCGTATAAAAAAGGACGAGTTATAGCTTGGGTTGCTTTTTTTGGCTTGATTAGTAATATTATTTTTAATATTATTTTTATCAAATTTTTTGCTCATGTGGGTTTAGCAATTGCCACCAGTATTTCAGCATTTTTGTCTTGCGTTTTACTAGGTGTTGCTATTTATAAAAATCAATACACGACTCCAATGAATCTTTCATATTACATAAAATGTACCATGTGTTTGCTGGTTATGTCGGTGTGGTTATTGGCTGCAAGCGTGGTGTTTGAATTTTCTCAATACACATTGTGGTGGCGTTTATTTTATTTATTTTTTGGCATCATTATGCCCGCTGTTTTTATTTACATGGGCTTAGCCTTTTGGATGCAACTTCACCCTATGATGGTTTTGTACCATCGGTTTAAAAAACGAGGCGTATCATGAGTATTGAGAATCGGTCGTTAAAACGTGAAACGTCTTACGCGTTAACAATTGGAAATTTTGACGGTATGCATCGTGGACATCAAGGTATTTTTCAGCGGGTAAGGACACTTGCTAAACAGCACGGAACACACACCGCATTGGTAACGTTTGAACCGCATCCACGCACGTTTTTTCGGCAACCTGTTGGGCGTTTAAACAACCTTAGAACAAAGGTTTATTTGGCTAAAAAATTTGGTATTAATGCGGTATTTGTAAAACGATTCAATCAGATTTTTTCGCAACAAACGCATCATGAATTTTTACAATACTTGCTGTGGATGGGTATGCGTTTTTTGGTGATTGGTTCTGATTTTCGTTTTGGTTATAAGCAAAAAGGTGATATTGCATACCTGCAGCAAGCATCTAAAAAAACCAATCGTTTTGCACTGCACTTGGTGGAGGATGTTATAGAAGATCAGCGCGTTAGCAGCAGTCTAATTCGCCAGGCTCTTTTACAAAATAATATTCAGTATGCCAATACGTTGCTTGGTTATACGCACTGTTTGGTGGGTCGGGTGGTTATGGGTTTTCAACGTGGAGTAAAAATAGGTTTTCCAACGCTCAATCTTCATACCAATCAATCCGTCAATTTTTTGTCTGGTGTGTATGCTGTTTATGTGTATTTAGAGGATCATCAACGTTTACATGGTGTTTGTAATGTTGGTAATGCGCCCACGTTTAAAAATAAATTAAACAGTGTAGAAGTGCATGTTTATGATAAAAAACTACCCAATTTATATGGTAAACTAGTGAAAATTGAGTTTTATGGTTATTTGCGTTCCGAGAAAACGTTTTCCAATATTTCTGATCTTACCAGACAAATTCATTTAGATATTCAAAGCGCCAAGGCAACATTATGAGGTTTTAATGTCGGATAAAAACAATTACAAACACACCTTAAATTTACCAAGCACCACCTTTCCTATGAAGGCTAATTTATCCGTGCGAGAAATGGAGTTTTTGAATCGCTGGGAACGCGAAAATACACACGAAAAAATGATGGCGTACAGAAAGAATGCCCCATTGTTTATCTTGCACGATGGTCCTCCATACGCAAACGGTAGCATTCATATTGGTCACGCAGTAAACAAAATTTTAAAAGATATTATTTTAAAGTTTAAGCATTTAAAAGGGTTTAAAACACCGTTTGTACCTGGATGGGATTGTCATGGTCTACCTATTGAACTTAATATTGAGAAAAAATACGGTAAAGTGGGTCAAAAGATAACCGCTCAAGAATTTAGGGCGTATTGTCGAAAATACGCCGACCAGCAAATTCAGTTGCAAAGTAAAGATTTTAGGCGTTTAGGCATTTTTGGTGATTGGGAAGGTTGCTATCAAACCAAGTCGTTTGATGTGGAGGCAAATATTTTAAGAAGTTTGGGAAAAATATTGGAATCCAAGCACGTTCACTTGGGTTTTAAGCCTATTTCGTGGTGCTTAAATTGCGCATCTTCTTTGGCTGAAGCCGAGGTGGAATACCATTCCAAACAATCCACAGCTGTTGATGTGGCGTTTCCAGTCTTAAACAGTGGATCTTCAGCTGTGTTAAAAAAATATAATGAAAATGTAGCGGTTGTTATTTGGACCACCACACCTTGGACATTACCCGCTAATCAGGCGGTGGCTGTTGCACCAAATTTAAAATACAGTTTGCTGGAATTATCAAAACCGTACGAAGGATTTTCACGTATCTGGTTGTCGGATTGTTTGGTAGATATCGTATTGGAACGATACAATTACCAGGGAACGTACGAAAAAATAGCCACGTGCACAGGCGAGGATTTATCCGGTCTACACTTGCAGCATCCATTAGAAAACCGCAGTGTTCCTGTGGTTTGTGCGGATTATGTGGGAACAGAAACAGGAACGGGTTTGGTTCATATAGCCCCATCGTGTGGTTTGGACGATTTTTACGTGGGTAAAAAGTATAAATTGTCTTTGGATAGTTACGTCAATCAACACGGTGTTTACTTGCCTTGTGCGGGTGCGTTTGCGGGTCAGCATATTACAAAATCTCAAGACAATATCTTGCAGCATCTAAAGCAGAAAGGTTGCTTAATTGACCAACAAAATTACGAACACAGCTACCCGCATTGTTGGCGGCATAAAACGCCTATTATTTTCCGTTTAACGCACCAGTGGTTTATTGGTTTGCAAAAAAACGACTTAGTGAACCAAGTGTTATCCAACGCAAAACACGTGGAGTGGATACCCGCTTGGGGTGAAAAGTCGTTAATTAATATGGTGTCCGATCGTCCCGATTGGTGCATCTCTCGCCAGCGTTATTGGGGGGTTCCTATTGCCTTTTTTAAACACAAAACAACGGGTGCTTTGCATCCTGATACCGCGCAATTTATTGAAAACGTTGCTCAAGCGATTGAAAAAAAAGGAATTGACGCGTGGTTTAACGACCCTATGACGTTTTTACCCAGTGAAGATCATGCGCTGTACGAAGCGGTTACGGACGTTTTGGACGTATGGTTTGATTCAGGTGTGACGCATGCAAGTGTTGTGCAGAAGCGGTTTGGTGAATCGGTGATTGCTGACTTATATTTAGAAGGAAAAGATCAATACCGAGGCTGGTTTCAATCCTCTTTGGTAACGGCGTGTGCCATGGGAAAAGAGGCACCGTTTAAGCAAGTATTAACGCATGGTTTTGTTGTGGATCAAACAGGACGCAAGATGTCTAAATCGTTGGGCAATGTTATTTCTTCTCAAGAAGTTGTGGAAAAATTAGGCGCAGACGTGTTGCGTTTATGGGTTGCAACGACCGACTACAAGCAAGAGCTAACCATTTCGGATGCTATTTTAAAGCAAACAGGGGATTCGTACCGAAGAATACGCAATACATTTCGTTTTTTTCTAAGTAATTTAAGTGATTTTAATCCCGATAATGATTGCGTGGAATTTTCTAAGATGGTGGCGTTTGATCAATGGATTTTAGACGAATGTCGTGCATTAATGGATGCGATAGATGCCGATTATGAAAAATATCAGTTTTATTTGGGTGTGAAAAAAATAGTGATTTTTTGCAGTGAAGTGTTGGGTGGTTTTTATTTGGATGTGGTAAAAGATCGTTTGTACACGTGTAAATCTTCTGGTTTGGCTAGACGCAGCGCTCAAACGGCTTTGTTTCATATGAGTCAGGCTTTGTTGCGTTATTTAATGCCTATTTTGCCGTTTACAACCGAAGAGGTGCTTGATCACGTTTCGTGGAAAAATGACGGTGTTTTTCAGACCGATGTGTACGATTTATCTTTTTGTGTTTGTCCAGATCACTGCAAACAACAAATACAGCACCTGCGTTTAATTAAACGCAGCGTTGATCAACTGCTGGATACAAAAAGAAAGGCGGGTGAAATAAAACAATCGTTAATGGCGGAGCTTTATATTTGCTTGCCAGACGATGCTTTGCACGCCTTGCGAACGTACTGCAAAGAGCTTCATTTTTTCTTTATGGTGGCAGCGGTTCATTTGCAACCTTTGTCTAGTAAAAGCAATCAAGACATTTGGTTGGATGTGACGGATAAAATTTGCATACAGGTTAATGGCACAAAAAAACCGCAATGCATGCGTTGTTGGTTTTGCGATGACGGTGTTTCGGATTCTCAAGAGCAATTGTGTGCACGGTGTACAGTAAATATAGAGAGTAATGAAGGTGAAACGCGTTCTTTTTTTTAAAGGTTTATTTTTAGCAAGCGCGTTCTTTTTTTTAGGGCTTGATCAATATTTTAAGCTTCATACCATTGAAAGGTTAAGCGTACAGGAATTTCAATTCATTACAAATTGGTGGAATTGGGTGTACGTTCAAAATTACGGTGGGTTGTTTGGGTTGTTTTCAAGTTGGAAGGTAACCAACCTTATTTTATTGGTCGTTGGTGTTTGTATTTCAACAGGTACGTTGGTGTACGCGTTGTTTTTTATTCGAAATTTTTTCTTAATGATGTGTTTTTCCTTGCTGTTGGCAGGCGCTGTAGGCAACACATTAGACCGTGTGTTGCATGGTTTTGTAGTGGATTGGATTGACTGGCATCTGGGGAATTGGCATTGGCCTTCCTTTAATTTAGCCGACGTTTATTTAACCTGCTTTGTGTTGCTTTTTTTGGCTTTTAGCTTCGTGGAAAAAAAATAATTTTATTGATTTATTTTTAATCAGCAGTACTGTATTATCCATGCGTTTTTTACGATTGTTGGTATGATGAATTTTGTTTTGTACTGGCTTCTTTTTTTACGTAGTTTAATAAACTCATCTTCATCGGTAATAGTGGTGTTAATATTTTCCACCAAGAGTAACTGTACTTTTACAGTAACCACCTGTTCGGTAAAAAATAATGTTATCTCGTTCCTATGAACGTGAAGTATAGACTTTTTGGATCGCATTTCGATGCGGTTTGTTTTCAAGAAAGTTTCTAACTCTTCTGTGGCAGCGCGTAGGTTAATTTCATGGAGAAGACCACTGTAGAGAAAAAATCATCTCGTTGTAATTTCTGATAAGCCGTGAGTCAATTACCGTTTGTATTCTAATCATAACCAAACTTCAAAAAAATATAAGAACAATTATCTATAAACCCTATTTGGTGTTTCTCTAAATTTTTAAGGTGTTTAAGGAAATAGATTGTTGATCCACGCTCCTATCAAACCAGCAATCAGTGCAAGCAAAGAAGTAAGAAAAATATTGAAACGCCCAACAGAGATTTTTCGGATGTCTTTTAAAGCCGTTATCTCTGTTTCACACTTTGTTATGCGTTCTCTTAAAATGGTTATTTGTTCTTGTTCCGCAGACCAATCTTTCTTTATATCCAATAGCGATTGCTGGGTGTCATTCGGCATGCTTTAAGATTTTATTGTACAAATTGTCGTAGCGGACTAATGTGGCTTGCTGCGAAACTTCAAAATACCCTGCTAAAAATGAAAAATCAATCTTTCCGCTTTCCTGTTTCAAACGTTCACATACGTGTTTAAATTCTTTAATTGGCATAAGCAATTCTGCCGCAAAGGCGTTGGCTTCTTTTTCCTTTTTATTCGTTACCTGATCAATCCTATAATCCGTTTGCGATTCATTAGGGTGTAAGCAAGCATGCCCCAATTCATGAGCGCATGTAAAGCGTTGACGCACAAGCGGTTTATTGCAATTGATGTAAATGGCTTTCTCTGCGTGATCAATAGCACCATCAAAGGCAGAATCGGCTTTTTGAAGATAGCGTATTGAAAAGCCTTTTTGCTCGGCAATATCAAAAACATCAATAGGAAAAGTGTAATTACAGTTTTTAAGAAAGTCGTTTACTTTATTTGCTAACATCGTTATTTTCTCAAAAAGAAATGATCTATAACAAACTGTAGTGTTTTTTGTAAAAAAAAGCAATATGAACTATGTTTTGGTTATTTTTTTGAGTCGCTATAGTATATGGTAGTCTATGTATCCTTATATTTAGAACACGACAAACTGACGTTATCTAGAACCGTTCAAACTGTCGTTATCCATAAAAATCAACGGATTACAAACAATTCAACTGCCTTAAAAATCTTCTGTATTTGATCGGTTAAGATTAGCGCCATCAATTGTAAGCTGCAGCTTACAATTGATATATTCTAAACATTTAATGACGTGATTGGTATTAATTATTAATATCCTCAAGCATTCCAAAATACCCCATCAACACCTCCTATAAAAATCTCTAACATAGCCGTATACCTTAAAAATACGCTACCAAATGTTAGACAACTTCATCGAAATATTCAAAACCGGAAACCACACCGACAGCACCGGAAACACCAAAATTTGGACGGATTCGGACGTTCAAGAATTTATAGACAACCACAACATTAAAAACAGTGTGCCCATCGTTGTGAGTCATCCCAAACTAAACCAAGATACCTACGGGCAGGTGGATGCGCTTGTATTTAAAAACGGCGTATTATCTGCCACCTTTAAAAACATCGACCCAACTTTTGAAAAAATAATTGCCTCAGGTGAGATTAAAAACCGCTCTATCCGAGCAAAGAAAACACCCAAGGGTTGGATGTTGGATCATGTGGGGTTTTTGGGTGCAAGTGCTGTTGAGGAATACTTTGTTGGTTTATTTTTAATACGTTTATTATAAACATCAATGAACGTTGCATTTTGTTTTCAATACACTATTTTTGATGGACTGTATTTTCAAAACACGCGTCGCTTTTTCAATGCTGTTGCTTATTTTGTTTGCAAGAAATTTTATTAAAAATAGCAATGCATTCAAGCGATTAGAGCAATTAATAATTTTTATATTTAATTAAAAGTATTTAAAATAGCCTTGATATAAAAAAAATATAACGCTTGAATATCAGCAATGTATGTTTAAAATAGTGTTACAATATTTCTCATCAATCGTATGACGCTGGGGTGGCGGAATTGGTAGACGCGGTGGATTCAAAATCCATTGACTTTGGTCGTGAGAGTTCAAGTCTCTCCCTCAGTACTTTATAAATCATTTGAATGCACGTGAAAGATAAGAAAGTTTGTATAACGGATGTTACCTTTAGAGATGCCAATCAGTCTTTACTGGCCACTAGAATAAAAATTGATGATCTTTTACCCATTGCCGATAAAATGGATCAAGTGGGTTTTCATTCACTGGAAACGTGGGGTGGCGCAACGTTTGACAGCTGTATTCGTTTTTTAAATGAAGACCCTTGGGAACGCTTGCGTTTGTTCAAAGAGGCCATGCCTAATACACCCCAACAAATGCTTTTAAGAGGTCAGAATTTGTTGGGTTATAGAAATTACGCCGACGATGTGGTGTGTAAATTCGTTGAACGTGCCGCTGAATGTGGCATGGATATTTTTAGAATTTTTGATGCACTGAACGACGTTCGTAATTTAAAAACAGCCGTTCAAGCCATAAAAAGTGCTGGAAAACATGCTCAAGGCACCATGTGTTTTACCACCAGTCCAATTCATAATTTTGCAAGCTGGGTTGAACTTGCCAAGCAAATTGAAGATCTTGGGGTGCACTCTATATGCGTTAAAGATATGTCTGGGTTGCTAGATCCTTACTACGCCTATAAGTTAATAAAAGAATTAAAAGCCAATACGCAGTTGCCCATTCACCTGCATACTCATTCCACCACCGGTTTTTCAGTAGCAACGCTATTAAAGGCAGTGGAAGCGGGTATTGATGTAATTGATACCGCAACGGGTTCTATGAGCATGACATACGGCCATGCGCCAACCAGCACAATGCTTTATTCTCTGAAGCACACATCCAGATCTCCCGAACTTAATCTTGACCTTATTCAGGAAATAGACAATTACTTTAGAAATATTCGTAGAAAATACGCTGAATTTGAAGGAACACTTCGAGGTATTGACGGTCGTATTTTATCCGCTCAAGTACCGGGTGGCATGTTAACCAATATGGAAAATCAACTGAAAGAGCAAAATTCGTTGGATAAATTTGATGACGTATTAGCGGAGATTCCCAAAGTTAGAGAAGACTTAGGTTTTATACCTTTGGTGACTCCTACCTCTCAAATTGTTGGTACGCAAGCGGTATTAAACGTTTTACAGGGTAAACGCTACAAATTAATGACCAAAGAAACCAGTGGAGTATTGTTGGGACATTACGGAAAAACACCCGGTCCTGTTAACTTGGAATTGCAGCAGATTGCATTGAAAAAAGGCGGCTCTATTTGTACCAAGCGTCCTGCGGATTTAATTGAAAATGAATGGAAGTACCTTTGTATTCAATTTCAAGCTCTTTTAGAAACCATTGGATTGGATTCAACCCTCTACAATACCATTGATAATATCTTAATATACGTTTTATTTCCCAGTGTATCTAGCGATTTTTTGAAACTAAAATACGGCTTGTCCACCGAAGAACAGCGATTAAAAAATACATCTACAACCACCAACACACCCGTTCCAAAGAATTTATTTTGGGTGGAATTAAACAACAGTGGTTATGTGTTTGAAATGAATAATCAGGGTGATATAAAAAAAATTATCCCTCTTAATTAGTATTTTTTATAATAAAGTTATGAGTCAAAAACTATTTAAGCATTCTTGTCAATTAATGCCGGGTGGAGTCAATTCTCCCGTTCGTGCGTTTTCCCATGTAAAAGGAACACCTGTTTTTTTAAAAGCAGGCTTTGGTAGTAAAGTAACCGATGAGGCGCACAACACATACATTGATTATGTGGGTGCTTGGGGTCCTGCTATTTTGGGGCATGCGAACCAAGAGGTTTTGACCAGTGTTACTGAACAATTAGAAAACGGTTTTGGATTTGGTGCGCCTCATATTTTAGAAAATAAACTGTGTGAGCAAATTATTAAAATGTGTCCTTTTGTTGAGAAGGTGCGTTTGGTTAATTCAGGTACAGAAGCTGCTATGACAGCCGTTCGCCTGGCTCGTGGTTATACAAAGAGAGATTTAATTATAAAATTTGAAGGGTGTTATCATGGCCATTCAGACGGTTTACTAGCCGCTGCAGGTTCCGGTGTTTCCACACTGGGTATTTCAGGTTCGTCGGGGGTACCAGATGCCTTTTCCAAACAAACAATTGTTTTGCCGTTTAATGATGCATCGGCATTGATAGATGCGTTCAAACAATATGGTGACCAAGTGGCTGCTGTAATTGTTGAACCAATTGCTGGTAATATGAACTTTATTGAGGGGAACAAAGCGTTTTTAAACACCATCAGCCAACAAGCAAAATGTTTTGGTTCTTTGGTGATTGCAGATGAAGTGATGACCGGTTTTCGTGTTGCGCCTTGTGGTGCACAAGGTCTATTGGGCTGGTATGCAGATATTACGGTATTTGGAAAAATTATTGGTGGAGGCATGCCGCTTGCAGCGCTTGCTGCAAAAGCATGTTACATGGATATTTTAGCGCCCAGTGGTGACGTTTATCAAGCTGGAACCTTGTCGGGACAACCCATTTGTGTAATGGCAGGCTTAAAAACACTGCAAATCATTCATGAAGATCCAATGTTTTACGACCAGCTTAAAAAGCGTTCGCGTGATTTGTTATCTGGTATTAAGGCTATCTCTGGGCGCTGTTCTTATCCTATTTTTGCAAAGGGTCGTGGTGGAATGTTTGGATTTTTATTGGGCGTTGAAAAAGAACCGATGTTTTTAAACGATGTTCAAGCGGCCGATTCGGCTGTGTTTTCATCGTTTTTTCACGCTATGTTGAAGCGTAACGTATACTTGCCGCCTTCGCTGTATGAATGTTGTTTTTTAAGTATTGAGCATGGTCAAAGCGATATTACAAGAACTTTAGAAGCGTTTGAAGGGTCGCTTAGAAGCATTCGTTTGCCCTAATTTACATTTTTTTCAGCAGATAGCCGATCCGCTTTATCAACTAAAATTTGCGTTTGCTTTTCTAGGTATTGGTTGATTTCTGGAACGTTTTTTGTGCAATCAATGTTTATTTTTTTCAGCACATAAAACGGATGACCGGGGTATTTTAATAGTTTTTTGGTCGGAAGATAAGTCGCGGTGTTTTGTCCAATCAACAGGATCTCTTGGATAGCGTTTTTTTTAATTAAAATGGCGCAACCTTTTTTAAATTTCATGGGATCTGTGTGCGGTCTTCGTGTGCCTTGTGGGGCAATAACAATGGATATTTGGTTGTTTATCTGTTTGGCTTCTTGTATTTTTTGGTCAATAATTTTGAATCCTTCGTAGGGTTTTTTTCTATTAATTTCAATAACCTGAAAGGCTTGAATCAGAAAGTTAAAAATTGGAATATGATTGTAACCGGTTTTTGAAATAATTCGAATATCTTGATAAAAGAAATGGTATTTGAAAAAGATTAAATCCCATCCTGTTGTATGATTTAAGGCAATGAGTAAAGGAAGGTTGTTGACGTCTATATTATTTTCGTATTTAACATGGAATTGAATACCCAAGCATCGTAAATGTAGTGTGTATAAATCTGCAAATTTTTTAATTAACCAACGGAAAAAACGATGCTTGCTTAATCCCATCATGCATGTAAGAGTGGCTGGAAGGGAAAAAATAATAAACCAAATCAACATATGCACGTATAAAAAAATAGACTTTATTGATAGCCAAAGTAAGTGTGGTTTTGTGTATTTTTTTTTGTTTATCATTTTAATAATGTTGGGTGCAGTTTTTCAAAATCTGCTATTTTATCTAACGCATTAAGAGCGCAATGCAATAAGGATTTTTTATGCCGTATTTCTTGTATTTCTCCACGTTCAATTTTATTTTCATCTAGCCATTGTTTTAAGATAGCACCAAGTGTTTCAGAGTGCAAAAATTGCTCCTTAATGGTTTGCGCTTTAAGAAGTGCGTTGCTTGTTTTATAAATAGCGTTTTGCGTTTTATCCAGTAAATCGCTGTTAATTGGGTGCTTTTTTTCATTTTTAAGCAAGTTTTTAAGACGTTTGTGTACGGTGTGTAATGCGGTGAAAACAGCGGGATTATCAGCGTGTTGTTGCGTTAAAAACGAACAACGTTCTTCAAAGTGAAACAATGGTGTTTGCAACACACGGTCTGTTTGTAGCACAGCGGCAATTAGATCGTTCGAAAACTGCAATTTTAGATACGTTTGAATACGTTCTGAAAACCACTTCATTAGAGGTTTCCATTCTATTGATTCGCGTGCAAAATGGACACTATCTGCGGCGTTGCAAAATAAGGTTTCTAAGCAGCGGTCACGCAAGGCGTGATGCTGCATTAATAATTGCACCACACACAAACTGTTTCTTCTAATTGCTAAAGGGTCTTTGGTGCCTTTTGGCCATTTTTTAGCAATGTGTGTTACTTGAAATAAATGGTCTATTTTTTGTACAAGCGCTAATTTAGCACCTAGATTGCTTGTGGGGATAAAATCCCCCAATTGTTTGGGTTGGTATTGTTCTTGAATTGCAAGGCACACGGCTACATTGTAATTGTCTTCTTGTGCGTAGTACCCGCCCATAATTCCCTGTAATTCAGGAAATTCAGCCACCGTTTGCGTTAGTAAATCACATTGACTCAACCAAACACAGTCTTTGGCGTCTTTTCGCTCGCTCTCTTCACATTGTAGTAAGATGCTTTGAATTAATCGGTTTGTTTTGTCCCAGTAATTACCTAAACCTTCAATGAACTGAAGGTTTTTGAGAAGAGGGAGTTGTGTTCTTAATGGTTGTTTTTTGTCTTGTGTCCAGAAAAACTGAGCGTCGGCTAATCGAGCCGTTAGTACCTTTTCATTGTCTGCAATCAGTTGCGCTGGATCGTTGGGTGCAATATTACTGAAAAATAGAAAATGGTTTAAGAGGTGTTTGTTTTTTTCAAGAGGGATGTAACGTTGATGGTGTTTCATTACCGTTACTAAAAGCTCCTTGGGAAGTGTTAAGAAATCTTTATGAAATGTGCCTTGGAACAACGTGGGCATTTCATTAATATTTTTAATTTCATTTAAGAATTTTTCATCCAAACTTGGACACGTTGCACCCAACAGTTGACATTGTTTTTCAATGCTATTTTTAATACGCAATTTACGAGCATGAGCATTGGCTATAACGTGGTGTTCCAGCAGTATTTTTTCATACGTAAGCGGGGTAACGGGTAAAGCGTTTTGCGTGTAAACCCGATGAGCGTGGGTGGTATTTTTACTTTTATTCCCAAACAATTCAAACGCAACAACGTGCTGATCAAACAACAAAACCACCCAACGAACGGGGCGTACAAATGGACCTTGTTGCTCCCCCCAGTACATGGGTCTTGGGTACGTTAATTGAGTCACAATACGCGTTAAAATTTCAGGTAATTTGATTTGTGTCTTTAACGCTTGTGTTTGAATTTTGGCTTGCCAGCGCTTTCCTTTTTTATCGTCAATGGCGGTTAGGTGAAGCAGTGTTCCTGGTAATTTTTTAATAAATTTTTCTTTAATAAGGTCGCCCAACTGGCAAGAAGGACCGTTGATGGTTTGAGTCTTTGTGCTTTGAGAAAAAGCAATATTGTGCACAATAAGCGCAAGCCTTCTGGGTGTTGAAAACATTTCAATGCGATCAAACGCAATGGATGCTTCTTGCAACTCAATTTTTAACGCGTGTTCTAATTGATGGATGAAGCTGTCAATTTGTTGGGGAGGAAGCTCTTCACAACCCACTTCAAACAAAACGTGATGATGGTTTAGCGGCATAATGGAAAATGAATGGATTCGCGTTTTTTAAAATAATGCTCTGCAATTTTTGTAGACATTTGTCGAATGGTGTTAATCAGTTGGGTGCGTTGGTTCACTCCAAGCGCTTTACGAGCATCCAATAAATTAAACAAATGAGAGATATTCAGCATTTTTTCATAAGCGGGAATAATTAATCCATGCTCTAGTAGGTCAAAGCATTGTTCTTTTTCGTGCGTCAATGAACGTTGCAGCCATTCAACATTGGCGTGTTCAAAATTGTAAGCCGACTGTTCAGCTTCATTTTGTAAAAACAATTCACCGTAATAAATGGGCTTTTCATCAGGGGTTGACCAAACCAAATCGTATACATTGTTTTTTTGCTGCAATTGCATGGCAATACGCTCTAGACCGTAGGTAATTTCACATGAAATAGGGTTGCACGCCAAGCCACCTACCTGCTGAAAATAAGTAAATTGCGTAATTTCCATGCCGTTAAACCACACCTCCCAACCAATGCCCCAAGCCCCTAAACTAGGGGATTCCCAATTGTCTTCCACAAAACGAATGTCGTTGGTTTGTGTGTTTACGCCCAGCGACTTTAAGGAATCCAAGTACCATTCTTGAGCGTGCTGTGGAGAAGGTTTAATTAAAACTTGGTATTGAAAATACTGTTGCAGTCGATTGGGGTTTTTTCCATAGCGTCCATCGGTTGGTCGTCTGCACGTTTGGGTATAAGCGGATTTCCACGGTTCAGGACCTATGGCGCGTAAAAACGTGTGTTGATGAAACGTGCCAGCTCCCATATGAACATCAGCGGGTTGTGCAATTAAACAACCCTTGTTTTTCCAGTAGTCGTTTAACGATTGAATAATATTTTGAAATTCCATATTTTTTTTACGAAGGAATGGTCATGTTTGCAATGGATAGCATAATTTGTTTTGTACCGTAGTTTTGAAAACAAATTTCTGCAATTTGTTCGTCGTCTTTTCCGATTATTTTAACAATATAACCCACTCCAAAGCGATCGTGAATTATTTTTTGTCCAATTTTATACGGTGTTCTTGAAGGTTGTTTTGAGGTAATGGGGGCGTATGCGGGTTGCTTATTGTTTTGAATTTGCGGTATTTCTCTTAAAAAAGAAGAGGGGTAGGCGGGTTTTTTGTAGCGTGATCTTGCGTAACAAAGGTATAGCGTTTGTTTGGCGCGCGTCATGCCTACGTACAGCAGCCGTCTTTCTTCTTCTGTATCAAGCGAGTTGTAGCTAGGGATAACCCCGTCTTCCAAACCCGCTAAAAATACATGATTAAATTCCAACCCTTTGGCACTGTGTAATGTGGATAAAACGACCCGAGCGCTTTGTTGTGTTTTATGAGGAGCATCCAGCATATTTTGATTAATAAATTCAGACGCAATGTCTTCATTGGTTTGTGTTTTTTGTTCGGGTTGATTGCAAAAATCCTCACCCGCTTGTATTAGTTCGTTTAAATTATCCAGGCGCGTTTGATGAGCGGGGTCGTTGCTGTTCTTGTAATGCGCTTCAATTCCCATGCTACGGATGATGGTTTCTAGTAAATCTGGCAATGCAATGCGTGTAATGCGATTGGAAAGCTCATTAATATGCTTTAAAAAATTTTGACATGGGGGTGTGGAGCGGCGGTTTAATTGATCGGTGTCTATTAAAACAGTAAGCGCTTCAAACAGGCTGATATGTTGCGTTTGTGCCAGATTTTCTATAACAGCCAACGTTTGTTCACCAATACCTCGGGCGGGTTTGTTAATAACTTGCGTGAATGCGTAATTGTTATTGGTGTTAAGAATTAATTGCATGTAGGCAAAAATATTTTTTATTTCAGCGCGAGAAAAGAACCGCATGCCCCCATAAATTTCATAATTGATGCTTGAATTGTTTAACGCAATTTCAAGTATTCTAGACTGTCTATTGTTGCGGTATAAAATTGCGGTGGTTTGATCAACATTTTGATCAATAATAGTGTGAATGGCACGTGCAATTTGTTGAGACTCTTCGTATTCGTTGTCAAATCCAAAGCAAATGATTTGTCCCTTTAACGTTGACTCAGACTGAAGATTTTTACCCAGTCTGTTTTTATTTTTTTCAATTAAAGCGTTTGCCGCTTCTAAAATACAAGAGGCCGATCGATAATTGGTTTCCAGACGTATCAGTTTTGTGTTTGAGAAATGATCTAAAAAATTCTTCATGGTCAACGCGTTTGATCCGCGCCAACTGTAAATGGTTTGGTCGTCATCGCCAACCGCAAATAAATCAGCGCCATACTCCCCGAGTAATTTAATCCATTGGTACTGAAGATGATTTACATCTTGAAATTCATCCACCATTACGCATTTAATAAAGTTTTTTGCGTACTGTGCTGCTTGGGGATTGTCTTTAAACAAAAGATACATGCGTAGTAACAATTGATTAAAATCCACCCAGCCATTTTCTTGACACTGTTTTTCATACTTGGCGTGAATGGACTCGTAAATTTCATGAGATGCAAAACTCGTTTGAGTGTCGTGACCTTCGCTTTTTTTGTTAATAAAACGCTGCGCATCTTTGACAGGGCAATCCAAAAGATCCAACCCCATGTTTTGAATAATTTTTTTAATGACACCCTCTTGATCGGACGTATCTAATATTTGAAACGCATGCGGCAAACCCGCTTGTTTGTGAAAACGACGTAAAAATTGATGAGCAATTCCATGAAACGTACCCACGTTTAAATCAAAAGCGTTTAATTGCGTTAATTTTGCAATACGTTGTTTCATTTCATTGGCTGCTTTGTTGGTAAACGTAACGCAAACAATACAATTAGGGTTCATCTGTTTTTCAAACACTTGCCATGCAAAACGATGCGTTAAAATTTTTGTTTTTCCACTCCCAGCGCCCGCCAACACTAAAAGATGTTGCTGGTTGGATGATACGGCTTCTTGTTGATGGGGATTTAAGCCCTCAAGGATGACTGACATATAAATATAAAAATAGATTTTGTATATCTTAACAGTTGTGTAAAAAATATTACTTGGTTTTTTTTATGAGTGGTATATACTTTAGGCAATAACCGCTTGAGTGTTTGTGGTGTTTCTTTTATTTGGATTTGTGTTTATTTTTTTACTAAGATATATTTCTACAGGTTCTTTTTAATTGTATTTTGGAGTTTTTATTAGCTATGTCTGATGTTGTGAAGCTTATGGAAAACAGCTTTGAAGAAGAAGTTTTGCAAGCAAAAAAACCCGTGTTGGTTGATTTTTGGGCACCTTGGTGTGCGCCATGTAAGGCATTAAACCCTATTATAGAAGAGCTTGCAGAAGAACGTAAAGACGACATAAAGATTGTAAAAGTTAACGTGGATGAACATCAAACATTAGCTGCTCAATATGGTATTAGAGGCATTCCTTCTCTGTCTATTTTTCATGAAGCGCAGTTAATTGAAACGAAAGTAGGTTCTTGCAAAAAAATGCAATTAAATGCTTTCATTGATTTGGCTTTATCCAAAATATCCGGTTGATTTTTTAACGTTTTTCAAAAAACAATTTTTTATATTTATTTTTTACCATTTGAACCGTGTATTTTTATGGACATTAGAGAGCTAATTGATTTACCGTTTACCGAGTTGGCAAAAAGAGCCGACGAAATGGGCATTGAAAATATTAAAAACAAGCACGGCGATGTGATTGTTGCTATGTTGAAAAAAACATTTAAACAAGACCCTAAAGCCGATGTTACTGGGTATGGGATATTGGAAATACTAGCCGATGGTTATGGATTTTTGCGTTCCAAGAATAATAATTTTCGCTCCAGTCCTATTGATGTTTATATTTCACCGTCTCAAATTAGACGTTACTCTTTATCTTCTGGTTATGAAATTGAAGGAAAAATAAAACAACCCAAAAACAACGAGCGTTATTTTTCCATACAAAAAATTATGTCTATTAATGGTGTTGAAGTTACGGACAAAATGGTCAAAAATTACGCATCGTTTGATAATTGCACACCTCTTCATCCCGATCGCCAAATTAAGATGGAACTTGGCAATGGTAGCCAAGAAGACATTACTACGCGTTTTGTTGATTTAATTAGTCCTTTAGGGTTTGGTCAACGAGCCTTAATCGTCGCACCACCTAAGGTGGGTAAAACAACATTAATGCAAACCATGGCAAGCTCCATTGCCATCAATCATCCATCGTGCCACTTAATTGTTCTTTTGGTGGACGAGCGTCCTGAAGAAGTAACGGAAATGCGCAGAACCATTCGTGGAGATGTGATCGCAAGTACGTTTGATGAAGCAGCGTCCTCACACATTCAAGCTGCAGAAATGACTATTTCCTACGCCAAAGCGTTGGCGGAGCAGAAGAAAGATGTGGTTATTTTGCTAGATTCCATTACGCGTCTTGCTAGAGCTTATAACACAGCAACCCCAACATCAGGGCGTATTTTAACGGGCGGTGTTGACGCAAACGCTTTGCAAAAACCAAAGCGTTTTTTTGGTGCCGCACGCAATTTAGAAGAGGGCGGTAGTATTACTATTGTAGCAACCGCATTGGTGGATACAGGCTCTAAGATGGATGAAGTCATTTTCCAAGAGTTTAAAGGAACAGGAAATTGCGAGATTTGCTTGGACCGTCGTTTTGCTGAAAAACGTTGTTTTCCTGCGATTAATATCAATCAATCGGGAACGCGTCGTGAAGAAATGATACTAGCGCCTGATGTGATTAATAAAGCTTGGGTGTTGCGTAAAATGTTTCATGAAATGGACGATTTAGCATCCACGGAGTTTTTGTTGGATAAGCTAAAATCCACCAAGACCAATCAGGAATTTTTTGAATCCATGAAAAAATAGTGGGTGTTAAGCAACTAAACCCTTAAAAAATACAGATTTTTGTTGTACGATTAAATAGAATTTTTTTGGATAAATAATAATGAAAGAAAAAAGCCATCCCAATTCCTCCATTATCCGTTTTTATTGCAGTTGTGGTAATGAGTTTCATATTTCTTCAACGCTAAATAAAAAAGAAATGGAAGTTGATATTTGTTCTAAATGTCATCCATTTTATACGGGGCAACAAAAACTTGTTGATACCGCAGGACGTGTTGAAAAATTTATGGATCGTTACAAAATGCCTAAATAAACGTTTATGAAGCGTATTATTTCCACGTTAAATGCTCCTGAACCTATTGGTTCTTATGTGCAAGCGGTAATGATTAATGGGTTTTTATACACCGCTGGTCAAATTGCTTTAACATGCGCGGGTAAAATGAAGCGTGGAATTAATGAAGAGGTGCCACAGGTTTTTTTAAATTTACTTGCAATTGCTGAAGCCGCCAATATGACGTCTGAACATTTAACCAAAACCACTGTTTTTTTAACCGATCTGCAACACGGTTCGGTTGTGAATACTTACTTTGAAAAACACAAACTGCTGGCGGCTCGTTCTACCGTTCAGGTGTCGGCCTTACCCAACGGTGCTTTAGTGGAAGTAGAAGCTGTGTTTTGTAATTTATAACGCAGTCTTTTTGCATTATTTAGCAAGTCAAAACCCGCTTAACGTTTTCTGATTTTTGAAATATTTTTTACATTCAGCATAACCGTTAAAAAAAAATATTGAGTTTTACAAAATACACTGGCGTTTTTTGGGGAGAAATTAGAAAAATGCATGTGATTAAAGAAGGTTTAAAGTCTGCAATACTATTGGTTCGATTAATTTTTCCTATACTTTTTGTATTGGAAATATTGCAATATTTCCAATTAATTACACCTCTTGCGCTTTTTCTTTCCCCTGTAATTCAGTTATTGGAATTGCCAAGCGAGTTTTCCGTTGTTTGGATTATTGGGCTGTTAACAGGAGTGTATGGGGCTATTGCAAGTTTCTTTTATATTGTCAGTAGTCCTGAAAATTATAGTGTTGCTCAAGTCAGTATTTTATCAGCGTTGATTTTAATTGCACACGCTTTACCCATTGAAGCCAAAATATCACAGCGATTGGGTCTTAATTATTGGAAAGTAATAGCGTTTAGAATGGTATTGTCCATTGTGTTTGCGTTGTTGATTAAGTGTGTATTGGATTATTTTAGTTTATTAGAAAATACCATCCATTTAACACCTTTTAAAGCGATTGAATTGCAAAATATGGGTGTGATCACAATTTTCATGAACCCCATTATAATATGCGTTGAGATGAGTGTGGTTATTATTGTTTTGCATCTGGTAATTCACGCGTTAAAACAGATTCGTGTTGTTGAATGTATAGAGTTTTTACTAAAACCTCTTTGTTATTCTTTAAAAATAGACCACAGATTATCAAACTCATTATTGGTGGGCATTGTGTTGGGTGTTTCGTATGGAGGTTCTTTATTAATACAGGATATAAATAATGCTCAAGCGGTGGATAAAAATGAAAAGAAAAAAGTGGTGTATTTATTAAATATTTTACATTCTTTGGTGGAAGACACAATGCTGGTCTTGTTGATTGGGGCGGATATTTTTGTTGTTTTGTTTGGTAGAATTTTATTTACATTAGTGGTCATGTTTTTAATTGATATACGCTATAAAAAGTACTCTTTTCAGGAAAAATATATGTGAACGAATACTGCAAACAATACATGAATTAACCTTACTCATGAACTTAAACAAAGCGCTTCAGTTTGTAAAACCTTAAGAAATCTGTATTAATTTTTAGAAAGTTTCGTTGTGTATCGGTTTTTATTTTGAAAATTTTAAATACAGGGTATTTGTAATTTAAGGTGTTAAAAATAATTTTAAAATTGACGATTGGATATTTTAGCCAAGCATCTATTTTTTTTATTCTTAAATATTGAAGTCCACTGCACACTCATTTTATAAAAAATATTGAACAAAACAATTTGTTTTAGGCAAGAGGGTTCCAGCAAACGTATTCATTTTTTTAATACTGTATTTTCTATGCGTTGCAATGAATTTTATTTAAAACATATGTGTTATAATTTTCGAAAAATAAGCATTTGCGCCTATAGCTCAGCTGGATAGAGCAACAGCCTTCTAAGCTGTGGGTCCCAGGTTCGAATCCTGGTGGGCGCACTTTATTTTTCATCGCTTAAGTACACATTTTTCCCATGCGTCATTTTTGATATTAAAAAACAACAATACCCCTGTTTTTGAGAATAGAAGAATTATTCGCGTCATACGCAACTAAAAGTACGTGTTGTGGACGTTTTCTCCAATTTGCACCAGAGCGTGGTATTTTTAGAATACTATCACTGAAAATTCAAGTGTTGTTGCATATATTTTGTATCTTTGCGTTTTATTTCGTATCCAAATTTAACAAACAGTGTTTATAATAGATGCACTGATTTATTGACCCATTATGATTAAAACCCACTCATCCAATTCCCTTATAGCCACTGCCAAATTGAACGCCGTTCTTATTTTGGACGACGGCTCTTTTTTTTTAGGCTCTGGTGTGGGTTGTTCGGGTGTAGCCTTTGGTGAAATTGCGTTTAATACCTCAATGACCGGTTATCAGGAAATGATGACTGATCCCTCCTATAGTGGTCAAATTTTAACGTTTACGTACCCTCATATTGGCAATACGGGTACAAACATAGACGATCTTGAATCCACATCCCCACAGGTGTCTGGCATTGTGTTGGGTTCGTCTGTTGGTGTGGATTCCAATTACCGATCCTCACAAACTTTTTTAGATTTTTTAAAACACCATCGCTTGACTGGTATTTGCGAAATAGATACCCGACACGTTGTTCAACACATTAGGCGGTTTGGGCATTTAAAGTCGGCTATTTTTTATGCCGAAGAGCATCAAGCATTACCAATTGCTTGTATGGACGAAAAGTACACGGTTGACCCATCGTTTTTACAACGTATTCAATCTTCGCAAGGACTACAGGGAAGCGACTTAACCCAAACCGCAAGCAACGCTGTTATTAATAATGAATCTGTGGGTTTGTATGATTTGGATGCAGGTTGTTACACAAACAAACCAACGTGCACGCATCGTGTTGTGATACTAAATTACGGGATAAAAAAACACATACTACGTAGTTTAATAGACTGCGGTATGGAGCCTATTGTACTGCCACCCGACAGTGGCATTGAAACCATCATGTCGCATCAACCTCATGGGGTGTTTTTGTCCAATGGACCAGGAGACCCAAGCGCAACCGCTGAGTATGCTCTTGAAGTGATTAAGCATTTGTTGAAGCGTTCAATACCCTTGTTTGCAATTTGTATGGGGCATCAATTGCTTGCACTAGCAAGTGGCATGCAAACCATTAAGATGAAAAACGGTCACCGAGGCGCCAATCATCCCGTTCAGCGTTTGTTGGATGGAAGCGTTGAAATTACGTCTCAAAATCATGGTTTTTGTGTGAGCGATGAGACAATACCCGACAACGTTCAAGTGACGCATCGATCGTTGTTTGATAAGACAATAGAGGGAATTAAACGTTTGGATACACCAGCTTTTTCCGTGCAATTTCACCCTGAATCTTCACCTGGCCCTCACGACAGTTCCTATTTATTTCGCGATTTTCTGAAGCTTATAATATCCAATCAATCTTAATGGTATGACTAAAAGAAACGATATTAAACATATTTTAGTGATTGGCGCAGGACCCATTGTAATTGGTCAAGCCTGTGAATTTGATTATTCCGGAACGCAAGCCTGTCAGGCATTAATGGAGGATGGTTATCATGTGACGTTAATCAATTCCAATCCCGCAACTATTATGACCGATCCACAAACCGCTCATAACATTTACATTGAGCCAATTACGCGTGAAATAGTTGAAAAAATCATTGAAAAAGAAAAGCCAGATGCGCTTTTACCAACGGTAGGTGGGCAAACCGCTTTAAATTGCTGCATGGCATTGCACCGTTCAGGTGTCTTGGAAAAGCATAATATTGAAATTTTAGGCGCTAAACCAGAGGTCATTGAGTGTGCGGAAGATCGCCATAAATTTAATGAAGTTATGTCTCGTATTGGCTTGGATGTTCCTAAAAACGCTGTGGTTTCTTCTTTGGAAGATGCGCTGTACATGCTAGAAAACATTGGTCTTCCTGCTATTATTCGTCCTTCGTTTACATTGGGGGGTGCAGGAAGCGGTATTGCTTACGATTTAGAGCAATTCAAACATATTGTAGAAGAAGGATTAAAGGCATCTCCGTCTGGAGAGGTGTTAATTGACGAGTCGGTCTTGGGCTGGAAAGAATACGAAATGGAAGTGATTCGTGACAAAAAGGATAACTGTATTATTATTTGTGCTATCGAAAACATTGACCCTATGGGTGTGCATACGGGAGATTCAATTACCGTTGCGCCTGCGCAAACATTAACGGACAAGGAATACCAAAGAATGCGTAACGCATCCATTGCTGTGTTGCGTGCCGTTGGTATTGAAACGGGTGGTTCAAACGTTCAATTTGCAATTAACCCAGAAAATGGGCGAATGTTGGTTATTGAAATGAATCCACGTGTTTCTCGTTCATCGGCTTTGGCTTCTAAAGCCACAGGTTTTCCCATTGCCAAAGTTGCAGCGCGGTTGGCGGTTGGTTATACGTTGGACGAAATTGAAAATGATATTACAAAAACCACGCCCGCATCTTTTGAGCCTGTTTTGGATTATGTGGTTATTAAAATACCTCGGTTTACCTTTGAAAAATTTAAAGGGGTCAATCCACTTTTATCCAGCAGTATGCATTCTGTGGGTGAAGTCATGTCCATCGGTAGGCGTTTTACAGAAAGTTTGCAAAAAGCATTGTGTTCCATGGAGCTTGGTTTAACGGGATTGGATTCTCAATTCTTACCAGACGCTAAAAATACGTACATTAACGCACAATTGGAAGAAAAATTATCGCAATTTTTACCCAACCGCCTGCTGTTGATTGCAGACGCGTTTCGTCAGGGTTGGTCGGTGGAAAAAATTCACCAAATTACACGGTACGACCCATGGTATCTTCACGCACTTGAAGGCTTAATTGGTGAAGAAATGCAGCTCCAACAGCAAGCAAAAAGCTTGGATAACCCATTGGATGCATTGGATCAGGAAAAATTGTTTTTTTTAAAAAAACAAGGGTTTTCAGATGCGCGGTTGGCATTTTTAATAGGGTGCAAGGAAAGTGTTGTGCGGGAACATCGTTATCAATTGGGTGTTCATCCAGTTTTTAAAATGATAGACACGTGCGCGGCTGAATTTGACTCGCATACATCGTATTTGTATTCCTCGTACGAGGGAAATTGCTTAACCAAAACGCAATGTGAGTCGCGTATTTCCAAAGGGAAAAAGGTTGTTATTTTAGGAAGTGGTCCGAACCGTATTGGTCAAGGATTAGAGTTTGATTACGCGTGCACACATGCGGCTTTAGCGGCTTCGGAAAGTGGGGTTGAATCCATTATGATTAATTGCAATCCAGAGACGGTTTCAACGGATTACAATATATCGGACAAATTGTATTTTGAACCTTTGGATTTAGAGCACGTTACCCAAGTTTTGCATGCAGAGCAACAATCTGGTGATTTATTGGGAGTGGTGGTGCAGCTGGGTGGACAAACACCGTTAAAATTGGCGCAAGATTTGCAGAATATGGGGTTTCCTATTTTAGGTACATCGCCCAATTCTATTGCTTTAGCAGAAGACAGAGATCAATTTAAGCGCCTGTTAAATACACTAAAATTGCAACAACCCGTTAATAGAATTTGTCACAGTGTGGATAACATTGAAGAGACGGTGAAGCAAGTGGGGTATCCAGTGATTATTCGTCCTTCCAATGTGTTGGGTGGGCAATCCATGGAAATTTTAAATATGCCCAGTGATTTAGGTCGATATTTGCATTATTGTAGGGATTATTTTTTACGTTTGAACGGTCCTATTTTGGTGGATCAATTTTTAGAAAACGCCATGGAAATTGACGTGGACGCTCTGTGCGACGGTCGCGAAACGTACGTGGCAGGTATTATGGAGCATATTGAGCGAGCGGGTGTTCATTCTGGCGATTCAGCAAGTGTCTTACCAACGGTTAACGTTAGTGACGAAATGCTACACAATATTGAAAAAACCACCAATACTTTAGCAAAAAATTTGGGTGTTGTGGGTTTAATGAACGTTCAATACGCCATTAAAAATGAACAATTGTATATTTTGGAAGTGAATCCGCGTGCATCCAGAACGGTGCCTTTTGTTGCAAAAACAACGGGCGTGTTTTTGGCTAAACTGGCCATGCGATTAATGCTGGGTGAACCTTTATCGGCGTTTAACTTGAAGCCCTTGAAATTGGATTATTTTTGTGTAAAAGATGTGGTGTTTCCATTTGCCAGATTTACAGTGGATGATATTGTCTTACGACCTGAAATGCAATCCACGGGTGAAGTGATGGGTATTGGAAAAACCTTTCATCATGCATTTTATAAAGCGCAATGGTCGGCAGGGTACAACTTAAAATTAATTAAGAATATTTTGGTTGATTTTAGCGCCAAGTATGAAAACGAAGCAAAAACATTGATTGATAAAATTTTACTAACGGATGTGAATGTTTTTGTACCCAGTCATATTTACCCTGTGCTAGCACCTGAACAGCAATCCAGTGTTTCTGAGTTATCGTACGATGAAATTACCAAGCGTATTCGGGCTGGGGGTATTCAATTTTTAATTGATATTTCAAGCACGTATAAAAACGCTAATTTAATTAGAAGAATGGTTTACTTGCACAAAGTGGGGCATACCACCACGTTAGAAATGGCAATGGTGGTGGTTAATGGTTTGGCTCAGGATATTCAGGTGGAAGTTGCGTCTCTTTCAGAATACACGGGCGTAACGTAACGGTTCGCGTTTTTTTGCACAATTGGGTTGGTGATTGTGTTGCTTATTTTAATAAAATATTTTTAACGCCATGTTGTCTGAATTAGAATTTTTAAAGCAAATTAAAAGCAAAAATACCATTGTCTTACAGCGTTCGTTTTTATTGGATTTAGGCACAGCGGTTAGTTTGGCAAGTAAATTTTTAGACGAAGATGATTTTTGTTTTTTAGAAGGGGTTGATAAAGATCGCCAAAGTTATTCTTTGTCGTACATAGCGTTTAATGCATTTAGTAGAATTAAAGTTTTAGATAAAAACACCATACAAGTCACGCAACATGGTCGCACTCAAACTATTAAACAGAATCTTTATCCGTATATTAAAGATTTTATTAAAACGCATCAATTGGAAAATGTGGCGGATCAGACACTGGATTTTCATGCAGGTGTACTGGGTTTTTTAAGTTACGAGTGTGTTCAATTTTTAGAAAATATTCGGTTTCCCAGCGTGCGTCAATTGGGTTTACCATTGGCGCAATTAATGGTGCCTAAAACCGTAATGGTATTCAATAACAAAAACAATCATCTTACCGTGAATCACGTGATATTTAGTGAGGAGTGGGAAAACAAAGACCCTGTTTCTGTTTTTCGTTCGCAGTCCAAAGATTTTGAACAAATGATAGCGCGTGTTTTAGAACCTACTTTGCATCAATCAGTGGTGTTGCCTATGGAAAGTACTCCATATAATTTGAATGATATTGAGTTTAATGTGAATGAAAGACAGTATATTCAGATGGTTAAAAAATGCCAAGAATATATTCGTACAGGTCATATTTTTCAAATTCAAATTTCGCGCCGTGCGCAATCTAAAGCGCATGCTCATCCGTTTGATTTGTATCGTTTGTTGCGAAACACCAACCCATCGCCCTTTATGTTTTATGTGAAGTTGGACGATGCGTACCTTATAGGAAGTTCACCTGAAATTTTGGTGGGTGTTCAGGATAAAAAGGTGACCATTCGTCCTTTAGCAGGCACTCGTCGCAGGTATTCTTCTAAACAGACCGAGCAGGCTATTGTTGAAGAATTAATGAACGATGAAAAAGAGCGTGCCGAGCATATTATGTTGGTGGATTTGGCGCGTCACGATGTAGGACAGTCTTGCGTACCTGGAACGATTGAGGTAACGGAACTTATGGCGATTGAAAAATATCAGCATGTTATTCATATTGTTTCAAACGTTCAAGGCGAACTTCATCCAAAGTATACGGCGGTGGATGCCTTTAAATACGGTTTTCCAGCAGGAACGGTTAGTGGCGCGCCTAAGGTGCGTGCAATGGAAATTATTTCAGATTTAGAAAAGGTTCAACGGGAATTTTATTCGGGAAGTATTGTATTTTTTGATTTTTTAGATAATTTAAAATCCACATTAATCATTCGATCTTTGTGTTTCAAGGACAATTGCATTTATACACAAGCGGCGGCTGGTATTGTGGCAGACTCTGATCCAAAATTGGAATTTTTAGAAACGCAAAATAAAATGAAAACAAGCGTTCAAGTTATGGGGTTTAAATCCTCATGATTGTGGTTATTGATAATTACGATTCGTTCACGTACAACTTGGTTGACTACATTGGCAGAGCCTCTAGTAGTGAAGTTGCGGTTTTTAGAAACGATGCAGTAAGTGTAGAGCAACTTAAGGCACTGTCACCCACTCATATTGTTATTTCCCCAGGACCTAAAACCCCCAGCGAAGCTGGTATTAGCAAAGGGGTGGTGGAGTCTTTTTATAGGCATCTTCCTATTTTAGGGGTGTGCTTGGGTCATCAAGCTATTTGCGAGGTGTTTGGTTGGGAGACGGTTTTGGCCAAGCATCTGATGCACGGAAAAACATCCATGATTCAACGAGAAGAGTCTCCTATTTTTAAAGGTATTCCCAATCCATTTTGTGCAACACGTTACCATTCATTAAGCGTTAATATTGTCCACAAGACACCAGAATTTTTGAATATTATTGCCACATCGCAAGACGATAGAGAAATTATGGCGGTATCGCACACTCAATATCCAACGTACGGATTGCAGTTTCATCCAGAATCTATATTGACTAAAAACGGACCTCAAATGATTGCAAACTTTTTATCTCTCTAATATGAAAAACAGTCCATTGAATCATTGGGATCAGTGTGTAACAGATGAAGGATTGAAAGGGCTTTTAAAAATATATCGTATCAACATTAAGGTGAAAAATACGCTAGTAGAGGCGCTTGATGCAATACAAGACGATATGATTAGCAGCTGCCATTTTCAAAACGGCGTGCTTTCTGTTTATACCAGATCATCGGTACATTTGTACGTTTTGCGTACCCAAACAGCCCTTATTACACAGGTAATGCAAAACGCATTTGGCGATTGCTCTAAGGTTCAAATTGTGAAGTCCAGCGTTCAATAATCTTTTAATTGTCTTCTTCAAAAAGAGAAATCCATTCGGCTTGAATGTATTCTAGTATGCGCTCATTGGAGGAATTTTTATCGTCTGAAAATAGAGGAAGATTAATAATTTTTTGATACAAATCGGGAAAGGATATTTGTAGGGGATTAATAGCAGGGTGGTTTTCAAACAGCTCTTCAGCAATCCGCAAGCCATCCTGCCATGTTAATGTTTCATTCATCTTTTAATAAATCTTCAAGAATCGTTTTGTTCGCTTTAAAGTCTTTGAATGCTTCGCCAATACGATGAATTTTAATGCCATGCATGTAATCACCTTGTGCAATGGCGTCTACCGTATCTTGCCCAAAAATAACTTCACCAAAAATACTGTGTTTGTTGTCCAACCAAGGTGTTTCAGCATGCGTAATAAAAAATTGACTGCCGTTGGTTCCAGGTCCTGCATTGGCCATGGAAAGTATACCGGGCTTGTTGTGTTTTAAGGTTGAATCAAATTCATCGTTAAAGCGATAGTTGGGTCCACCACGACCGGTTCCGGTTGGGTCACCTGTTTGAATCATAAAATTTTCAATGACTCGGTGAAACAAAATATTACTATAAAATGGATTTTGTGCATCGGGTACATCCATGTCTGTTTCTGCTAAACCGATAAAGTTGGTTACGGTAATAGGGACTTTGTTATGAAACAATTTTGCCCATATATCCCCTTTAGTCGTTTGTATTTGAGCGTACAGCCCAGGTTCTTTCAGTTCCATAGCGATTCCATGTTGAAAATAAATAAAAAATACCAAAAAAATAGACCACGTTTTATAATTTAAAAAATTGAATTTCATTGTTTTTTCATTTGGTGGTTTTTGTTGAGTTACTCCCTTGGTAAATAACCTTTGTTATTTTTGTTTGGGATAGGAAGATTTTTACTTTTTGCATGTTTAATAATTTTATCTTCAAAACGTGGATTCCAGCCGTCATGATTGTAGTCAAAGCAAGTCCTGCAAACCATAATTTCATACGTTTTTATACACTACCCATCGTATCTATTAAAACCAAAATGAAACTTCTGGTGACAAATAAAACACACTTCTAATATTTCCATATTTTTGTTCATTAAGGTTTTTATTAATAGATGTTACAAAAAATTATATCATAAAATTATGGTACAATTTTTTTAATATTTCTTAAATTAATTTTAATGTTTATAGGAAGAGTAAGTGATGTTTGAGTACGTAAAAGTTGCCCATATTGTTTTTGTGGTTTGCTGGTTTGCTGGTTTGCTGTACTTACCCCGTTTGTTTGTCTACCATGCGCTTGCTTCAGACGTTAAAACCATAGAAGTATTTAAAATTATGCAGCGTAAATTGTACCGAGGCATTATGTGGCCTACTATGATATTAGCTGTATTAACGGGTTTATGGATGCTTAAATATTACTCAGCTCCTATGCCAATTTGGTTGCACGTTAAGTTTTTGTTTGTGGCGTGCTTGGTGGCGTATCATCTTTACTGTGGTCGCATTATTAAAACATTTGCAGCCAACAACAACACGCGTGACCATAAATTTTATAGAGTTTTCAATGAAGTGCCCTTGGTGTTCTTAATCCTTATTGTTGTCTTAGTGGTTGTGCGCCCGTTTTAAACGTGCATTAGCAGTAAAAAAAACTGCGTTATTTCAAGAAAAAATCCATAATTATCTCCACTTAGTCCACCGTGTTTTCGGGTGGTACGGTTCGCTAAAAATCCTATTAACAATAGTACCAGCAGCAATGCGTGTGCTTTCAGAAATATAAACGATAACCCCGTCAAGACAGCGGCAAAATACAAGACGCGGTTTTTGGGGATATGGGTTTTTGTTTCATAAGCCAAACCGTTTTGAGAAACACAGGGATAATGCGCCATACAAAACAACACCACAACTCTAGAAAACATCATTACAATGGGTAACAACCAAGCGGTTTGCTGAATGAGTACTTCAACCAGTAAAAGCCACTTTAGCAGCAAGAACAGTACCGTAAAAATTACCGAAAGTCCGCCAACGTGTGGATCACGCATAACGGTTTGAATGGGTTTTCCAGAGTATCTTGAAAAATAGCCGTCCAAAGTATCCATGTAGCCATCCAAATGAATGGCACCCGTTAGAACATACATGCACGTTAAAGCAACGGCGCCCTGAAACCATATATTATCCAACCACAAGCTTGCCGCGTACACACCAAGCCACACCAAGCCACCCAACACAACACCAATGATTGGATAGAAAAATACTGAAAAACCCAGTGTTTTTTTTTCAAAAGAAACGGAATAAGGCAGAGGTAGAATGGTCATGAGTTGCCAAGCTACCATGAAACTGTTCCATCCTGTTTTTAACCAATGAGTGCTTTTTAAAGGCATAGGAGCGTTATTCGGCATTGGTAAATTTTTTGGTGTTGAACGCCTTGAGTAAAAAACTTTTGGAGTCGTAAAAGTAGTGCAGTTTTGCCAAGTGTGCAAAGTCAATTTTTAGGCGATAAACATTGTTCAAAGGCATACCTAAAGCATGCGCTACGATGATTTTAATCACCCCACTATGCACCACCAACAAAACGGATTCATTGGTGTGTTTATTTATAATGGTGTTTAACGCATGAAGAACCCGTTTTTGAAACGTTATTAGCGCTTCTCCATCGGGTGGGTGAAAGCGTTTTGGGTCGCTCCAAAATTGCGTTAAACTCACATTGTCTTGCTCGTATATTTGCGCGGCGGTTTTACCCTCCCATGCACCAAAATCAATTTCAGATAAATGCGGTTCAATCAGGCATGGAATGCCATGCGTGGCTTCTATTTTTTCAGAAAAGACGGCGCATCGCTTTAAAGGAGATGTGTAAACAGTAGACCACGGTGGTTGTGTGAAATTGGATAAAACATCGTGCATCTGTTGCAAACCTATTTGAGTCAAAGGGTCGTCTAATTTTCCTCTGAAACGCAAACCTCCTTCGGGTTCGCCGTGACGCATTAAGTCAATTTGAATGCTGTTACAGTGTGCGTTTGTCAATGTTAGCCTCCTGAAATGTACTCATCTGATTAAACAACGCAACAGCAGATTGCAAGATATCCACCAACAACGCTGCGCCCGTTCCTTCACCAAGACGCATGTTTGCATGCAGGATGGGTTGTGCGTCTAATGCCTTTGCTACCACGGCGTAACCAACTTCTGTTGAGGCGTGCGAAAAGATTAGAAACGGCTGTACGTTTTGATTGATGCGGGTTGCAATTAAGGCACCAACAATACTAATAAAACCATCCACAATAACGGGTATTCGCAAAAAAGCCGCTTGAAGATAAGCACCCGCCAATGCAAGTATCTCAAAACCACCCGCACCGCATAATAGGTTGTGTAGGTCAGAAACCCCAGTGTGACGCTGCACAATACGTTGGATAACTTGTATTTTGTGTGCTTTACGTTCTGCATTAATTCCTGTGCCTGTGCCTGTCATTGTTTCGGGTGTTTTGTTTAAAAGCAAACACCCCAAAGCACTGGCGCATGTGGTGTTTGAAATTCCCATTTCACCACCAATAAATAATTCACATCCTTGTTGATGCGCGCGCTGTGCGGCTTGCATACCCGTCCAAAGACATTGAGAAAGTTGTTGTGAATTCATGGAATTTTGTGCGCAGGCATCGTGCGTACCAGGTGCTACAATAGCATGAATTAGGTTGGAATGTTTTAGGTGCTTTGAAGGGTGCGCGGTTCCTAAGTTAATGACTTCTAAGGAGGCATTTATTTTTTTTGCAAGTACTGAAATAGCGGCACCGCCGGTGCAGAAATTGTGAATCATTTTCGCGGTAACCGCTTGGGGATAAGCCGACACATTGTGTACGGCTAAACCGTGGTCGGCAACAAATAAGGCAATATGCACGTTAGAGGCAGACGGTGTTGTGGTTTGCTGGATGGCGCACAATTGAACCAGAATATTTTCTAATTCTCCTAGGGATCCAGTGGGCTTTGTTAGTTGATTCAAGTTGTGTTGAGCGCGTTTGGCGTGTGCGGGAGATGGGTGCTGGATGGCAAGTGATTGCAAGTGATTAAAGTAATTCATTTAATAATTTGAGGAATACCGCATGTAATATAATGCACGTGTGTTGCAATTTTGGCAAATTCTTGATTCAGTTCACCCAAATGGCGCTGAAAATCTCGCACCATAAGAGAAGCGCCAATGCCTCCTAAGCCAATTTCGTTGCTAATTAACCAAATGTGCCCACAGTGCTGCTCAACGCTTTTTTTGAGCGATTGTATGCGTTGGTCGGTGTGGTCGGTGTTTTCCATGCAATTGAGCAACCACATTGATAGGCAGTCAATTAAAATGCAATCGTTGGGGTGGTTTTGAATGGTGTGATCAAGATGAATGGGGCAATGAACGGTGAGCCAATGGGGTGGTCTGCGTTTTTGATGTTTGGCTATTTTTATATTAAACTCAGTGTTGGCAGTGGTTGCTGCCGTTGCTATATATATCACGTTAGCGTAAGACATTACTTTGTGTTCGGCATATTTACTTTTACCGGAAGACACGCCACCAATAATAAAATGCAACATAATGAAACCCAATACCCAAGACAATCAATTTAATAAAAATATTAATCATCATCAGCTGGTACGTCAACATGTTATTCAGGCGCTTATGGAAGATGGAGCATGGAACGACCTAAGTTCTTTTTTATTACAAGGCAAGGGGGAGCAGACGGCTCATCTTGTCAATAAAGAATCGTGTGTGCTGGTAGGGGTTGATTGGTTCGAAAGTGCGTTTAAACAATTATCCAATCGCGTGACATTTAAGTGGCACTGTAAGGAAGGAGATGTCTTGAAAAAAAATGAAAAAATTGTTCAGATTACGGGTTCAAAAGACACGCTTTTGCAAGCCGAACGAGTGGCAATTAATTTTGTGCAAATTTTAAGCGCCACCGCCACATTGGCTAAAAAATACGTTGATCAAGTTGATCAGGCAGGGATAAATATTAAAATATTAGACACGCGAAAAACCATTCCTAATTTACGGTACGCGCAAAAATACGCCACGCAGGTTGTGGGTGTTGTGAATCATCGTTTTGGTTTGAACGATCAACTAATGATTAAAGACAACCATATTGCCGCTTACGGCGATATGGTAAGCCTTTGCAAGGCTGCGTTTTCTAAGCATTGCGCAAGCGATATTATTGTTGAGGTGGATGGTATTGATCAAATCAAGCAATTGATATCGCATCGGTTGCTTCCAGGTCGATTGTTGTTGGATAATTTTACACCCACGCACGTTCAGCAAGCTGTGGCTTTATGCAACGGTGCGTGTGGTATTGAGGTAAGCGGAGGAATTACGTTGGATAACTTGCGTCAATTTTTTATTAAAGGTGTGGACTGCATTTCTATTGGTGCTATTACTAAAATAGCAAATTCTATTGATTTTTCATTGGAATTTTAAATATGACTTTATCAAATTTATCTAAATTATTAAGCGAAAAAATTTTATTTTTAGACGGTGCGATGGGTAGTATGATACAAACGCATCGTCTTGCTGAAGAAGATTATAGGGGAGCCAGATTTGCAGATTGGGAGCGTTCAGTACAAGGAAACAACGACCTTCTAACACTGACAAAACCGGATATTATCTTAGACATTCATCGTAGTTACTTAAGCGTTGGTTGTGATTTGATTGAAACAAACACGTTTAACGCAAACGCCATTTCTTTGAACGATTATGGTATGTCGGATTTGGCGTACGAATTAAACAAACAATCGGCTATTTTGGCCAAACAAGTTACCACCGAATTTAGTACCGATGAAAAACCACGATTTGCCGTGGGTGTTATTGGGCCAACCAGCAAAACCACCTCTATCTCACCCGACGTGGATAACCCAGCGTTTAGAGACGTAACGTTTAAAACACTGGTCAACGTTTATCAAGAATGCATTCATGGCTTAATTGACGGTGGGTGTGACATTCTAATGCTGGAAACCATTTTTGACTCACTTAATGCCAAAGCCGCTTGCTTTGCAATACAGCTGTATTTTGAAAAATATCCCAAGCGCAAGCGACCCGTTATGATTTCCGGAACCATTACCGACCAAAGTGGACGAACGCTATCGGGGCAAACGGCAGATGCCTTTTACTACACCTTTGAATTTATGAATCCGCTTACTATTGGTTTAAATTGTGCATTGGGTGCGGATATTTTATACCCTTATATTGAGCAATTAAGCCACATTAGCACCGGGTTTATTAGCGCGCATCCCAACGCAGGCTTACCCAACGAACTGGGTGAATACAACCAGACACCTGAAGAAATGGCGGAATTGATGGGCATGTACGCCCAAGCGGGTGTGGTGAATATTATTGGTGGTTGTTGCGGCACCACACCAGAGCATTTAACGGCTATTATTGATGAATGTCAGCATCAAGAAATTACGATTCGTCAACCCCAAAAACCCAACAACCAATTAAAATTAACGGGTTTAGAAAGTTTGGTTTTTCACGACAATTTAGGGTTTGTAAACATAGGTGAGCGCACCAATATAACGGGTTCTGCTCGGTTTAAGAAGCTGATTAAAAAAGGGCAGTTGAACGAAGCCGTTGAGGTGGCAAAATCTCAGGTTGAAAACGGTGCGCAAATTATTGACATCAATATGGATGAGGGCTTGATTGATTCACAAACCATGATGCGTGATTTCGTTAATATTATCAGCACAGAGCCAGACATTGCCAAGGTTCCGTTTATGATTGATTCCTCCAAATGGGAGATTATTGAGCAGGGTTTGCAATGCACCCAAGGTCGGTGTGTGGTTAACTCAATTAGCTTAAAAGAAGGCGAAACGTTGTTTTTGCACCAAGCAAAATTGGCGCGTTACTATGGCGCAAGTGTTGTGGTAATGGCGTTTGATGAGCAAGGTCAAGCCGACAACTACGAACGACGAATTAGCATTTGCAAACGCGCGTACAATTTATTAATTGGCATCGGCTTTAAAGCGTACGAAATTATTTTTGACCCCAATATTTTTGCCGTGGCAACAGGAATTGAAGAGCACAACGCTTACGGTTTGGATTTTTTAAACGCCGTTCAATGGTTGCAAAAAACGCTTAAAAACGTGGGTATATCAGGTGGGGTGTCCAACGTTTCATTTTCATTTCGAGGCAACAACTATGTGCGCGAAGCCATTCATAGTGTTTTTTTGTTTCATGCCCTTCAAAAAGGTATGAACATGGGCATTGTGAACGCAGGGCAACTTACGATTTACGATGACGTTCCCTCAAAATTACGAGACGCTATTGAGTCGGTATTATTCAATAAAAATCCAGAAGCATCCGAGCGTTTATTAGATATTGCCAAAACGTATCAAGATGAACAGGTTGAGGAAAAATCCGATCATGAAAAAAATGAATGGCGATCGTGGGATGTTGAAAAACGCTTGTCGCACGCCTTGGTAAAAGGTATTTCCGAATACATAACAGCAGACACAGAGGAAGCACGAAAAAAATTAAAAAAACCACTGGATGTTATTGAAGGTCCTTTGATGAATGGTATGAATGTGGTGGGTGATTTGTTTGGTTCGGGAAAAATGTTTTTACCTCAAGTGGTTAAAAGTGCGCGGGTTATGAAACAGTCCGTCGCTTATTTAATGCCTTTTATGGAAAAAGAAGAAAACACCCAAAAATATCGAGGCGTTATTTTAATGGCAACCGTAAAAGGTGACGTGCACGACATTGGTAAAAACATTGTGGGTATTGTGTTACAGTGCAATGGTTACAAAGTGATTGATTTAGGTGTCATGGTACCTGCAGACACTATTTTAAAAGCCGCTGAAACGCATGGTGTGGATGCCATTGGATTATCGGGTTTAATTACACCATCACTGGAAGAAATGGCCAATTTTTCCAAACAAATGAGCAACAAAAAATTAACCATTCCGTTATTGATTGGTGGAGCAACCACTTCCAAATTACACACCGCGCTTAAAATTGCACCGCATTATGATTATCCCGCCGTGTATGTACCGGATGCTTCTAAAGTTATTGGTGTGGTGAATCAGTTGTTTAACAAAACCAAATACGCGGATTATTTTCAAGACATCAAAGATGAATACCACGCGTTACGCCATTCGTACAAGAACTCATCTTCCAAACGTACATTTTTAACACTGGATCAAGCCAATCAGAACAAGGTAAAAATTGACTGGAACGACTACACGCCCACTCGGCCTAAAAAAATGGGCGTGCATACTCACGAAGCAGACATTGCAACCGTGCGCCAATATATTGATTGGGGTCCTTTTTTTATTGCTTGGAACTTATCCAGTCGTTTTCCACAGGTTTTAAAAGACCCCAAGCAAGGTGAAGAGGCTAGTAAATTGTACGCAGACGCACAAGAAATGCTGGATGACATGGTGGAAAAAAAAGCCTTAAAACTTCAAGCGTGTTGGGGTTTATTTGAAGCAAATGCTCAAGAAAACAACGTGCATTTGCGACACAAAAATAAGACCTATATTTTTTATTTCTTAAGACAGCAAGGTAAAAAAAGATCCGACGAATCCAATCGTTGTTTAGCGGATTGGGTGGTGCCAGCAAGCGAAAAAAAAACCGATTATTTAGGGCTTTTCACAGCAAGCGCAGGCGTTGGTTTGGTGCAATACACGCACCAATTTAAAGAAAAAATGGACGATTATTCAATTATTTTAGCAACTATTTTAGCGGATCGTTTAGCCGAGGCTTACACCGAGTATTTGCATGAAAAAATACGCACTCAATACTGGGGATATGCGTGGGATGAAGATTTAAGTGTGAGTCAGATGATCTTAGAACGCTACAAAGGCATTCGTCCAGGCCCTGGGTACGGTGCGTGTCCAGACCACACGGAAAAACAGCATTTATGGAATATTTTACAGCCCGAAAGAATTGGTTTATCAGTGACCGAGCATTTTGCTATTTATCCCACAGCAGCTGTGTGCGGTTATTATTTCGGACATCCTGATACACGTTTCTTTGATGTGGGTAAAATTAGTAAAGATCAATTAAAAATTTATGCAGACACGAAAGGCTGGACGCTTAACGAAGCGAAACGCTGGTTGGGGGAAAATCGTTTGACTGAAGGTTAGATTTTAATATTATGCACCATTCATCTATTCTAAGTATAAAATTACAACAGGACTTATTAATTAGCGTAAACACGTGGAAAAAATCGTCCGTGAGATATTGGGCATCTTTGAATATTGGACAACGAAACGAGTACAGAGATTTTTGGAAACAAGTGGATCTTCGTTTGGATATATTGTTGGAGCAAAAGTCGGTTGTTAGTGTGACGCAAAGTATAACAAGTTTGCTTGTTTTCATGCGGACAAACATGGGTCGACTTCCTCTTTTGTTTAAAGATTTAACTGCCGCTTCTTCAATAGAAAAAGGGGTTAAAGCATCGTTATTTCACATTGCTTTGCCGGATATATCTAAACCAAATTGCTGGGAGCCGTATAGTGCTTTTTTCAAAAAAAACATACCCAATTTTTTTAAAATATTGCTTTTTGCGCAAAGCCAAATGGTTGTTCATTCCAATGTTCAAACGTCTTTAAAATTGATGCATTTTGCTATAAATTCTTTTCAAAATTTAGACGATCAAATAAACTCTATTTTACTTTTTAAGAAAACCAATCCCGATTACGATATAAAACTTTGGATCAACAAAGACGATATTGCTTCTTCCTACATTCACTTGCTTTTTAAAAGTAAAGCAACGCAATTTGTTCATAAAGAAATTAATGAAGCGGATGGGAAAAATGCAATGGATGCCTCGCAATTATCCAATGAGCATATTGAACAGCGCAAAAAAAGAATGTTTCCTGCAGTGTTTTTAGATATCGTTAAAAAAAGTCAATTGCTACATGAGGATTATTATGTAGCAAAAGACAGAGCAGCCTATACTTTTAAAAGAATGAAAGGTGAAGGTTCGCTTGTGCTTTTTCAGAATCAAATCATCAATGTTTTAAGAACATCTTTACCAGGTACACAAATTTTAGACTTATCAAAAGAGTGCTTGGATATTGAGCCACAGTGGCGTGATATTTATCAAAAAATTTATATGCTATCGCCCGATTCATATACAACTCAAAGCATTTTAAAAACGCTCATTACCCATCAGCACGGTGGTATTTTTATTTATCCGGGTACATTGCCTGCTGCTGTGGATCAAAATGGAAATTCTGTGCGACTTTCATTGGCAGAAAAACAATGGGCTGCTCAAGTGCTTATTGGAAAAGAAGGTGGTTTGAATGCTCAAAACAAAACAAAAGCACAGACACCAAGTGTGGATCCAGAAAGAGCAAAAAAAATACAACAAAAACTTCAAGATGGTGAAATTAGTTTTCAAACGCTGCCTCGTCATGAAATGCATCTTAGTATATTGGATTATCAAAGTTTGTCGGATGGTCGTACAGACAGTTTAGATGGCAAAGAACGAGAGGTGTTGTTTTCGGCTCAAAAGCATTCAATGTTTACTTCAATGATGTTGCAAAATACAAAGATAAAATGGAGTCGTATTTTAGGCGGTTTTTATAAAAATGACGATTTTTCCAAGTTGACCGAGCCTACCACCGAACAAGCCCCATTGTTCCCTACGCCGCATGATATTTTTTGGTTTATGCGTCATTTATCCAGTCCAGAGACTATTGTTGATAATTTATCGTTCAAACACGCTTACACTCAAACCCGATCGGCTCTTTTTAAAACCATTAATCCGTTTACTAAATTTGATGCACGGCACATTAAAAAAGAATTTGATCGTCTTTTAACTCAAGGCACTCAAAAAACCGCATTGGATTTTATGTTTAAAAGCCCATCAAGCGTTTTGGATTCAAGCGATGAAATATTTGATGAGCCATTGCATTTTAAGAAACAAGCGGTTAAAAAAAAAATAGGTGTGTTTATTATTTTAAAGCCTCAAACAGGCTTGAAGCATCTTGAGCAGTTGGTCGAATTTATGCAACATAAACAACACGGCGATGCCAAGCTTCCAGTTTGTTACGCTATTGAAAATAAACTGTATCTAAAAAAAACACAAGATACGCCCAGTGGAAGTGGGGATGATGAATTTTTTGCAGCTCCGGTTCGGCTGAAAAAAGGAGTTGATAGAAAACTGTATATTATTGGTGAAGGTTTTTTAACGAGTACTGAAGAAGGTAAAGAAACGTTACTATTGGGAGAGTACACCAGTGGACAAATAGTGGAGTTGATCAAAAACAACAGTTCTTCTAAAGAAATTAATCAATTTGAAAATATACGTGTCGTCACTACTTCATTCAATCAAAAAGAACCGTTAAGGTCATTTAAAGATGCCTCGGTTTCATTTGCTCGTAGCTTGGCGGAACACTTAAGTGTTTCTAATTTTTTTACCGCTTTATCCGTTGGGAATTATCCACAACGCATTCGTCTTGATGGACGAAAAGAATATTACATTAATGATCAATGGCGACATAAATTAGACGGTGATCCCATAGAGTTTGAAGATAGTGAATACAAACTTGTTTTTGATATTTTTAATCAACAGGCTCATGAGGTTGGTACGCCAGAAATTGAATTTCAAGATGTGGCATCGGAATTTGCGAAATACCCTATTTTTTATGGGAAAAAGGATCATCCAAGGTTTATTAAAAAAAGCCATCAACCTTCATCTTCTGCAATAAAAAGAAAAGGTAGTCTATCGTCCGCAGAACCAGAAGCGTTGGTGTTTAAAAAAAGACGGCAAGTACAACGGGTTTTTCCAACCAATCCAAAATCAAATTGGCCGCACACTCAAGAGCAGCGAAATCTTCGTCGCGCCTATCATAAGGTACTTTCTAGGGTAAAAACGCACCGCCGATTACAATTACGATTAAGAAAAGCATCTTCTTAATCGTTCGTTGCAAGCGGTTTTTTTAAATAAATCACTGTAATAGGGGCTTGTTTTTAAAACCGCTTAAAATTCTTACAAACCGCTATTTAACCGATAAAATATTTTACAAGCGCATGCTTCTAATTTACTTTTTTAATGTTTTGTTTTAACATTTTATTTCATTGTAAAAAAACACTTAAACACCAACGCGTGTATACTTCGTGGTTCTTATGGCTTTTAGATGAATTTATTTTATCGACTTCGAATGACTGGTTTATTTTTTGTTCTCATGGTTTTTTTGCAAAACGGCTATGGGGTTACTGGTTTTCGGTGGAACGATTACGAAAAAGAAACCTTCAACGACATAGACGAAAGAACATTCGATTGTTGGGATCTGGAAAATTCTAACATCTGGAGCGGTCAAGTGACCCCTGTTTTTTTAGGAAGTTTTTCCAGTCCAGGTATGCCGCATTCTATTTTTAAAACACTTGGAAAATATGGTAGCTTAACATCCAAACAATCCATTTGGAGCCCTTTTGGTATTTACGGTAATCAACGTTCTGATTTTTCCGTTAACAATTCAGAATCTCCTTATCCGCCAATTATTCATTTACGCGATAAACGTAAAATTAAATTACAAGCGCAAAGCGACTTTAAAAAAAACACGCTGTCTCCTAATTTTTTACGCACTTGTTACAAAAAAGTTTTTCCACATTAAAAGACATCAAGGAGATTGTGGGTAAATTTTTGCATCCCAATCGTTTAGAATTTTACAAAAAAATTGGGCTGTTTTTTTAGCGTCGTACAATGCACTGTGTGCCTTTTTCCCATCCCAACCTATCTTGCTTTTAAACAACGCTCTGGGCAACACGGTGTCTTTAAAAAAAAGAGCCGATAACGTTGCCGTATCTAATGTGCAAAATGGATGTAAGGGCGTGGTAATGGAAGATCGCAAGCCCGCTTGATTCATGAAATTTAAATCAAAATGGGCATTGTGACCAACCAAGATACCGCGTTTGCAATTTTGCAATTGAATCTCTTTTTGAATAAAAATAGACAAAGATTGCAGTACATCGCTTTCCGTTTTTGCGTCTTTTCTGCTATCGGCATTCAAATTAATTTGGTTAATTTTCATGGCTTGTGAATTAAATTGCGCCTCTTTAAAAGGCACAACATGCTGATGGAATATGTCTTTTATACCCCAAACATCGTCTTCATAGTTTAGGGTAATGGCCGCTATTTCTAAAATGGCATTTTCCACTTGATTCACCCCCGACGTTTCAAGGTCAACAACAACGGGCAAAAGACCGTTGAATCTATTCTTAATCATTGAATTCATAGTATGTATTTTTTTTTATATCGAAATTAGATACAATCTCAAACGGCATTATAATCTATAGGGATCAATATGAAACGTAAATATTCTAAGTCTATTGTAGACGGTCAATCTCGTGCAGCCAGTAGAGCAATGCTGTATGCAGTGGGCTTTACAGACGATGATTTTCAAAAACCACAAATTGGTGTGGCATCCACACAGTCTATGGTAACGCCGTGCAATAAACACATTGGTGGTTTGGCAACTCACGTTGAAACCGGTGTGAATGCATCGGGTGGAAAGGGTGTAATTTTTAACACCATCACCGTATCCGATGGTATTTCCATGGGAACCAAAGGCATGCGGTATTCTCTTATTTCTAGAGAAGTGATCGCCGATTCTATAGAAACCGTTGTGGGTTGCCAGGGTTTTGATGGTGTTGTTGCCATTGGTGGTTGCGACAAAAACATGCCGGGTTGCTTAATGGGCATGGCGCGTTTAAACAGACCCAGTGTTTTCGTATACGGTGGTAGTATTTTGCCTGGCGTGTTGGGTCAGCAAAAATTAGACGTGGTTTCGGTTTTTGAAGCGGTCGGTCAACGCACAACCGGTCAAATTAACGATGAACAATTAAAAGCAATTGAAAAAAATGCCATTCCAGGACAAGGTTCTTGCAGTGGAATGTATACAGCCAATACCATGGCATGTGCCATTGAAGCACTGGGGATGAGTTTACCCAATAGTTCCGCACAAACCGCCGTTTCGACAGACAAACAAACCGATTGTAAAAAAGCAGGTGAAGCCGTGCTTAACTTAATTGAAAAAGACATCAAGCCCAGCGATATCATGACCAAAAAAGCATTTGAAAATGCAATTAGAGTGGTTATTGCGTTGGGTGGTTCAACCAATTCCGTACTGCATTTAATAGCCATGGCTAGAACCATTGGTGTGGATTTGAATTTAAGCGACTTTGATCGCTTGGGAAAAAATACCCCCGTTGTTGCCGACTTAAGACCCTCTGGTCAATTTTCAATGTTTGAATTAATACAAATTGGTGGATTATTACCGCTCATGAAACGTCTGTTAAAAGCAGGCATGCTGTGGGGCGACTGTTTAACCGTAACAGGCAAAACGGTGGCAGAAAATTTAGAACAGGTTGCTGACTATCCTCAAAATCAATCTATTATTCGTTCGTTTGATCAACCCATTAAATCCAGTAGTCACTTAATCATTTTATCTGGCAATTTAGCTTCTGAAGGTGCGGTTGCTAAAATTAGCGGAAAAGAAGGGTATGCATTTTCTGGAACAGCCGTTGTTTTTAATTCAGAAGAAGAATGTATGACGGCTATTTTGGATCAAAAAATTAAAGCAGGTAGTGTTGTGGTTATTCGTTACGAAGGACCCAAAGGAGGTCCAGGTATGCGTGAAATGTTAGGACCAACCGCTGCGTTGATGGGACAAGGTTTAGGGGATAAGGTGGCGCTTATTACGGACGGTCGTTTTTCAGGAGGTACGCATGGTTTTGTAGTAGGCCACATTACACCCGAGGCATATGTAGGTGGTGCACTTGCGTTGGTAGAGAATGGGGATGGTGTGAACATTAACGCTGAAAAACGCACCATACTTTTAGATGTTTCAGACGATATTTTGCAACAAAGAAAAGCCAAATGGTCCGCTCCTAATCAAAAAGAGACGGGTGTTTTGGGTAAATACAGAAAATTAGCCACCAACGCTTCTGAAGGTGCGCACACGGATTCTTGCGAATGAAATGGAAAAATAATTAAAACAATTGCTTTTTACTTTTGTATGGGTATATAATTGTATATACGCCTTTTATTTTTATTTTGTGTATATGACTTGATGCAAATAATGTTATAAGTATATTTAGAATAAAAATTCAAAATTTAGGAGCATGCAATTATGTCTGAGAGTCAAGGAAAAATAGGAAGAAAACGTGCACCAAGAGTACACATAACTTACGATGTAGAAACTGGTGGAGAAAATGAAACAAAATCTTTGCCATTTGTTTCAGGTGTTATTTCTGATCTTTCTGGAAGCAGAAGATACGGTGCAGGAGAATACAAAGAGCGTTCTTTTGTAGCAATTGACCAAGAAAATTTTGATGAAGTATTAGACGCAATGCAACCTACGTTAGATTTAAAGGTAGAAGATAAAATATCCGGTAAAGAAGATAGCAACATGGCAGTTGAACTTGATTTTCATGCCATGTCGGATTTTAATCCTGAAAAAGTTATTAAACAGGTTCCAGCGTTACGAAAATTATTGGAAGCGCGCTCTAAATTGAACGATTTGGCGGCTAAGTTAGATGGTAATGATAAATTAAACGAAGTATTGTCTGATGTTCTAAAAAATTCAGATCAACGTACAACTCTTGCTGAAGAAGTTAAAAAAACAAAAAAAGATCAAGAGTAGTTTATTATTTTTTAACGTTATTTTGGAGAATTAACAACAATGGCAACAAGTAAAACAAGTGCTTCTGGTTCAGACAAGGCAACTAAATCAAACGAGTACAGTTCTGTTTTAGATCAGATTCTAACAGAAGGTAAATTATTACGAGAAGACTCTCAACAGGATAGAGCAAAAGACCTTATATCAGAATTTGTGTCTCAGGTTATGGAAAATGAAGTCACCATGTCTGGTGATTCTTTAATGATGATTAATCAAAGAATTGCACAAATAGATCGTATTTTATCGTTGCAATTGAATAAAATTATTCATCATCCTGATTTTCAAAAACTTGAATCAAGTTGGTTGGGATTGCATAAAATGGTTATGGGTTGCTCTTGTGGTACAGACAGTTTAAGAATTAAGATTTTTAACGCGTCTAAAAAAGAAATATTAAAAGATTTTGAATCCGCTGGTGTTTTTGATGAAAGTAAGCTATTTAAAAATGTTTATGAAACAGAATTTGGTACGCTTGGTGGTGCCCCTTATAGTGCTTTGATTGGTGATTTTGAATTTGGTCGTGGTGCTGTTGATATGGAATTATTAACCCATTTTTCCAAAGTAGCTGCTTCTGCGCATGCCCCACTTATTACTTCCGCTTCACCAAAATTATTTGATCTAGACTCTTACACCGATTTAGACAAACCCCGTGATTTATCTAAAGTATTTTCTAGCACCGAAATGGCTAAATGGCGTTCGTTCAGAGAAAGTGAAGACTCTAGATACGTGGCGTTAACCTTGCCTAGAGTGTTGGGTAGATTGCCTTATGGTGACGAAAATCCAGTCGAAAATGTCAATTTTATTGAAGACGTTGATGGAACCGATCACAGCAAGTATTTATGGTGTAATGCGGCTTGGGAATTAGGCAGTAAAGTTATTGAATCGTATGAAAAATACGGTTGGTGTGCTGCTATTAGAGGCGTTGAAGGTGGCGGTAAAGTAGAAGATCTTCCTCTTAGCATGCATAAAACAAAAGACGGTGAATCTATTGCTAAATGCCCCACAGAAATAGCCATTACAGATAGAAGAGAGAAGGAATTATCGGATCAAGGTCTTATTTCTCTTTGTCATGCCAAAGGTACCAATTATGCGGTTTTCTTTAGTGGTCAGTCCGCCAATAAACCTAAAAAATACGTAGGCGATGCAGCCAATGCAAATGCAAGGTTGTCCTCCATGTTGCCTTACATTTTTGCAACTTCTCGTTTTGCACATTATTTAAAAGCAATTATGCGTGATAAAGTTGGTAGTTTTCAATCTCGTTCAAGTATTGAGAAATATTTGAATAATTGGATTGCTCAGTACATTGTCCTAGACGATGATGCACCAGCAGAAATTAAGGCTAAGTTTCCTTTGCGAGAGGCAAAGGTTGACGTTGTAGATATACCAGGTAAGCCTGGCTCCTACAACGCTGTGGTTCATTTGAGACCCCATTTTCAGCTTGAGGAGCTTTCCGCTTCATTAAGATTGGTTGCTGAACTTCCTCAGTCCGCTGAATAATTACTAAATTTTTGGAGTAAATAATAATGAGTGAAATTTATTTAAAAATTGATAGCGTAAAAGGTGATGCTGATACAGCTGGTTTTGAACAGCAAATTCATGTTTCATCATTAAACAGTGAAAATAAAGCGCCTTTTGTAGCTCAAACTTCTGGAGCCAATAGAACAACTTCTACTGCAAATGCGCCAGTGATTAAGATTGTTAAAAATGAAGATTTAGCAACTCCTCCTTTATTGGCTGCTTATAACAAACGTAAAAATTTAGGAACAATTGTTTTTACAACTGTAAGTAATATTGAAGGTAAAAATATTGTGACTAAAGAAGTGAAATATCACAATGCTATTGTAGTAGGTCAAAGCAGTGTTGCTGACTCTTCAGATGACGTTGATCGTGAAGAGATTGAACTTACTGTGACTGGTATTGAAATTACCGTTAACAAGTATAAAGACGGTCAACAACAAGGTTCTACTTCTGAATCTTGGGATTATTCAACCAATAGTTAGTTGAATTTCTAAAATAAGCATATAGCCAAAATGTTATATTTTTGTGCTAAAATAAGGGCTACACTTATGTAGCCCTTATTTTATGTTTCTATTAAAGTTTAAAACAAATTCCAATTTCAAAATTAATCAGAAATCTGAAGACGGTTTTGAATTACTAAAAGAGGATATCACTTGGGAATTAAATGGCATTTTGAATACCTTCGCTTCCCAATTTGGTAGAAAAGATTTACTAACATTGAATTACGGTATACCAGACTTTTTTCATCTATCTGTTAAAAGTAGTTCTGATATTGCTCAATTAAAAAAGAAAATTATGTCAGCAATTGGTGAATTTGAAAAACGTTTGCATCATGTAGCCGTAAATATTTCGCAAGCAAACGACTCTAAAAATTCATTAAATGTTCAGGTTAATGCTAAGGTTTTCGTAGATGACGAGTACAGGGATTTAGCATTTTTATTTGGGATATAAGGTATGAATACTTATAGCGATGAGCTTATTGATTACTACTTAAGAGAGGTCAGAAACTTAAGAGAAAAGGGTTCTGAATTTTCTCATATGTTTCCAAAGGTTGCTTCTCAGATTGATTTTTCAGGCAACATCTCTTCGGATCCGCAGTGTGAGCGCATTATTGAGTCGTTCGCATTTTTATCGGCTAGATTAAAAAAAATGCTAGACGATCAAGCATTGTCGGTACCCTATTTTTTACTTTCCCATTTAAATTTGTATCTTTTATTGCCAGCGCCCTCTATGACACTTGCTGCCATGGATTTGTCTCCACTGGATGTTCAAAATGGTGTAGTAAAGTTTATTAAAAAATCCACCGTTTTTTCATTAGAAGATAAGCGTTTGGGTATGGTGAAATTTTCCAGTGTATTTGATACGGTTTTATACCCATTTGAGTGCCTTTCAGAAAGTTTTCCGTTGGCGGATGTTTTGCCCAATTATCCTGCTCAAACAGAAGGGAAGATAGCAGTTTCTATTCAAATTAGCGCCACTTCTGAACAAGTAATGGACGATTTATTTTTTGAAAGTTTGCGATTTCATATTGATGCAGATTATACCGTTGCTTCCTCTATATACGATGGAATATCAATAAATTTAGAAGATATTTTATTAACCGATGAGAATTTTAAAAACGCAACCAGTGTTTCTAAAAGTGCTTTAAGATTATGTGGATTTTCTAAAGAAGAAGCCTCTATACCTATACATAATAATGGCTTGGAGCATTTTAGACTGATGCAAGAGTATTTTGCGTTTCCAGCAAAATTTATGTTTTTTGATATTCAAAAACTTTCCAAACGACCGCATGGAAAATCATTCAGAATTATTTTAATTTTAAATGAAAAACGTATTAAATCTATCAAAATTAGCGATCGTGTTTTTAGTCTAAGCACTGTACCACTGGTGAACTTGTTTTATCAGCAAGCTCAACCCATTAATATTTCATCTCGTCAAACCAATTATTCTATTATTTCTAATCATATTCAAGATCAGCATTCGGAATTTTATATGGTGGATTTGGTGCAGTTGGTGGATTATCAAAATGCCAAAACACATAAAGCGGTTTCATATTCCTCTATGTCTTCCAGCGATAAAGTGGGTCAATTGTATTGGTCTGTCAAACCCGAATCTGGACTCTCAAGAGACAAAAACAATTGGTTAATTAATTTAATTGACAATATTGGTAATATTTACTCCATGGACAATAGTTGTCTTACCATTCGTCTTTTATGTTCTAACGGCGATAGGGTTAATTCCTTAAGAAGTGGAAGTGCTTTTTCCGGTTCGGGGGATTTATCCAATCTGAATATTCGTTTATTAATAAAACCCACTAAAAATTACTACTTTCAATCCAACGACTTATTGTGGTCTTTACTTTCTCATTACCGTTTTAGTTTTTTAAACTTTAAAGACAAGCATCATGTTTTGAGTATTTTAAAAGCCACGTTAATATTTATGAGCCCAGAAAGAAAGAAAGAAGATTTATTTCAAATTGACGGTATTTTGGATATTGAGGTTAAGGATTCTTTTCGCCCTAATAAAAAAGACCCTTGGAAAAGTTTTAGTAAGCATTTAGAAATTCATTTGTATTTGGATGAAAATAGTTTTGTAGGTGCGAGTGTTTTTTTATTTTCAAAAATGCTGTTTACCTTGCTTCAAAGCAGGCGATCCTTGAATCAAACACTTGGTGTTTATGCGCATTATGCGAATCATTTAATTATTCATGAATAATCAGCCAGCAAAAATAGCGTGGGAATCTGAGCTTGCAAAACTAGAAAATTATTTTTATCAATTTGATTTTTTTCAACTCAACATGGTTTTGCAATACATTAAAAAACAAGCAGAACTTGACCGAGTAAAAATTAATATTGTTTTCCATAGCTTTTGGCGACAAATTTTTTCAGCTTCTGATGTGGTGGATCTACAATACAGTAAAGAAAATCAAACCATTGATGTAACTGTTGCATTTTTATCATTAGGTGGTCCAAATGGACTTTTACCACAACCTTACATAGATTTTGTTATTTCTGAAAGTCGATCAGGCAATCGAGCTTTACAGGGTTTTTTTGATATTTTTCATCATGAATTACTCAATTCATTGGTGGATATACAGCATCGGTTTTCTTTTCAAATACCTTATTTGGACCACTCATCTTTTGTCGAAAAAAAATCATTATCGTTTCTAGATTATTTATCGCATTTTAACGGATTGGGTGCGTGCATAGATTTACATCGCATGGATTGGATGTCTTTTTTTTCGGTTACAGATTTACCATTAATGGATGGTAGTATTAACTCTTTTAAAGGATTTATTGCAAATATATTTGGAGAAGAAGGTACTATTACGGAGCAAATTGGTCACTGGAACAACATGCCTCAATCGTTTCAAAACAAAATGGGTAAGCGCAATTCGGTACTGGGTGAAAATTTTTATTTGGGGCGTAAAATATGGATTAACAACCACGCTATTACCATTTCTATTGATGTTACGTTTCAATATCATTTAACACAACGATGCAGAAACGTTCACTTTATTAAAAAATTTCTTGAAGTCTTGAGGATTTATGCAGACGACCTGAGTTTACGTATTACGTTGTTCTTATACGTTACAGACCTTAAAGGATCGTCTATTATTTTAAATAGTCGCGCTGGAAAAATGCGAGAAAACAAGACACAGGACAAGCAGGTTGTAAGCGACGATTTGTCGGAATTTTTTTATCAAAACAATATACTAGGAGTCAACACATATTTTAAAGATAAATTTAACAGATTTATATTGCGTTATGTGACGTGTTTATTATTATAATTAAATAAGAAAGAGGATGTTATTATGAAATTAAAATTTTTAATTGGAAAATTAAACGGTGTTTGCAAATCTTCCTTAAGCTCTGCAGCTGAACTTGCTATGCAAAACTCCCACTTCAGTGTAGAAATTGAGCATCTTTTATTTTTTTTACTAGAAAATCAAAAGAGCGATTTTAATGTTTTTTTAAAACATTATTCTTTATCCACCGAACGACTATTGCGTCAGTTAAATAAAAATATTGAAAGCTTTAAACGTGGTAACGAGCGTTCACCTGCATTCTCGCAGCAGTTACCAGAGCTTATTGAGGACGCTTGGACGTACACTTCACTGGAATTGGGTTTGGATCAAATCGGATCCATTGCCATTATTAAAGTTTTATTGGATAAAGGTGACATTTGGGTGCATCTTAGTGAAACGCTTGTGGAGTTATACAAAGTTTCACCCGATGAACTATCATCTAAATTATTAGATTTTTTGAATCAGTCGGCCGAATTTATGACGAAAAAAGACGAAGAATCTTCTTCAGAGACATCGTCTGAACGTTTAGACAACACTGAAAAATACACCACAGATTTAACTAAAATGGCTGCGGACGGTAACATTGACCCCGTTATTGGTAGAGACAATGAAATTTACCAATGTATTCAGGTTTTATTAAGGAAACGTCAAAACAACCCCATCTTAACTGGAGAAGCGGGTGTTGGTAAAACCGCTGTGGTGGAAGGACTGGCTCTTGCCATTCACCTTAATCAAGTTCCAGAATCTTTAAAAGGCAACAGATTGTTAAGTTTGGATTTGGGTGCTGTAAAAGCAGGTGCAGGCATTAAAGGCGAATTGGAAAACAGGGTTAAAAAGATTATTCAGGAAATTAAAGCATCGTCTGTTCCGGTTATTTTATTTGTGGACGAAGCGCATATGATTATGGGTGGTGCTGGTGAATCAGCCGATCAAGGCGAAATTGCCAATCTCTTAAAACCCGAATTGGCCAGAGGTGAATTACGCATGTTAGCGGCTACTACATGGGCAGAGTATAAACAATCTATAGAGAAAGATCCTGCAATGACACGTCGTTTTCAAGTGGTTCAAGTAAAAGAACCCGATCGCGATATGGCATTGCAAATTATGCGTGCGGTTGCTGGTGGTTTCGAAAAACATCATAATGTGAAAATTTTATCCTCCGCTGTAGAGGCGTGCGTTGACCTTTCAATGCGTTATATTAAGGGGCGAAAACTACCGGATAAATCCATAGCGGTTTTAGATACCGCGTGCGCACGCGTTGCAATGACACATTACAGCGAACCCCCTCATTTAATGTATTTAAAAAGTCGCATTACGTATTTGGAAGATGCTATTTCTTCAATGAGTAAGGAACCCGAACTAAGTAAAACCCAAAAAACACAAGTGAACGACTTTAAGAAAGAGTTAACGCAAACATTAAAACAAAAAGAAAGCCTTGTTGAAAAGTACGAAAAAATGAAAACATTGCTACCGGATTTTAATAAAATGATGTCTAGCTTAGAGTCAGCCTCAAAGGAAGAGTCCACTGAACTTCGTAAAGTGTTTTCCGGCTTAAAGAAAAAAAGCAACGATATTCAGGGTGAAAAAGATATTTTATTGCATTTAGCGGCAGATGAAAAGGTGATAGGAGACGTTGTATCCGATTGGACGGGTGTTCCTGTTGGTAATCTACATTCCGACCAAGTGGCTTTAACATTAAACTTAGCCGGTCAATTAAAACAATCTGTTATTGGTCAGGATGAAGCCATAGATACTATTGGAAAAACAATTAAAACATGTGGCGCAGGTCTTTCTGATTCCGGAAAACCTCTTGGGTGTTTTTTATTGGTTGGACCTAGTGGCGTTGGTAAAACGGAAACTGCAAATTGTGTTGCAAGCGAGTATTTTGGTGGACTAGAAAGCATGATTACCATTAACATGTCGGAGTATCAAGAGGCGCATACCGTTTCTAGCTTGAAGGGTGCTCCTCCAGGTTATGTGGGTTACGGAAAAGGTGGTGTTTTAACGGAAGCGGTAAAACGCAATCCATATTCTTTGGTGCTATTAGATGAAATTGAGAAAGCGCATCCGGATGTTTGGGAATTGTTTTATCAAATATTTGATAAAGGTATGATGGAAGATGGTGAGGGTAACAGTATTGACTTCACAAATTGTGTTATATTCTTAACCTCTAATGTTGCGAGTGAAGCAATATATGAATTTTTCTTTGGTCAGAAAAAACGACCCACTCAAGAACAAATGATTCAATTAATTCAAAAAGAGTTAGAGAGTGTTTTCAAACCTGCTTTTGTGGGTCGCTTGAATGTCATTCCCTTTTACCCTTTATCGGAAGATAGTATTAAAAGTATTGTGAAATTAAAGTTACAGAAAATTATCAAACGCTTTAAGAAAAAATGGCAGCACGATTTGATAATTTCTGATGATGTGGTATCTTTTATTGCCAATAGATGCATTCATTCTACTACGGGTGCTAGATTGATTGATAATTTATTAACAAATACATTGCTTCCTGAGTTGTCGCAAAAGGTTTTAAGTATTGTTTTTTCTGGCAAGGAAGTTAAGAACGTATCCATTCAATTAAAGGATGATAAATTAATCTACGAAGTTGTTTCTTAGTTTTTTATGAATATGATAAAAAGAGTTATTTTTTCGCTGTGTATTTTTCTATTGGTATCGTGCAATGCCATAAGTTTGTTGACCAATTCACCTCAATTGCTTGATAAAGCTGGCAAGGTATTAGACGCTTTTTCAAACGAATTGGTGGTTGTCGAGATTGAAGGAATTCGCATTCATTCGGATCAAAACACAAACTTAGGGAAGCCTGTTCGTGTAGACATGGTTTTTTTTGATGATGAGAGTATCAAAAATGATTTAATTGGCTTAACGGGAAAAATGTGGTTTCAAAAATCCAACGACATTCTTCAGAAAAATTTAGACACCATCGTGGCTTTAAATTTTGAAGTTCCTAGAAGTTACGATACCGGTTATTTAAGTTTAAAACTTTCTGAGCGGTGGCGTTATTTAATTGTTTTTTCGGATCTGGATAACGAATCTTCTGTTGGGCGTTACCCCATTACAAAATCCGGTGAAATTTTAGATCTGCATCTTATGCAGGATGATGTTAAAATTAGTATTGTTAAAAAGCCTTAGGAAAAGTATATGAAGGGTGGTGTAGAAAGTGTTGTATGGCATGAAGGGTTGTTGTTAACTCCTCAGCATTTACAGCAAAGCGATCGTTATTTTCAATCGGTTATCTCCAACGTAATGTTGGCGGTTCCTTATTTTTGGGGCATAGATCATTTAAAAATTAATGAATCAACATTGCCAACGGGCGTGTTTTCAGTGGATGAAATATCCGGTTGCTTTCAAGACGGTTTGTTGTTTTCTTATAAATCTCCAGACAACTTAACGGCACTTTCGGTGGATTTATCTAAATTGCAAGATGGTTATCATCAAATTATTTATCTTACAATTCCCACAGAAGGTCCTGATGGTGTGATTCGTCAGGAAGACAGCGCCAGATTTTCATCCTACAACAAAGAAACGGTTGATTTAATTACGGGGGAGTCTGCAGACGCCATATCATTCCTAAAGCCTAATTTATCTCTTGTGGTTGGTGATCAGTTTTTTAACTCTAAGATGTATATTCCCATCGCTAAAGTGGTGGTGCAAAATAATTTGTATAATTTATCAAACTACGTTTACCCCACTTGGAATATTATAGGCACTGAAATTTTTTCAGAAACACAAAATTTGCTTAGAATTTTGCAAGAAAAAGCACAATTAATTTCAGCCGAATCTTCTACATCAGGAACCATTTATCGTTACAGCAGTCAGATTTTATTTTTAGCGTTGTGCTCTTCAATTGCTCTTATTAAATCTAAATTATGTTCCCCCACCATTAATCCTTTTGATTTATATTGCGTGCTAAGTCAAGCCGTTGGTTCAATTAATGCGGCATTGGGGAAATCTCCTACTTCCTTGCCCGACTATAATCATTCGGATTTAAATGGGTGTATATTGGGTTTAAATGCAATTATTTTAAATGAATTGGCTGTTATTAGCTCTAAACATTCAACCATTCTTTTTGAAAAAGGTGAGGATTATTACGACGTTAGTCTTGATTCTTCAAAAGACAAAGATTTAATTTTAGTTGGTATTAAAGTAAATCATAGGGAGTACGTTGAAGAGGTTAAAACATGGTTTTTGGGTTGTCCTATTTTCTCTGAATCGTTTTCCGAACAAATTAAGAAAAATCGTATTTCAGGTATTAAGCGTAAACAAGTTAGTGGAAATTCTAAATACGATGTGTCTGAAGCACCAACAACCGTTTTGTTTGAACTTTCTTGCTCTGATTCATATTTTATAAAAGAAGAAAAGTTTGCGATTTTAAGACCTCCTGAGCAAATAGAAAAAGTGATTCAGGGTATTTTCTTGTTTATTCTTACTTAATTTTCATAAAATGGATGCAATTTTTAAAAATTTTCTTGTTTATTATAGTTTTTTAGTACAGAGAAAGAATTTTCTTGTTTCTGAGTTGAAAAAAACACAGGACGAATCGGAAAAAAATGATAACTCTGAACAATCTTCTGGTCTGTTGGGATCCGATTTACTGCGCGTGCAATCGGATTTAATTGCTCAGGTCAATGAATTCTATTTTTCTGTTAAAAGTGATATGGGTTATTTATCCAATCAAATTCTTACAGATTTAAAAAAAAATCTGTGTGCGTTTAGCGATGAAGTTATTTTGGTATCTTTGGGGGATCAAAGTTATTTTTGGCAGAAAAGTTTGTTGGAAATGAAGGTGTTTGGTACCAGTATAGGTGGTGAGCGTTTTTTTGATGTGGTGGATTCCTTGTTGGCTTCTCATGAAAAAACCAACCAGGAAATTGCATTTTTATACGCTATGATGTTGCGATTGGGGTTTAGAGGGCGTTTTAGAGGACAAGAAGGTCAATCAGAAATTAAGTCGTATTTAACCAGTTTGGTTAATTTTTTTCATGGGGAAAAACAATCCAAAAAAGAGAAAAAGTATATTTTTCTGGATAGTTATCAAAACATACAGCATAGCAAGGCCGCTTTGTTGTTTCCGTCTTACTATAAATTGGTCATTAATTTTTGTTTATTTTTATTATTTTACTTTACCGTTTATGGTTTAATTTGGTTTTTTGCAATTAGCGATGTAACCGAAGTAATTAATTTTATTAAGCAAAATGATCTTATAAAGTTTTAATTTTTTTATTCTTATGAATTTTTGGTTGTCTGTGTCTAAGGTCGGTTTACCTTTCCTTCCTTATATTGTTTTTATTGTACTAGTAATACTGGGTATTGCTTTACTAATTCTTATTTTATGGTTGCTTTATAAATTTTTTAAAAATCTTCCTGCTATTTTTCTTTGGGTTAAAGGTGTTTTCTTAAGTTCACCCAACAAAGTCAAGAAGATCAATAAAAAAAGCATGAAAGTTCTTCTACCAGGTGAAATGGGAGCAATTAAAATTCATGTGGGTTTAAAACGCTTTTTTAAATCCATAAAACAGTCTTCACGTTCTTCTAATAAAACTATCTATGACATTAGTTTTGTGCTTGCTATTGGTGCTCCTAATACTTTATTAGTAGCCTCTTCTCTTTTGTCTCAATCCAGTGGCGCCATTGATTTAGAAGAAGCCGATGAGGATACCGTTATTTTTTGGTCCTTTGGTGATTTAATTGTTATTCAACCGTCTGAAAAAATACTGCAACAACGTAGTTCATTTACATATTTATTAACTTTAATACAAAAATATCGTTATCAAAGACCATTGGACGGTGTTTTATTATTTGAAGATCAAGAAAGTATTGCTAATACATTCGTTAATTATGATTACTTAATGGAGCGACAAAAAAGTATATCGTCTCCTTTGCGTGTCTTACAAAATAAATACAATATTGTCTTACCTTTATATTTTATTACGTTTGGTTTAGAGAAAATAGAAGGCTTTGACGACTTTTTAATGATTGGATCCGCTGAAGTTAAGAACCAAATTATTGGTTGGAGCAATAAACAGACAAGTAATTTTATAACCGAGGAAGAGATCAACGAAGGCTTGTCGGATGTGGTCGATGGTTTGGTGCATTATTATTTATCTGAAAAAGACCCCAATAATTTGGACACCAGTAAATTTCTTTTATTTATTAATCATTTAAGCAATTCAGAAAAACCTTTATCTCGTTTTTTATTTTCACTATTTAACAAACAGGGTTTTCATGGTTTTTACATTAGAGGCTTATACCTGACAGGAAGCATTTCTTCTGAATTAATGCAAAAATCCTTTGATCAAGGAAATCCTATTAGTACCAGAGGTCCTGCCTTTATTCGGGATTTATTCTTTGAAAAGGTTTATTCGGAATCATCGTTGGTTCAAATTTCTGTCAATTCTACTGCCAGCAGTTTTTCATCTTGGTTGTTTGTGATCAAACGAGTGGGTTTGGTTGCTTTATTAGCAAGCGTAATATCCATTCCATTTACAGCTTACTTTTTCTTAGATAGGGTTAAAACCAGCGAGCGGTTGATTAATGAATTCTATGAATTATTGCGTTTTTCAAAAGAACAGCGTTATTCCGAAGAAGCTTTTTCATTTTTTTCACCGAATTCTACCATCATTGAAGACATTTTTAAAAAGATCAATATTTTATACGATAATCGTTTATTTTCTATAGCACTGCCTGCGTCTTGGATTAGCTCTGTGGATTCAAATATTAAGGAAATTACGAATGAAACTTTACGTCAGTATCTTTTTAACTATCTTCCATATGCATTGCATAAACGCGTTGAAAATGAAGCAAATGCCTTGCAAGCTAAAAAACTGAGTGGTTTAGAAAAATTCAGATCTTTGGTAAAAGTGCTTTATAACGTGCAAGATCAAATCCAATCGTATAAAAATTTAAGAGATAGGTTTGATTCTGTTGGGTTGCACGCTTTTTTAAATTTTGTATTTAAAGGACAGTCTGAAAAATACGATTTTTTATTAAAACAAGATTTTTCAGGCAATAGGTACGTTAAAAATTTAGAATTACCTAAGCTAAATGAAAATGGAATTGAAAAAATATTAAAAGAATCTCTCATTAAAATTTCCAATTTAGCGATTAGTGAAACATACATAAAATCCCCTTTAATGATTAGCTTAGAGCGTGTTGTTTCTATTGCTGATGATCTTGGTTCTTTGACATCTGAAGCCAGTTATGAGGATTTATTAGAGCTTAATCAACACGTTGATCGCATTAATTCTTTATCCAAGCAAAAAGAATACGATTGGTTAATTCTTCCTGAATTTAAGCAAGACAGGGATTTATTATCTATTTTAAATTCTTTAGCAGCGGCTCGTATGGTTGGTATACAGGGTGCAGATGAAGTGCGTTTAGAGGCGCAAAAATCCGCTGAATTAGCTAGGAGAAATGCGGAGAACCTTAATTCATTGATGATTGGTGATTTAATGCGCAGAACGCAAGACGGTCTTCTTGAAACTTCTCCAGATTTTGAAAAATTTTCTCTTAATATTAAAGAAATATTCAATAAACGTTTTATTAGAGGCAATCTATCCAAAGATAGTGCTAACAACTTGTCGGTTGGAAACTTTAATGGCTTTAATGTTGAAAAGTATTTAAATACTCCTCTTTCCGTTAACCCAATCGCACTAAATGATGCGGTGCAATTGATTAATGAATATCAATTGTTTTTTGGCTCTGAATCTTATGGCTTTAATCCTTTATTTTTAAAGGGATTAACGGCATCTTCCAAGCAGCTGGTTATTAATAATTTGTACCAAACATTGGGTTCATTGTTTGAAATTCAATATAATTCTATCAATCCAATTGGTCAAAGTATTTCAAACTTAGAGACCGTTGTAGACAAAAAAATTGTAACGTTACGAGGCGACCGAAAAAATATTGATTTGGTTTTAAAATTTTTGGAAAGTTACAATAAAACCGATCGCGTCAATCAAAAGTATTATCAAGATTTTTTATTAATTTTTGAGTCCTATTTATTAAACCTATTAAACGATATTAATTCCTTACTGCAAGGCTCCAATTTATATAGTTTTTTATTTGATTACGTATATCGTTGGGATCCAGACGAAAATTTATTTTTTGATTTGCAAGACACTGCCAGTGGAAAATTACCCGTTACGCAACGTATGATTGCCACAAGAAAGCGCTTGAATGTACTGTACAACAATTACGCTTCTCACGTTTTAGATTTACTATTCGAACTAAAAAATATTGTGCGTAGTAAAGATCAGGTTGATTTAATTGAAAAATGGTCTTACATTGGTGAAAATTTAGTGAATTACGATCAATCCACAAAAGAACAAAACAGTTTGCTTCATTTTGAAGAATTTATCAGGCAAGATGCATTGAATTTAAACGTAACAGGCTGCAGGGCATTTACGCAAGGTAATTTTTCAACGTTAAAAAGTGATTATTTTGGAGTTTTGCATAATAAATTGGTTGATCTTATTTCCGCTACGTGTAAAAAATTAATTACCAAAAAATCGTATGAAAAATACCAAGAACTTCAAGAATTCTTTGAAAAAGAAATTCAAGGTAAATTTCCATTTTCTCTTGTTCTAACCCCTAAAAATTCACTTTCACTTGCGGTGTTTAATGATTTTATAGGGCGATTTAACGAGTTTTATGAAAAGTACATTTTGGATACTGAAATATTTTCAAACGCCGTTCAATCTTGGGTGGATCAAATATTAAAAGTGAAAAGCATCTTTAATGTTCAGGAAAATGGTCAACTATTTTCTAATTTAAAAATTGATTTTTCTGTTGATTTTGGGCAGGTTACCTTGGATCAAGGTGCGGATCAAATTATAGATTGGGAATTGAATGTTGGAAACCAAGTAATTACCGATAAGAGCGAAAATAACGTTGTTGCATGGTTCTATCAATTGCCCATTACCGTTCAGTTACGCTGGGCAAAAAATTCCGATTTCGCACCGGTTGAATTTAAAGCAATATCCAATTATTTTGTACAAGAAGAAAATAAAAAAGCTATTTTTAGATTTAACAATGCGTGGTCATTGTTTGAATTAATTTACAAATACTCAATTGATAATATAAGCGCAGGCGATGTAAATGATGGTACTTTACTTTCTTTTTCAGTGCCCGCTAAATCTATTGATGGGAAAGAATCTCAAAATACGGTTGTTTATATTAGAATACGATTTAAGGAGGGTGATAAATTTACTTTTTTACCCTTTAACATGCCAGATAATTATCAAAAAAATACGGAGTAGTTATGAAAAATTACAGTCACTCTTTTTTGAAACCTATTGACCCAAAAAAACCTTCTGGTGAATATTTAAGATACGAATCCGAATACGACGAGTTTAATTTATTTGAAAGCCAAGCTAAAACTTTATTTACTGAAACCGTTGCTGATCAAGCCGATATTTGGGCTGCGGCTGAAAAAATAAAAATTAATTGGTCTGATATTATTAAAAAATGTGAGTCTTTGTTAAAAGCAAGAACAAAAGATTTACAAATTGTGTATTGGCTTATTTTGGCTAAATCCAAGCAAGAAGGTATACAAGGAATGCTAGACGGCTTGTTGTTGTTCAATGCCATTATGTCTGAATTTTGGGACACTTGTCATCCAGCTGCAGATGAAGACGCAGATTACGCAATTCGTTTAGGGGTTATCAATCGCTTGCGTTCTCAGTTGCCATTTTTTTACTCCATTTTTCAGTTGTCTAAATCCAAGGAAGGTAAAGGCTTTAATTATTTAGATTATCAAATGGCGGTTTCTCAAAGTGCTTCAGATCTAACGGAGGAAGATGTTTCTCAGGCTTTTTCTAATACCAATCAAGATTTTTTTGATCATTTCTTTAAAACACATCAGGCATGTGTGATAGAAGTTAAAAAAATAGACGATTTTTTAGCAGAAAAAGACATAGGGGATGATTCTTCTTCAAACAGTACTTTACAAGGAATGGATAGAGTTATTTCTGTTATACCAAGTACCAACACTTCTGTTTTTGAAAGTATTGAGGAAGTGCATCAGCCTGAATTAGCTGGTAGATCATCTGCTCAGGCGGCAGCGGTTAATGCTATAAATTTAATTGATGCGTCCATTAATTCTAGAGGAGATGCATTTTTAACGTTGCAGAAAATTTCTAAAGTTTTAAAACGAATAGAGCCTCATACGATTGTTACACCGATTATAGATCAAATTTTTGAATGGGAAAATACAACCCCTCAAAAAATTGATCAAGAATTGCAAGATAGAGGTTTTTCTTTATTGGATTTAATGAAAATGTTTCCTGAAACAATGAATAAAAAATAGAACGATGCAAATTTTTGGTCCTAACGCGTTACTTGATAATTTTAAACTGTATTTTTTGCGAAAAACAAATCATATTTGTTTTACTTCTTTTTTAGGTTGGGATTATGAATCTCAAAAACCATTAGACAAGTCTCAAATAATGGAGTTTATGTCAAAACAAGCCTTAGATTATGGCTACCCCAAGGTTAATGGTGAAGTTTTATGTCATGGTAATGCTATTTCAGCCAATAAAAAACCCATTCAAAAAATGCGTGTTGATTTATCTTTCATTAGAAAAGATAACCGAGTATTTACTAAAAAAATTAATGTTTTTGGTGACCGTTATTGGCTTTTAGAGGAATCAGGCGATTGGAAAATTACAGAGCCAAAAGCGTTTGAATCCATGCCTTTAAATGCCGCAAATACATTTGGTGGGGTTGGCGTTCAGTTGTCTGAAAAATCAGCGGTTCCTTTTTTCCAATCTAATTTGCAAGGCAAGGGATTTGATGCTAAAAATAAAGCCACTGCGTTTTATAAAACACTCTCTGAACAAGAAGGTCATTCGGGTTATGGTGCGGTTGATAAAGAAGATTTTCGTGTGTATTTAGCAAATATTGAAGACAGCAATAACACTATTCAATCTATTAATGATCAGATGGAACCTGTTGTTTTAGGAGCCGATCCTGGAACCTCAAAAGAAAAGGCTAAATTATTTGGTACGGTTGATGACGAATTTAAGGATAGCGCTATTCGTTTTCCCAAGGATTTTAAGAGAGAGTTTTTTCAGAACGCTTCATCCAAGCAAATTATTGACGGCGACTTTAAAACAGGTGACTCATTTACGGTGAGAGGTATGAGTGAGTCTGGTGCGTTTGAATGCACTGTGCCTCCTTTTGTGGTTCGGCATTTTATATCTAAGATGCCAGAAGATGAAAATTTTATACTGGATGAAGCAAATGTTTCTTTAGATACGTGCTATTTATTTCCAAACCACAGTGTTGCTATTTTTGCGTATAGAAGTGATCATGAAATTAAAACAGCTGTTATTGAAAAAGAATTGTTAGCATTTGTCAGTGCGTTTGAAAACAGTACCGATGAGCTTCGTGATTTATCGCATTACCATAAGTACGTGAAAGATGTTGTTATTAAATCGGATAATTTGCTATTAATGTCGGACATTGCATTACGTCCAGAGCGATCCGACAAACTTGTGGCCGAACACAAAAAAATTAAAGAAGAAGAAGATGAAAAGATTTTTGGTGAATTTTCAGACCTTTCTAATAAAAGACTACAGCATACAGCAGAGCAAATGAATATCTCCGCTCAAGATATAAAACAACACACAAAATCCTCATTTTCTAAGTTGGAGAAGGGTAGTTTTGAAAGTAAAATGATGAGTAAGATGCAAAATTCTCTTGGAGTAGAAGCCTTAAAAGATCCTTTTAGCATTAAGGGTTTAATGCATTTAATGCCTCGCCCTCCCACTCAACGCGAATTGTTATCTGGTGGGTTTAATTTTGCTGAATATTCCAGTAAATTGAAATCTTCTCGTGAGAAAGTTATGGGTCTTACCAAAGGTTTAAAAAGCGTTTCTCAAGATGCAATGAAAGATGTGGAAAAACGCTTTAATACCAAGGTGGTTGATCAAAAAGCAAAAAAAATGACTGAAGAATATTTGGCATTTCGTGCGTTTGTTCCATTGGATAAAGACAATTATTTAACGCATTTTTCCCCAGATCCAGAGAATGTTATTCCCATGCCAGAATCACAGTTTGATTCTAAAAACTCCTTAGAAACAATGTACTTGGCTCAATTGGATATGCCTCTTAGCCCACCATTAATTCAAGAAGATAAAGAGCGTTTAGCCTATTTTATTACGCAAAAAATAGAAGAAGAGAACAACATTTCTAAAATTAATGGTAGCTACGCGTCTTTCAAGGACGTTGAATGGAAGAATGTTTTTGCCGTTAAAGCATTTTTTGAATTTTCGGTTTTTGAAAATGTAAAATTTATAAAATGTAATTTTCAAAATGCTGTTTTAAGAAACTCTAAGTTTTTAAATTGTGAATTTGAGTCGTGCATATTTTATTCTACTAATTTGGCTTACTCTTCTTTTGAGGAATGCGTATTGAAAGAGTGTTTGTTTCATTCTTCTTTGTTGAATTTCTCCACCGCTGTAAAAACAAAATTTCTAGCGTGTTCTTTGAACAAGCTGACGCTTTCCACTATGAAGCATAAAGATTGCGATCTTCAAGAATGCGTTATCACTGATACAAGTTTTTTAAATTGTGAATTTGACCGTTGTTCATTTGAAAAAACACATTTCAACAACGTCACAATCATGAATGCTAAGATGTTGAGTTGTTTTTTTTCTCACGTTAAAATTATAAAGATAGTCATGATGAATGTTGTGGCAAAGTCGTCTTATTGGTCTTACAGTAGTTTTAAACAAGTGATTGCTACAAGCTTTGAAAATGATTTTTCATTCAGTACTTTTTATAAAAGTGTGTTTGACAATTCTGAATTAAGTTCTTTTTCAGGCAGTAATTTATCTTACTGCGATTTTGGCTTTTCCAACATGAAGGGTGTTAATTTTAGTAAATGCGATTTAACAGCAACTTATTTTCATCACGCTCTTTTAAAAGAGGCTGATTTTAGTGAAACAACAACCAATTTTTCCGATTTTTCACACGCCAACCTTTGTGCTTCGGTGTTTAAAAACCTAATGCTTGAAAACGTTACTTTTGATTATGTTAATTGCCACAAATCCAATTGGTCATTAAGCAAAACCGATAAAGATACGTGTTCGTTTGAAGACGTTGATTTTATTCAAGTGTTTAATAGAGAGAAACCAATTTCCTTTAAAGATCAAAAGATAACTGATACAGAAAATGACAAACAAGACATTTAACGAACACCTTGAGCTTGGGCTACCTATTTCGGATAGGAATTTTACGGGTACTGAATTTTCTGGCATAAGTCTGAAAAAAGCGGTTTTTAATAATTGTTCTTTTAGAAAAGTGCAATTTTTGGATGTAAATATGGAGTCTGCTACCTTTATAGGGTGTCAGTTTAAAGGCTCTATTTTTTTAAGATGTCAGCTGAAAAGCACATTATTTGCTAATTGTGATTTATTGTGTGCCCGATTTTTGGAAAGTACATTGGAAAAAATTAATTTTTCTCAATGCGATTTATCGTACGTTGATTTTTCAAACCAAACGCTTTTTGAACTTATGATGCACGACGTTTTTTTATATTATACCGATTTTTCCAATACAAAAATGGATGGATGTATTATTACAGAGGCTCAATTAATGCAGAGTAATTTTACGAATGTGGAATTTAGTCGTTGTGTTTTAAGTCATTTTTTATTTAATTTATTAAAAATTGATGGCGCCCGTTTTTTTCAAACTATTTTTGACGTGGCTGTTATGTATCATCATAAATTCACAAGTCTTCAGTTTGAGCAAAGTACATTTAAAGACTCTTATTTTTTGAACATAGATTTTAAGAATTTAAAACTGAACAATGCTGTGTTTTCAGAAAGTCATTTTCTATCCTGCTCTTTTTCAGATTTTCAGGCTGATTCTTCTATTGCATTTAATAAAAGTGTTTTTGAAGATAACAAATTTTTTAATACTAAGATGAAACACTTTTCTTTTGTTGACAGTAACTTTGTGGGTAATATTTTTAAAGATTGTCAGTTGGAAGAAACGGTATGGGATAAGTCAAAATTTAAAGACTGTCGGTTTGAAAAAAGTAACATTAAAAATTCTTATATGAACAAGGCTGATTTAGGTAATACGGTTTTTTCAGGGTGCGATTTGACTTATACATCTATGCATGCTACATTGAAACATGACGTTTCTTTTGAAGAGACATCTATTTTAGGCTTGCAAGAAGATAGCGAAGAAGAGAAAAAATTGGAAAATGAAAATGCAGTCTCGTAAAACAACTGAAAAAGCACAGGTTACAAAAGACTCTATCTTAGATTCTTCTGTTGCTGGTGATAATTTCGATTTATTTTCAGCTCATATAGAGTCGTTTTTGGGAAATTATTATCTAATGATGTTGGGCGACAAGAAAATAAAAGCCAAGTTAGCCGATAGTTGTTTTTTAAAGCCAGACGTTGGGGATCAAGTTTTGCTTTCTTCCTCCAATAGAGGGGAATCGTATATTCTGTCTGTACTGCATAGAAATAGTAAAAATGAATCTGAGGTAAATATTAAAGCCGATATCATCAATGTTAATGGTAAAAATATTTCTCTTAAAGCCAAAGAAAATATTGAGTTTTTTTCCAAGAAAGCTCATTTTTTATTCAAAACTTCCGAATGGGTTTCGGACCTTTGGCAGGGATTTTTTGGTCGTTTTTTTCGTCATTCTGGTCACGCGTATAAAGTATCTAATTTTACAAGTGAAACCGCCTCTTCTTACGTTTTGCATGTGGATGGCTTAATGCAGCAAAAGGCTCAATCCGTTGATATAGAAGCCGATAATCACTTTAATATTTCCTCTAAACAAAATGGAGTAATTCAGACAAAAGAAAATCTAGTTATTCCTTCTAAACAAACCTCATTTACTTAAAATATTATGCCACTTGCTACCAATCAAATGACTTCACAGGGGAATATTAACACCGTAGATATGGTTATTATTCTTACTCCACCTTTTGCAATTCCAGCTGTTATACCTGCTATGGGGGATCCAGTTGTTGCTCCTGTTCCCAGTCAATTTAAAGTGATACACAAAGGAACACCACAGAATGTTCAGCAAGATATGCAAACGCATTTGAAAGTTACTGGAATTGCCTCTATGGCTGCCTCTATGGCTCCCCCCATGCAGACGATGAGTACCCCACCTGTGGTGCCTGTTCCCACAATGGTGAAAACTGGAATGATTTCTGGTTTAGGTACAATTATTTTAGGAGATAGACCGTGTGTTAATTCCACTATTGGTGGAACCTGCGCCAATTACAGCTCTCCAGTCGGACTACCAACCACCATGTATACCGCAGTTTCAGCGTAAGTTTTTCATGAGTCATTTATGAAAGATTTTGATGTTGTCAGCTTTTTTGTTAAGGTGTCTACGGATGCGGCTTCTTTTGGTAATGAAAAGTCCTTTAAATCCATTACTACTTACCTTTCTGATCATTACGTTGATGATTTGCGTGTTATAAATCTTGGTATTGATTTTTTAATACTTCAAAAGAAATACACCGAAGCTATTGAGCAAATTCTTCTTGTTACCGAGCAATATCCTAAAGATTTTCAACTTGCTATAAAGCTTATTAGGTGTTATTTTTTTCTTGGCAGAATTAAAGAAATGTCATCCAAGTTGGTGAATTTAATTCAAGATTTCCAAGACAACATAGACGTACTGCTACAAATTTCAGATTTTGCGTTGTCTATAGGTTCAGGGGATATCTTAAAAATAATATTACCCAATCTAATTAATAAATACCGTTTTCATAAGCGAGTTCACCATGTTTTATGCGGTTATTACATTTTAATCAACGATTTAAATTCTGCCATTCGTTCTTTAGAAAGAGAGATAGAAATTCATGGTATGAATCTGGATTATTTTCTTCAACTTATTGGGTTTTTGATTCGTGACAAACAAAAAGAAAGATTACTGGGTCTTCTAGAATACTTAGAAGTTGTTGCTTCTGCCCGTGTGGATGGCAGAATGGTTCTTGCAGAGCTGTACATTTTCCTTGGTCGTTTTGAGTCTGCTAAACAGCAAATTGAAGATTTTCCCGTTAAAATTGAACAGCTTGATCCAACCATAGCATTTAAAATAGTGCATTTATGTTTTTCTTGTTGTGAATATGAAAAAGGAATTTATTTAGGCTCTCAATACGCATTAAATAGTATGGAGCGTTACAAGCCTTTGGATCTATTGATGATAGAGGGAGCATTAAAAACAAAACTTTATGATGCGACCTCTTTAATAAAGGATTTTAAAAGCTCTTTAAAAGAAGAGCCATTAGAGCTTAAAGGCCATTTGTACAATCAATTTTTAAATTTAGAGTTTTTTTCTTTAATGGAATCTGGACAGTATCAAAAAGCGTTTCAGTATCAGTTTGAAAAAACAAAACAAGTGAATACAGAAAAAGACAAATTATTGCACCCGGGGCAACCCATGCAGAATAAAAAAATTCTTGTTTTATACAATGGCTTTGGTGTTGAGTACATTCGTTTAATGGAAATATTAAAAAAACACGGTGCTCATGTTGTTATTTATTGTTCAGATAGTGCGTATCAATCCTCTTTTGGTTTGTTGGATGAGTTTGAGCGCTTAAGCAATGAAATTGAATTTCACGAGTGGATTGATTACGAAGAAATAGATGCGTGGTTGTTTGACTATTTGTTGCCTTCTATTATTTTTCCACATGTTTTAAGTTTTGAACAGCTAAAATATCCTCATACCAAGAAAAAGAATTCCAAAAATACCACTGAAAAAATAGCTTTAGCATTATTAAATGATGACGCTTTAAGTACAAAAAGTCATTTTTTATCCAAAGATGTCGAACAAGTGGAATCATTTTTAAGCGCATTTGATTGTATAAATTTACATACTTATACAAATTTCCCCATTCAACTAGATAGCAGTATAGACACATTAATTACCAATCAAGTGAATGTGGCGAAATACTTGGCGTATAAGAATGTAAGGGTATTTTTATTTGTTAGTATTGATGACGCTTTATTGTTTTCTGGGTCCAAAGAAAAAGATTTTTGGTTTGACAATTTATATGTTTTTAAGCAAGAATGCCAAATAGGGTGGTCAGAGATTATGATGGACTTTGAGACCCAATTTAAAGAAGTTGTTATAAACCAATCCAATAAATAAACTATTTAGTGTGCAGTACTTATGATTAAATCTTATATTGAACTTTCTCTTGTTGGTGAATCTAATGAAAAATTACTTCTTTGGAATCCTGATCGTGTTGTGTCCATGCGAGCTGAAGAGTCCTTATATGAACCGTTTTCTCTTGTTATTTCGTACGCATTTAAGAGTTCAGACTACGCTGCAAAACCAACGCTTTCTGAGGTTTTAAAAAATATTGGTATTTCTTTAGGGTCTCACGTAAAAATTCTTTCCAAAGGGTTTAACGTTTCCTCTCAACAAGAAGAAGGGGTTGATTTAGAATTCTTCTCTTACGAATCCGTAAAGGATGAAAAGCCTGATTTAGAGCGTATTTTTATTGGAAAAATTGTTTATTGTGAATTGGATTCTGCTTCCGCTCATCTTAGTAACGATGCAAACAAAGATTTTTCCCTGAACATCAAAATTTCTTCTTTTTTAGATAAACTAAAAACAACCAATGTTTATTCTTCTTATAGAAATATTTTAACAAGCCAGCTATTTTCTAAGTCGCTTGAAGTTGCTGAAATTGATAATAAGATTGATTTTTCAAGCTTGTTGGAAATTGAGAACGGTAATGGTGGCGACAACATTAAGGAAATAAAAGCAGACATTGAAAAGCAATTATCCTCTATTAACGATGAAATTAAAAAGAAAGAAGAAGAATTGTCTGAAGTAGAAGAAAAAATAGACGGTTACGAGCAGTCAGAACCTGCCGCAGATACGAAAAATTCTGATAAAAAAGACAACAAAAAAACCAAGCATCTTGATACATATATTGAAAAAATTACACATCAATTTGTTTCCGTTAAAGCAAGTTTTCAAGAAATTTTTTCTTTACTGGAATTAGAGGAAGATGCGGTCAATTATTCGGATATTAGTGAAAAATTATCGCATGCCAAAGATGGTGTATCTCGTATTAACGAAGAGCTTCAAGGCAGCATGAAAACAACGGATTTAGTAAAAGACGCCCAAAGCATTGAAAAACTAAATCAGCTGCATGCGTCGTTGGTTAAAAAAGCCGATGATCTTTCCGACGAATTAAATTTAGACACCTATGAAAAAGCGCATCTAGAAACTCAATCCAGTAGCACATTTAATTTAATAAATAATGCTTTATCTGTTTTACGTTCGGTGGAAAAAGATCATTCAGAAGAAGAGAACGCCGAGGAAGAGGGAAAAGATTCAAATGTAAATTCCCAGTATCTTCAGTTATCTGAGGAGAAAAAAACGTTACAAAAAACGGTTAGTCAGTTAAAGCAACAAGCTCAAGAGCTTAGTGCCTCTTACTCTTCTTCTATCCCCAAAGATGCTGATCTATTTAATTTTTCTGAATTCATTATACCTGGTGTTGATTTATGGAAAACCAATAAATTAATCTGCTCGGACACAAAGTCTGTTTTTATTTCTGATTGGGAAAAAACAAAAACCAAAAAATCTGAAAAAGAATTTTTATTATTAATGCAAGGTAATTACGTCTACTATCCATTTTATGGTTGTAAATTTTCTATTAATTGGCTGGATACGGACTTAAATGCCTTTGAACCCATTTCAGAATCCTTGAAAGAAAGTTCGTTCATAAAATCCACATTTTTTGAAGACGAAAAAAACGGTATACCTTTAGATGTAGATATTACTATCAGCAATAAAGATACAGAAACATCTGAAAAGGTTCAATTAAGTAGCTTGGTGGCTTCTAGAAATAAAGAAGTAGTTATAGAAAGCGCATTTTCGCATCAACAAAATATGGCGCTTCCTGTTCAGTCCATTAATTCAAAAATAGTAGGAAAATGCAGACGTATGGATGTGTTTCCTGGTATGAAGGTATTATTATTTAACAAAGAAACCAGTAAATACAACACTTATATTGTAGAGCATGTGAATCATCATTATACCAATGATAACAATCAAAACGATTATTTGGTAACAACAACCATTAATATTGCAAATGGATCCTTGAATACCTCTGAACCAGATTCTATTATTCCAGTTCAATTTGATGATTTTCCCAGTTTTAATAAAAATTTAGAAATGGTGGTTTTACCTCCCTCCAGTCAAACCGATTTTTTTGGGGGATTCATAGAGCAAGATAAAGATACAAGTAATAAGGTTTTATTGGTTTATCCGCATTTGTACCATTTTGTCTCTTCCAATAAAGACAAACTATCTGAAGTGGTTGATAAGCATGCTGTATGGGTTCGGCAAATACAATCTCTTGCGACGCCAAATTCAGGATCGAAGGTTGTTCCTTCATCGGGTGCAAGAGCTATTGTGGCGTTTAAAGACTCCAGACCTTATCTGCCTTTTGTTCTAGGGTATACTTATAACCCTTTAATTACAGCTGTTACATCGGATGATAATCCAAATATAAATGAATCAATTATGTCTTGGTATGTAGGTGGTGCCTACATTTCTATTGGTCCTAACTTAAAAAAATAAACTGTGTAAAATGGTAATATTAATGAGGTACGGTTATGTCTGAAGAAGCATTTGATATTTTGTTTAATAGCAGTTCCACGTATTTGGATAATACAAGTACCTCTTTGGAATCTAACAACTTAAATATACATTCCAATAACGCGTACATTGATGCTATTTATTGGAAAGTTGATTTAAATGATCTTGAATTAATAGAAGCGATTGATAAAAAAGAAATAGAAAGCAAGCAGCTTACTGTGAAAAATTCTACAGGTCATTTGTTGTTTCAGGTTGTTTCTCATGCGCAAATTATTATAAAAAGTTTTTCAATTACAGCAAAAACATTGTTTTTAAATGATAATTTAACTGATTACTTATTCGTAGGTCTTTGGAGTTCCAGTAATTTTCATCTAGGTCTTGCAAATCAAATTACGTACCAAAATATTGTACTGGGTTTACTGTGCTCTATCGGATCCTTTTTAATTAATGTACCTATCATGATTGCTTCTGCTGCTGCTGTAGTCTATACAGGACCCAAAGCGATTGTTAAAAAAATTCGTGCTTCTAAACCCGTTGTACCTGCCGCTTAAAGCAATGATTTTTTTATTTTTTTTACTGAGCTTTTAAATAATGACCAATCCTAAAAACTTAATTATTGAATCCAATGACCTAAACATTGACTCTGATACGTTGGGTAATTATTCGAACATTTATAATCTACACGCAGATTCTATTTCAGAAAAATATACGGGTACCTACAAACGCAATTACGAAACATACACCATTGAATCTACAATAAGTATTTCTACATCAGCGGGTGTTAATAAAATGGAATTGATAGACAAAATGTTTGTACTAACGGCTGTTAGAATAGCCGTTGATTTAGGTGGTATTGAGCGTTTTAATCGATTAGCGCGTCTTGATAATAGAACAGCCTTAATTGAATTTCACATGTTTAAAATGTTTATACGTGATGTTTTTGCTGGCGGAATGATGGTGGAACACCAGCAATTTGGTCTTGTAACAAAAACAATTTCGCTTCTAAAGCGATCATCCGTTGTATCTGTTAAATCTGGTAACTCTATCGAGTCTTAAAATATGGCAACATTTCAATTTCTAAATTCCCTGACTTATAAGAATCATTCTGGTGTCAATGTTTCAGTTGATCCTCAATCCTCTGAATCCAACATAGACATCACGGATCTTTCTGTTTTAAATTTAGAATTTTCCTTTTTGAAGGAAATTGAAGGCTCTGATCTTCCTCTTTCAGAATTAAAGAGATTTTTAAGAGTCACTTATCAAAAAGATGATATTCATTTGAACATTACAGAAAATAGCGACGATTTTTTTGTTGCATGCACAGTTAACGTGGAAAATCCTGAAGATAAGAGTGATCTGTTAATTTTTTTACCAGAATTTTCAATTAGCGGTAGAACAAAAGCCATTAGAAAGCGTTCTATAAGCGCATCTTTAACCATTGCTACAGATCCTGATTTTCACTTACTGGATGTTGGCACCTTTTTGCCTATTTTTATATTTTTTGATGATTATTCTGGAAAGGAGCTTAATATTCTTGAGATACCTGCTCCTAAAGAGGGTTCTTGCACATTGCATAGTGAAAAGTATGGTATTATACTTTACAGCAATAACGAGAAATTTTTACTAACCTCATCAATTTTAAAAGAAAAGATGGGTACCTTAATTGAAGATGCTTTCTACAATCAGGGTGAAACCGCTTTAACGCTGAACCTGAGATTTGATTCCAAGTCCGACAGGTATGATATTAAATTTATAATTTTTGGTTTTTGGTGGGTTCAGCAGGATGCTTTATATCTAATGCGCTGGCATACTGGTCGTTTACTTGAAACATTAGAAGTGCAAGTTCATTTTGTTAACGTTGATAAAGCGATTATTGAAATGGATGGTCAAAGTACAGAATATAAGGTTGATGAATTAGGTACGGTTCAATTTACAAAAAATAGCACACTAAGCTTTAAGCTGACAAAAGGCGACCATACTTATACAGAAAAATCCATCTGTTATACCTTACCTGCTGCTTATATTCGTCAAAAACAAGTGCTGCAAGGCGCTATTGTACCAGATGAAAAATACTGGGAATCCCTATATTTTTTAAACGAAAATAAAGAAGGGATTAAGGGAAAACTGAGGAAAGATTTAATAAAGGTTGAAGCTTCGAAGCATTCAGTGATTCGGTATATCAACTTTAGTTCTTTGTATGTTGCAGCTGAACAGTACAGTATATTGATTGATAATTATTCACAACATAAGTCGTTTGACAGTGTAGATTATGAAATTTATGTATCCAAAGATGGTCAGGTGGATTTTTCTCTTGATCGCTATGAAAAAATTCCCTTGAGTAGTGCAGACACGAAATCCACTCCTTACACAGGTAGCGATCAATTTTTTGAGTACGGTGATCAATCCCACCAGTTTAGACTTAAACTTACCTATATAGAGACGGTAGGGAGTCAGACAATAACTTTTATCACTTATGTTAATTTTGGTGTTTTTTTTGTTCTCTTGTCCACCGCCAAATTGCTTAATTCCGATGAAGCTGGTTCAAATCCAAGTCCTGCAACAGATTTAACCAAGGAAAGTTTTATCTTTAAAGACGTGGCAAAGATAGAGAATTATCAGCTTCAACTGCTTATTTCTCTTGGTATAGTAAGTTGGTTGGTTCACACCAAGATATTTTATTTCAATACAGAAACAGCAGATTTAGTGGTTTATGACAAAATATTCACACCGCTGCTTTCAACAAGAACAGGACCATCATTTACAGAAGGTGTTTTGTCTCATACTGGCTTGCAATTTTCAAACTGGTACGCTTTCAATAATAGTGATCACCTATACAATTCTAAAAGAGTCGCTGATTTTCATATGCAATTAATTTCTTTTTCCGAAATGAAATTTATTGTTGTGTCTGATTCAGAAGAAGTACCTGAAGAATTATCGTATCAACAAATTATTGATGAAGTTAGTAAGAAAGGTCCTGTTGTTGATGTGAATTTTAGTGTAGCAAGATTTTAGTTAAAAATTTGGAAAATTATTTATGTACGCAAATCTTAAAATATTTCAAACCTATTGCAAGCCATCAGTGTCTTTGATGACGATGAATCAAGGCATTTATGTGAATTTGTCTTATTTTAAACACGAAAACATGGAAGAATATTTATCTTTAAAAATAACATCCGATGATCCAGCCGACGATGTATCTAGTTTATTGGCTTGGGATTATATTGGTACTAATGATCTTGATATTTTGCCTTTACGTTTTTACAGTGGGGTTTTATCCACAGCATCTCCAACCAATAAATTTAAAGAAATAAAAAACTCTAACTCTTTTTTTTGGTTAGAAGTTCCAGATCTAAGCGAAAGCACCATTTCAATTTCTAATTTATTGGGAGGTGAATTGTACAATTATCAATTGCCTAATTATTCAAAATACACGGTTTTAGATTTTTCCGATTTTAAGAGTGGTGATTTATTAAACATTTCTTATGATGCAGCTCAATTGTTGTTTTTTGTAAGAAGAATAATCTTAGCTTCCGATGAAGATTACATTACTAGAAAAGAATTAACACAGCAATCTATTTATCAATCGGTACCTTTGGACCCATTTCCGAGAAGTATGTTGGAAATTAAAAAATTAAATTTTGAATTACGTGCGGATGAAAAAATTATAGATCACAATTACTCTATAATTGATATTCCAATTGGGTTATCAAAAAATATCTCAAGATCTATTTCACCTATTTGGCTTATTTCTGACACAAATAATACGTTTTCTGTATCAGAAGAATCTAAAAAATTTATTCAAGATAATTTGGATAAAATGGGTAAATTGAATAAAGATAGTTGTTTTACTACTGTGTCTAAAAACACTTCCATGAATATTGGTTCTGTGTGGAATTTTCATCTTAATGTTTTTTACCCAATAGAAGATATAGCCTTTTCTTATACGTATTTAGATGACTCAGACGAAATAAAAGCACGTTATTTTTTTATAGAAGGTACTAAATTGTCAGCAAGTGAGCAAGGTACAGACAATTGTTTTAAACTAACGTATTCAAACGGTTCGGCTGTTGAGTATGAGATAAACGAAGTGGGCTTTATTAAAGCCATAACAAACCCACCCATACAAGATAACTTTATTAAACCGTTTACTTTAATGATAGATGGTAGAATGGTTTATGAATTTTTTAGACCTTTGTATCTTAAAGAAGGCAATCCTAAAAAGATTATTTTTTCAGAAAAAGATATTTTGAATATTACAATGAAATCTTCTCAAATAAAAATGGATTTTTCATCCCATTCAGGAGAAGACCCATTTCAAATTATTCAGCATTTTTTAGACAAAACAAAGATTAGTATTCTAAATTGTGATCTTTTGTATTTTTCAAAATTTAACGGGTCCTCAAATTTTTTTAGTAACAGTAAACTTAGAATAACTATTTTGCCCGACGACTCAATAAGAATTTTAAATCATAGTTTTTCGCCAATTTCTATCAAGAAAAATCAACCCATATTCAAAGTGATGGCGGATCAAGAAGACATGGGATTTATTGGTACCTTCAAGCAAGACTATACCATTCCTTTTGAAGGTTTTATTACTGTTTCGTTTGATGAATTAAATATCGTAAATGCAATTTCCCCCAAAGATAACCTAACAACTTTGTATTACGAAGCAAACCCAATTCGCTTGGTAGAGCACGTGCATGAAAAAGACAATGAAATTTTAACACCATCTGTTTGTATGCAAAAACTTATTTCAGGTGATTATCAATTTATCTTACGTAATCTTGAGAAAGAATTGGATGGTTATATTGATGATATTGCTAAGCAATCCAATGCCGTTATTAAATCTCGTATTCCTAAATTAGCGGATGAAATGAGAGAGGCGCTTTTTAAAATACTGCAACACGAAGTGGTGATGCTTAATCCTATGAAAACCAACACCAGTGCATCGGTATGGTTGAATAAAAAAGATCAAAAATCAGGCGTTAGTAGACGCGATAGATTATCCTTTTTTCCCCAAATTAAATTTATTAAAAATATTTTAGATACCAATAATCTTGATACTTTTTACAACAAAGAATGGCCTAAAAAACCAGCGCAAAAAATAACCGTCTTGCTGGCTTCTGTACGCTTCATTACTCATTTATTGTATTGTGTAAAAAAATTCATACAAGATGATTATCAAGACATTGATGATGAAATTTATAAAGAAATCATTCGTGCCTTTCGTTTTCGCTATCAATTGGTTGCTGAAGAAGAAGAAAGGGCAATTAAAACCATGACTTTTGGTAAAAAAGAACTCCGTTTAAAAACGGGTGACTACGGTGTTGTTAAGATTATTGACGACATTTAGAATATTTAATTTATAATATATATGTATAATTTTTGATTATGGCTATTATTTATCACAAATCTTCCGAATTGCTCAATAAAGTACTTTATATTGAAGATTCACAGGCAGATAACACAACACAAAGCGTTTTTTTGAATGAACAAGTCGCTTTTGTGGCATGGAGGCAAATTTCTCACACAGAAGATAATGCCGCCGTTTCTAAAGTTTATGTTGGAAATTTAGAAACAGCACCCATTCTTCTTTCATCCTCCAATACATCAGGCTCTTCAACGACTAATAACGATGCAATTTTAATTCATGCAAATGGTTTTATTAATTTTAGTTCTGAAGAAAGACATTCGTTAAGCAGTAAAAGTTATACCATTAAAAATAAAAATTCTTATTCAGAATACATACAGCACAGAAAAGATAAAACCTCAGCTCTTAAACTATCTACAAGTATTAATGTCACTATAAAAAGTTTAATAACCGAAGTTTTATCAAAATCGGTTGTCAATATTACTTCTAGTCAGGTTTTTCTAAAAAATAAAGATTATATTTCTCAGATCTCAACCGGTGGCATTACCTTTGCAACGACTATAGTAAGCCTAAGACTCTATATGTTTCAGGGTATTATAACGGTCATGCGTTTTTCCGATGCCGTTCATATTGGAGATGCCTTTTGGATGGCTCCTGGTCCTCAAAAGATATTAATGCTTTTGGGTTTTGCGGGTATGGGGATTGATATGGTATTGGCAATGAAACTGGAAGCTGAAATTACGCAAGAAGTAAAAAAATCCAGCGCAGAGCTTTTATCTGCTTTTAAGCAAAATTCCAAAATGTTGGAAGATTTTAAGAAACAAAGAGAAGAAAAATTAGGTCAACTTGCCTATTACGATTCAAACTACGCTGCTATTTCATTGGCTATTTCTGATCAACAGAATATGACTGACAATTTTATGTTTACTCAAGACGCTGATATTTTTGATAGAAACGAACGATACGGTCAAGCGGCTTTGTTCCCAGTTTACAACTTGGATAAAACATTAGTGCACGGTAGTCACGTTTTTAAAAATGATTTGGTAAAAGGCAACCTAGATTACAGTTCGTTTATAAAACAAGAACATAAAACGGCTGATATTTTTGACAGAAAATCTGGACTAAAAAAAATATCCAATGAGGCAGCTGGGAATAAAAGCGTCATGGGTATTAAAAAAGATGCAGCAGTAACGGCATCTTCGTATGCAGATCAACCCACTATGGAGGCTGCACGAAAAAGGGCTGAAATGAACCCTAGATCCAACATGAAAATATCTAAAATAGAGGATCAATTAAACGAAGCTCTTTTGGATGATAATGTTGAAGCTGAATATAAAAAAATGCAGCAAACAAAAAAAGACACGTTGTTGAGAAATCATTCGGATGATATTGGAGAGATTAAATTTAACCACAGCGACGATCTTGTAAAACAGGAAGCGGAACTGAAAAAGAAAAAGGTTGAACTTGATAAAAAAATATCCGCTATTGAGCTTAGAGAAAAATTAGACAACAGCGGTAAAAACAGTGTTGAGTACAAAAAAACCGCCATCAAAGAGCATTACAATGCTCAAGTGGACGCAGAAGTGAAAAAATTTGTAAGCGATAGAGCTAAATCTATTTATCCAGATGTAGCCTATTATAGAAATCCTAATCTTGGTATGAATGCCAATAGCAATTTATTTTCTAAAAAGGAAATGGAATTTATGAAACAATGGGGTGGCTCAGCGGATCCTAAAAATCCAAGATTATCTACTCCAGTGGACTTTAAAGGCGGCACATTTACCAAAAAGATTGATGGTGTAAGGGGTGGGTTATCAGACCCCTATAAAGCCTTTTCTGATCGAGCATCGGCAATGTACAAAAAAAAATACCAATCTTCTGTGCTTGGTAAAGTGCGTCCCGATTTGGCTGAAAAAATAAACAGCAGTCAAAGCGTTAATATTAGTTATGCTAAAGAGGTTCATGAAAAATTTTCCAAAAAATACATGGAGCATTCTAAGGATTTACGAAAAACTCTTGAGAGTGGAACGTTAGCGAGCAATACTACTGAAGGAGTGAATCGCCACATACAAGACAGTGGAAAGAAATTTTTAGAACAATTTTCTCTTACAGAGCAAGACGATTTAAAGGTATTGTTTGGGACCAGTAATTTAGATGATATTAATAAAACATTGTCCAACAACCCAGCTTTATTGATATTTAAAGAAGAATTAAAAAGTACTGAGGCCACAAGCTCTATGCGGCGCTTGTCTCAACAAATAAATGATTTCGGTTATACGGATAGTCCAACTAAAGTAAGGGGCAATACGTTTTTGAATCCTAAAAAACAAGTGGAACCATTAGTTAGATCAATTTCTAGGCAAATGGATCAATTATCCGAAAACCTTGAAAACAATGCAAAAACCATGAATAATGCCGATAGTATAAGAGAAGCAGCGGAAAAAATAATAGTACAGAATAGGGAAACAACTGCAATATTAGAAAGAAAGTTGCGTGCTCAACATTTAAAACAAAAGGAATTGTTAGATGATGCAAGAAGTAAGAGAGCCGCAAATAATAAATTGCCAAGTAGCTCAAATGCTTTAGATGTAGATGAAGTGTATTTAGAAGAAAAAAAAGTAGAAGTAAACAAGATAGAGTCTGTTCTGAAGAAGCACGAAGACAAACCTGACGTTGCTCCCGCCTCTAACCTGGATGAAGTGGATGCCCCTAAAGTAAAAGCAGATCCTTCTATTTTTAAAAAACATCAAGCCGTTGTTACTAAGTTAGAGGTTAAAATTAGACAGCTTTACGATTATCGTGACACTGTATTGTCTGGAATAAAAAGATATAGAGAAGTTGTAGACAAAAAAAGTGCTTTTCTACCGAACGTTGCTAACCAAAATGAAAGGTTAGGTTCTTTGCAAAAAATATTCAAGGAAGTCGGTGACTCCATAAGTATTCTAGAGGAAAGAATAGACAAGCATAAAGTAAAAATGCAAAGTTTGCCGAAAAACGATGCAGCATTGAAGATCAAAGATCTTGAAATAGAAAACGATTTACTAAAAAAACGCATCAATGATTATACGCAGGCTATCACAGAATTTAGTAAAAATATGACTAATGATGCAGATCAATTATTACATATTAAAAAATCTACTGAAGAAGCGATTAGTAAGTTTAAGGCAAAGGTCAACGATTTAGCTAAGACTATGGATGTAGCAAAGTTACCCGACTCCAAGGAGATGAAAAAATTGATCTCGAGTTATGCTGCTGAAATGAAACCAATATTAGAAGACAACAAATTTTTTTTACAGCAACAACGATCTCAAGGTGCTGTGAATAAAATAACTGCCGATGCTTTACATGATATGTTGACTAGTCAATCCACTCTTTCTCCCTCAAACTTTCATTTTGAAGCAGAGAAAATATTAACCGATAAACAACATATTCAAAAAACAAAAGCGGTTCTTTTAAACAAAGACGTTGATCTTACTTTCAAAAAAATAGAAGACAATAATGCATTTCTAAAGTACGACTATAAGCCTGGTACAGTGAAACATATTAAAAATCATGCTAATATTAAAAGTGAGTTTAAAAGCCTTCAATACGAATGGAAAAAAATGCAGGAAAAAAAATCTGCAAATACTAAGGTACGCCCTTCTGCAGTTGAGGACTTTGCGGATCAGACAGAAAATTTAAAGAAAAAACTTCAAGAATTTGAAAAAAAAGTACCAACCCTTCAATTTTCTGAAAAAGAGGGCTTCGCTCGAAAACCTGCAATTGAAAATTTATCTTCTTCCTTATCCAAAGCATACGATGATTCTCTTAAAAATGTAGGCGGCAGTGGGTCGTCCCTTAAGGTTGCACACGATACATTTTGGTCCACCGCTACACACAACCCAGAGGATTCCAAGGATATGTTAAAAGCTTTGAATGAAAACTCATTTGATGATTTTTCAAAAGCATTGAGCAACAGAACGCAACAAGTTGCTGGTAATGTGAAATTGGATCCCAATCAAATGAAGAATTTTTTTTCTACATTAGTAGAAACAAATACTAGCAAAAATCTATCTAAATTCTATCAACATTCAGCAACCCTAACACTGGATTCTAAAATTTTATTTAGTGCTTTTCAGCGCGCAGATGGTCACGCTAACGGTTTAACAATCACAGATATACCAGTTGCTGAAGAATCAAAAATTTCTCAGCTTGAAAAACAAACTGCAAGGGGATCGGAATCAAAATTTTTTCAGGATTTTTCTGAAGTTAAAGTAGCGGCACAAGACAACATATCAAAAGTTTTACAAGCCAAGAGCGGTGATGCATTATCTTTTTTTTCTGGAGGTGGTACGGCAGGTAATCGATTTTCTACTGGTTTTTCTACTAAAAGACTAAAGAATTTTCATGATTCTTATAAAAAAGTAAACATTCAGAATACCCAATTAGGTCAGTTTATGTCTAGAATTGATGGTTCTGATGCCGTGAAAGGTAAAACCGCGTTTAGTTTAATAAACGATGGTATAAATGGTTTTACCGAAAAAGCCAATAGTTCGGCAGCCATGCTTTTTGACGCTGTAAATTTTACATCTCCTAAAAATGCAGAAAACCCCTTTGTAAAAAATATAGAGCTAGATAAAGGAGTTATGCTTAAGACAGAATTAAAGCATAGTCTCTCTAACCAGAGTACGAAGAGTTTATTTTCAAATGGTGGTGTGCTGGAAGAGACAAATAGCAGTGCCCAGAATTTTTCTGACATTATTAAAAAACAGGGTGCAGAAAAAACAGGTGGTTATTATGAATTAGTAAACGATATGAAAATTTCTAAAGAAGCTAAAAGCGCATTGTTTAATTCTGATCCTTTAATAGCTGCAAAACTGCAGTTTTCATCGGCCATGTCTGTACCTCACAAATCATCCACTTTAGCGAATTTAAATATTCCTAATCCTTCAAAAAGTGTTGAAGCAATAGAAAAAATAGAGGTACTTGAACTTCAAAAAAGTCCTCCAATCTTAGAATCTCCTTTTCCTTCCATGGGGAATCTAGAATCTCTTGAACCTGTTCGCGTTGAATTTGATTCAGAGCTTCCTGGTCCGTCTACAGCGTTTGACGAAGTTGACTCAGCGCCTCGCGTTCAGTCTGGTACTGAATTTACAACAAGACCAGACAGTCCGTGGAAGAGCGTTAGTTCTGGTGTTCCGACACCTCTGGAAGGTAGAAATCTTTTAACCAGCAATGTGGTCAATGGGGTGACTGTACCGTCGGTTATGAAACAGGGTCTCAAAACAACGGCTCAACAAATGTTTAGTAAAAGTGCTTTAAAAATGGATTTTGTTACCTTTAAAAAACAAGCCTTCGCAGGATACAAGCCACTTATCAATAAAATTAAAAAATTAAGAGCACCTAAAATAATGCCTCTTATTCCACCTCGTCCACACACTGGAAAGAATGGTTCAGAATCTCAAGAAGCTGTTACAGAGCAAGAAAACATTGTAGCAGGAGTGAGTCAATCGACCGTTACAGTTCATATTTAGTTAAGTGTTTGTTTTATTTTTCTTATTATTTTTGTGCTTAATTTGTTCAGCGTTGTTTTCATCTTTTGAGACCGCTATTACCGCTGTTAATCGTTTTAGATTAAAGCACAAAAGTATTCAAGGTCATAAGCCTGCTATTGAATTGGAAATATTATTAAAAGATTTGAACCGTGTAATTGCCTTAATACTTTTAGGTAATAATTTTGCAAATATTTCCGCTGCTGCATTAGCTACTATTATTACTTTAGAATTAGGTGGCGAAAGTTACGTGGCGTTTTCTTCTGGAATTTTAACATTTGTGACCTTAATTTTTTCTGAAGTATTACCAAAAACATTTGCAGCCAATCATCCTGAAACAATTGCATACCCCGCCACAAAAGTATTACGTGTATTATTGTTTATTTTAAATCCACTAATTTATTTAATTCTTAAATTATGTTCTTTTTTAAATAAGGTATTGGGACTTGATCAATCTAATAGCAAGGGAAACGCTTTGCATTTAGAAGAATTAAGAAGCATGCTGTCTGCTAATTTAATTCAAGTAAGTTCAGAATACGAACAAATGCTGAATGGTATTTTAAATTTAAACAACATGAAAGTTGCTCATATTATGCGTCATAAAAACGATATTATGGGTTTAGATATTACGGATTCTTGGGAAAACATTAAGAAAAAAATTATCAGCACATCACCACACAGTATTTTGCTGGTTTACGAAAACACCATTAATAACCTTATAGGTTTGGTTCCCACAAAATCTTTTACGGTAGCGCTATTAAAGTGCGAAGGTTATTTTGATAAAGAGCATTTTAGAAAGCTGATAGAAGAACCTGTGTTTGTTCAAATACAAATTAATTTACATCAATTATTACTGTTGCTGCAAGACAAAAAAAAACGAATGGCTATTGTTGTAAATGAGTACGAAGAAATTCGTGGTTTAGTGACATTAAACGACTTATTTCACTCTATTGTAGGGGAAATTTTTGATGATTTAGAATCAATGGATCAAATTAAAAAACAAAACGATGGCAGTTATATTGTGGATGCTTCTTTGAATATACATTACTTTTTTAAAATTATGAAAATAAAATTGCCGGACGATTTGAACCCCGTCATTAGAACCCTAAATGGCTTAATTGCAGAATATTTAGAGCAATTGCCTCAAAAAGACAGTACATTTCAGTATCTCGGCTATCAATGGCACATTTTAAAAGTATATGAAAATAGAGTAGAAACTGTTAAGATTTTTAAAATAAGTAACCGTGGTTCTTAGTTTATCGGTGTTTTTTTGATATGCTATAATAATTTAGTTAAATAATATAAATTTTAAAAAATGACTTATGTCGTAAGTGAAAATTGCATTAAATGTAAATACACAGATTGTGTAGAAGTCTGTCCTGCCGACTGTTTTTATGAAGGTCCTAATTTTTTAACCATTCATCCAGAAGAATGTATTGATTGCGCCTTATGCGTTAGCGAATGCCCTGTGGATGCTATTTACCATGAAGATGATCTTCCAGAGTCTCAGTCTGTTTTTTTAGAAGTGAATGAATTATTAGCAAACGCCGCTTCGTTTACACAAATTATAAAACGTAAAGATGCTCTTCCAGAAGCGGATGAGTATGCAGATCAAGAGAATAAAAAAGAGCTTTTAAAAATTGAAAACGATCCAGATGTCTCGGAAGCTGTTTTTAAATTACTGCTTAAAAACCCATCGTAAAAAAAGTGTTATTTTTTTAAAATTCTTGGATGATGTTTTTGGTAAAAACTATCCATTTCTTTACTGCTAACGTGGGTATAAATCTGAGTGGTATTAATGCTTTCATGCCCTAATAACAACTGAATAGCTCTTAAATCGGCACCATTTTCTAGTAAATGTGTTGCGAAAGCATGCCTTAATGAGTGGGGCGATATAGACCGATTAATACCCGCTTGTTGGGCAATTTTTTTGATTCTATGCCAAACCGATTGTCGTGTCATTCCTTGTTTTTTTTGTGAAATAAATAAAAACGAACTATGAGCGCAACCTAAAAGTAAAGGGCGACTTTTTTCAATATACATTTCTAAAATCTTCATGCATTTATAATGCATAGGTAAAATGCGTTGTTTGTTGCCTTTTCCCACAACCATCAGTGTTCCTTGTTTGAAATTCACACGATGAACAAACAGCTGTATTATTTCAGAAACACGTAAACCACTGCCATACATAAGCTCCAATATCCCTTGGTCTCTCATACCCAATGACGTTTGTGTATTGCAGGTCACCAATAGTTTTTCAATTTCAGTATTATGAATAATATGCGGTAGTTTTTTTTCAGCTGGAATGGGATTAAAGAGTGTTTGAACGGAAATATTATAATGATGGTATTCGTTTAAAAAAATAAAAAATTGTCTTAAAGCGGCACAAAAACGTATTTGTGAAGCGGTGGCATAATTTTTTTTGTAACGTTCTTTTAAAAATTCCCCAATATGATGAATTTGTATTTTTGCAATAGAAATATTTTTTATAAACGCTAAAAACTGTTCAATATCATTTTGATAGCTGGTAATCGTATTTTTTGACAAACCAGCGTAAAACATCATATGTTCTAAAAATTTTGAAAATAAAGTGCGATTATCCATAAGCGGTAATATTTAATTACTAATCCATTAAAGATGATAATATAAATATAAAAATAAATACGCAGGGAAGATAGCATGAAACATGAATTACCACCATTACCGTATGCGCTTGATGCGCTTGAACCTCATATTTCTAAAAAAACATTGGAATTTCATTACGGAAAACATCATCAAACGTACGTTAACAAACTAAACCAACTAATTACTGGTTCTGAGTTTGAAAACAGCACATTAGACGCTATTATTTTAAAAGCCACGGGACCCATTTTCAACAACGCTGCTCAAGTGTGGAATCATACGTTTTATTGGAATTGCTTATCCCCACAAGGCGGAATATTGAAAGAAGGCGCATTAAAAAATGCATTGGTTTCTAAATTTGGCAGTATTGAGCAATTCAAGCAGCAGTTTACAGATTTAGCCATTAACACATTTGGTTCTGGTTGGGCGTGGTTGGTTTGTGATACGCAAGGGCAGCTTGCACTGGTTAGTACATCCAACGCAGGCAATCCATTGCGCGACAACTTAAGACCATTGCTTACTTGTGATGTTTGGGAACATGCGTATTATTTGGATTATCAAAACGCTCGCCCCGCTTATTTGGCATCATTTTGGTCGTTAATTCATTACGATTTTATTGAATCTCAATTGAATGCTTAGAAAGACCAAGCAGTAAAAAAATAGCTAAAACAGCGGCCAATGAAGCCATCCAATAGGCCGCTGTGCTATTGACTGTCCACAACCAACCTCCCGCGTACACTCCCACCAAATTCCCAAAACCAAACGCGGTTGCGCTATAAACACTCATGGATTTTTGGTAATTGCCTGAAAAGTAATGCTGATACCAAAACACCGCCAACACATGCGACAAACCAAACGTAACAGCGTGCGTTGTTTGTAACACCGTAAGCATCCACGCACTGTGGATAACAAAAGGAGTGACAAACCAACGAAAAACACTAATGAAGCACGCAAGGTAAAGCCATTGGTTGAGTTTTAATTTATGCAAATAATACGGCACGTAAACAAAAAACAGGATTTCAGCCAACAAGCTAACAGACCAAAACCATGTAATCCATAAATTGGTGTAATTGTGATTGCTTAAATCAATAGAGAAAAACCCATAGTATCCACCATGAGCGCCTTGTAAAATCATAAAAATAACGATCATTTTAAAACGATCAAAAGAATTGTATTGCTGTGTTTTTAGACAACCAGACGCGTTATTTTTAAGAGGCAATGCATTGGGTTTACTTTCATTGGTTAAAAACAATGAAAAGAAAAAACCAACACCTACTAAAACAAGTAAAATAATAGGCATTTTATGAATGTAAGCATCGGATACAAACCAACCAATTACCAGAACACCTAAAAACCCAACGGTTCCCCAAAGCCTTGCTCGTACATAGGAAATTTTTAATTTTTGCAGTGCTATGGCATCAAACAAACCCACCAAGGACGTCCAAAAAAAACCAAAAAATGCACTACTAGCCAATAATTCAGGGTAATCGGTACTTTTCGACATCCAAAACATGCCTAAAAACGTTATACCGTATACCCATTGAATTAGTCGAACCAAAGAATTTTTTTGAAAATATGAGCACGTACCCAACAACAGTGGTGAAATGCATTTTGAAAGAGAAATAATGGCAATAACGCTGCCAATTGCGACATAACTGTAGTTTAAAGCTTGCAAATACAGACCCCAAAAAACCGCTAAAACACCGTTTTGTAAAAAATAAAAAAAGAAGAGACTGGTGCAAACGGTATCTTGTTGTTTGGAAAATAAGCGCATTGTTAAGACGGCTATTGTTTTAAACTTCTACCACCATCCACATTAATGATTTCACCATTAATATAGCCGCAGTGGTACAAAAATAAAACGGTTTGTGCAATATCTTCAGGTGTTCCAGAACGACCCAATGGCACCTTTTGTGCCACCTTGCTTTGTGCCGTTTGGTCGCCTTCCAATGCGTTCCACAAAATCATGCCGGGTGAAATACCATTAACACGAACGTTTGGAGCCATTTCTTTGGCAAGCGATTTGGTAACAGCGGATAAAGCGGTTTTAGACGCGCTGTAAATGGGATAATTTTTGAGTGGTCTTTGAGCGTGAATATCAATAATATTAATCACTTGCCCTTTTGTTTTTTTTAGGTGTGGAAAAGCACAATGAGACAAAAAAAAAGGAGCTTTTGCGTTCAGATTAAACAAATGATCCCATTCCTCTTCCTTTAATGTTTCAAGAGGTGTTGGGTAAAATTCGGACGCGTTGTTGATCAATACATCCAATCTCCCCCAGTGTGTAACGGCTGCTTGAATAAGATTCTGAATACCCTTGTAAGACAGTAGGTCTGCTTTAATAGCAACGCAACTTTTTCCTAAATTTTGTGTTAATTTTTGAGCTTGAGATTCAGAGTGGTTATAATGAATCACAACGTTAAACTTATTTTTATGCAAATACTGCGCAATGGTTTTCCCAACTCGGTGAGAACCTCCTGTAATTAAAGCAACTGGCTTGTTTATGTCTTCTGTCATTGAGAAAATTAATCAAATTATTAAACGCGATGGCTGTATTGAGTTTCCAGATTTTTTGGGCATCACTCAGTATGGTTCTTTAGGATACTATCAAAACCGAAATCCCTTTGGGGACTCAGGGGATTTTATCACAGCTAATCATTTTGGACCCATTCTATCTTGGGCGTTGTTTTACGAGGCGCACGTTCGTATGGATCTCACCAAGTGTTGTGTGTTAGAAATAGGTGCAGGGAATGGTGATTTATGCATTTCTTTTTTAAAGGCAGCCGCGATGAATCAAGTCGTTCCAAAGCAATATTATATTCAAGAGATTAGTCCTACATTGCAAAAAATACAAAAAAAACGCATTCAAGACGCTGTTCCAAAACTTGCATCTTGTGTGAATTGGTTGAATGAGGATGAATATCCAAAAAATTTTAAAGGTTTGGTTGTTGCCAATGAACTATTAGATTGTTTACCGTTTTTTTTGGTTAAAAAACAAAGTAATCATTGGTTTCAGCGGGTTATTCAAAGAAAAAATGGGGAATTGAATTGGGGGCTTACACCCGCAAATTGTGCTATTTTAAATTACCTAGAGCGTTACGTTTCAAGCGAATTATTGGATGGGTACGAAACGGAAGTGTGTTTGAGCTATAAAAAATGGTTGGGTCGTTTAACCTCTTGCTTGGAGGAGGCCGTGTGTGTTTTTGTTGACTACGGTTACGAAGCCACCGAGTATTTTCATCCACAGCGTTTTGAAGGAACCTTAACCTGCTTTCATCGGCACCAAAAGCATAGCAATCCTTTTATTCATTTGGGGCAACAAGATATTACGGCGCACGTTCAGTTTGATGCATTTTCCGACGAAGCATTCAATCAAAACTACGAATTAATAAGCTACAATACACAGGCCGCTTGGATTCTTTCCGGTCCTATTTTTCAACAGTTTTCAAGTGTTTTAGAAAAAGAAAATACACATGAAATGTTAAAAAATAACCTACAAGCACTCACCGATCCTTCCATGATGGGCGAGGTGTTTAAGTGTTTAATTCTAAAATACAATAGAAAATTATAATGGATTTAAATATTCTATTTATTTCAATACTTCAAGGTATCACTGAGTTTTTACCCATTTCTAGTTCAGCGCATTTATTGTTGTGGGGCTGGTTTGTAACGGATAAACCTAATTTAGTATTGGACGTGGGGGCTCATTTTGGAACGTTGTTTGCTATATTGGTTTACGAGTATAAGACGTTGGTTGTGTATTTAAAACATATAGGCAAGGCGCTCAAAGGTCATGCCTGCAGCGTCCATTGCGTGCTAAAAATACTGGTGGCGACCATACCTGTTTTGGTGGTGGGAGCACTTGTGGCGCAGCATATAGAAATCTTTAGAAACCCATGGGTTGTTTTGTTCACCACTGTTTTTTTTGGTTTATTGCTAGGGCTGGCGGACAAAATGCCCATTCATTTGAAACGCAATCAAGACCATTACGCACGCTGGTTGTTTATGGGTTTGTCTCAAGTTTTGGCATTGGTTCCAGGTGTTTCGCGCTCTGGTATTGTAATAACAACGGCGCGTTTTTTAGGCTTTAACCGATTGGACAGCATTCACTTTTCTTTGGTGCTGTCTGTGCCCGTTTTAAGTGCAGCGGGTTTATGGAGTTTATGGAAACTGGAAGAGGTGTCGCTTGCATTTTTGGGTGATTTTATAGGGGTTTTTGTATTGTCTTTTTTATTTGCTTTATTGGGTATTCATTTTCTTATAAAATTTGTTGTAAAATTTGGTCTGCTTGCTTTCATGTATTATCGTTTGGCGCTTGGTGCATTTATATTTTTATTACTGGTATGAAAAATAATTCACATAAAACACAATTCTTAAATTTATTATTTGCCTCTCATGTTTTAAAGTTGGGTGAGTTTACTTTAAAATCTGGTCGTGTCAGCCCGTATTTTTTTAACTTTTCACACCTAGATACAGGTGAGATCATTACAAAAATAGGTGAATTTTACGCCCAAACCAGCCAAGCATTAGATTGGCCGGTGGATGTGTTTTTTGGTCCCGCTTATAAAGGTATTTATCTTTCTGTTAGTGCCGCTATGGCATTGAGTCAATCCAGTGGACGGTCCATTGGTTTTGCTTCTAATAGGAAGGAAGCAAAACAGCATGGAGAAGGGGGTGTTTTGTTAGGGCATGCTTTGATTCATCAGAACATTGTGATTGTGGATGATGTTATTACCCAAGGAACCGCTATTAAGGAAGTCATGTCATTGCTACATGGCATTGAAGGTTTAAGAATTCGTGGTGTACTGTTGGCCATTGATCGGTGCGAGAGAATGGGTAACACGCAACAAACCGCTACGCAGTATCTTGAGGAAAAATACAATATTCCTGTCCGTAGTATTGTTACTTTACACGATACATTGCGTTGGATGGAGCAACGATCCGACTTAAAAGCGTTTACACCCGCCGTTAAGCGTTATATAGAAGAAAATGTTATTTTATAGGGGTTTTTAACCGCTCAATAAATGATGGTACAATGACAGAAAATATAAGCCTATATTCAGCCCTATGACCCTACTGTCTTTATTTTTTAGTACCGTGTTAGTCAATAATTTTGTTTTAGCAAATTTTTTGGGGTTGTGTCCTTTTATGGGCGTTTCCAAGCGACCTTCCACAGCCATTAGTATGTCGCTTGCAACCATTTTTGTTTTAACGCTTTCCACCGTAGTAAGTTATGTTTTAAATTATTTTTTATTGGAACCACTGGGACTGGGTTTTTTAAGAATTATTGGTTTTATTGTTTCTATTGCAGCGCTGGTGGGATTTTTAGAGTTGTTTTTACGCCATTCTAGCCCTATGTTGCATCAAGTGTTGGGTATATTTTTACCTTTAATTACAACCAATTGTGCGGTCTTGGGTGTTGCGCTTTTGGTGATTCAATCTAAGTATGGATTTTTAGAATCTATTGTGTATAGTTTTGGTGCTGGCGTGGGTTTTTCTGTGGTGATGGTGTTGTTTACCTTCATACGCCAACGGCTAGAATTTACAGACATTCCTAAGTCGTTTTCGGGGAACGCTATTGGCTTGATCAGTGTTGGGTTTATGGCAATTATTTTTTTAGGCTTTAGAGGTCTATTTTAATGTTCGTTTTATTATCCATATTGGTTTTAGTTGCCCTGCTTGTTGTTTGTTCCGGTTTACTCATGCTTGCTGCAAAATATTTCACACCTCAAAACGAAGAGCTTGTGGATCAAATAGATAAAATACTGCCTCAAACGCAATGTGGACAATGCAATTACCCAGGATGCCGACCGTATGCCACTGCTATTTCCAAAGGCGAAGCGGATATTAACCAGTGTCCACCCGGTGGACAAGAAGGTGTGGTGAAATTAGCGGATCTATTGGGAAAAGAGCCAAAACCTTTGAATGAAGCTCATGGAACAACCAAAGAACCTCAAGTGGCTATCATAGATGAGGAAAAGTGCATTGGTTGTACCCTGTGTATTAAAGCGTGCCCAGTGGATGCTATTTTAGGTGCGCCTAAAGTGATGACCAGTGTTATTGCACAAGAGTGCACGGGGTGTGATTTATGCGTGCCTGCGTGCCCAGTGGATTGTATTGATATGGTTCCTGCGCCCCATGAGAAACGAAAATGGCTCGTTCAATCACAAGTTAAAAATTAAACGGTTGGTGTGTGATAAAAGATGAATATGAATTGGTTGCGCTTTGGTCAAAAAAAAATTAAGGGTATTTACCAAAGCAAAGATAAACCCGCTGCAAGACAAACGTTAGCAGACTTAGCGTTGCCTGAAAGGGTGTACATACCATTGCAACACAAGCAGTATGCCCTGCAGTCAATCGTTAAAGTTGGGGATCATGTGCATCAGGGGACATGCGTGGGTCATGACGCACACAATAAAACAACGGGTGTTTTTGTGCACGCTAGTATTTCCGGTACCGTGGTTGATATTGTTTCACAGCCTACCATGACACACGATCAAGCAAAAGTACCGTGTGTTGTTATTCAAAACAATCATCAAAATACATGCGATTTTATGGAGCCATTATCCATTCAAAATTCATCCATACTTGATCTAAAACAACGTATTATGCATGCTGGAATTATGGGCATGGGAGGCGCAGGTTTTCCGGTTGTACAAAAAATTCAAACCAAAAATCCGTTGGAGCATCTGATTATTAATGGGGCAGAGTGCGAACCGGAAATGAGTTGCGATGATGTTATGATGCGAAATTACGCAAAAAATATTAAGCAAGGTGCTGAAATTATTATGCGTATTTTGGATATTCCGCATGCCATTTTTGTTATAGAAGACAATAAAAAAGCAGCCAGCTTGATGGTTCAAAAAGCCATTCAGGGCGATACGCGTTTTAGCCTGAAGGTTATCCCTACGTTTTATCCAGGCGGTGGTGAAAAACAATTAATTGAAAATCTGTTTCATCAACAGCTTCCCAAGAAATCTCTACCCAGCGATTTGGGTTTAATGTGCTTTAATGTGGCAACGTTAAAAGCCGTTTCAGATGCCGTGCTGAAAGGTAAGCCCGTTACCAAAAGAATTGTAACGTTTTCTGGTGAAGGGGCTGTGAAACCTCAAAACGTGTGGATGCCTATTGGTACACCCATGCAACATGCATTCAACAAACTATCTGTTCGGGAAGGCGCGTATCGCGTTTTGTGTGGTGGACCGATGATGGGCATTGATTTGGGCGTTCTACAAAAGGGATTTAACGAGCAATTGTTTATTTTAAAAACCACCAATTGTATTTTACTGTTAGACGATCATCGCCCCAATGCATTGGAATGTATTCGTTGTGGTGATTGTGCACAGGTGTGCCCTATGAATCTTTTGCCTCAGCAATTGTATTGGTTTTCAAAATTTGATGGTTTTGAGCATCTGGAGTCGTTGGGTTTATTTGATTGTATAGAATGTGGCGCATGCAGTTACGTTTGTCCTAGTAAAATATCTCTTGTGCATTATTATAGATACGCCAAAGAGTCCATGATTATTGATTTAAAAGCCAAAGAAAAGTCAGATGTTGCGCGTGATCGTCATGCGTTTAGAGCGCGTAGACTGGAAGAGCAAGCGCGTGAGCAAAAAGAAAGAATGGAGGCTCGTCGTGCTGCCATAAAACAAAAAAAAGCTGATAAATTGCTTATAGAAAACGCATTAAAACGCGTGAAAGATTAATCATTTAATTCATCATCTTATGCTTTCTTCCCCTTATATTTTTTCAAATCGATCAACGTCTTGGGTTATGTATGGTGTTTTATGCGCTATGATACCTGGTCTTATTGCGTATACGTATTGGGTGGGTGGCTATTTTTTTATTGTACAAAGTTTGTTGCTAATTGCGTTGTGCGTGGGTTTTGAATGCATTTGTTTGTATGTGAGGAAGCGTTCTATTAAATCCTGTTACGACGGAAGTGCCGTGTTGACTGCTGTGTTTCTTTCGTTGTCCATACCGCCGTGGACGTCGTTGTATATTTTAGTTGTGGGTGCCTTTTTTGCCATTGTCGGCGTCAAGCATTTATACGGCGGTTTGGGTCATAATTTCTTAAACCCTGCTATGATGGCGTATGCAATTTTGGTGATTGCATTTCCCGACCAGATTAGCAACTGGCCGCAAGAAAAAACATTGGGGCAATGGGATGTTTGGTTAAATGGTGTGCAATGGGCGGTGGATGCGGTTTCTCAAGCAACACCGTTGATAGAGGCTCGTTTTCATTCAATTGAAAACTCCTGGTCCAAGATTGTGCCTTACTTTTTATCGGATGCGTGGTTGTTTATTAATGTGGGTTTTGCTGTAGGTGCCGTTGTTCTTTTGTTGTTCCGTTTGATGGATTGGCGTATTCCAGTTGCCATTTTTTTTGGCTTTATCTGTATTGCGGTGATTGATTTTTTCATTTATCCTTCCGATGTTCCATTGAATATGGTATTGGTTTATCATTTTTTTAGTGGTCAGTTTATATTGGGTGCTTTTTTTATTGCAACGGATCCAGTTTCTGCGTCTACTACCGTAAAAGGGCGTTGGTTATACGGTATAGTCATTGGGGTGATTATTTACAGTATTAGAACGTATGGACAATATGCAGATTCCATTGCCTTTGCCGTGTTGTTTGGAAACATGTTAGCGCCTTTAATTGATTTTTACACAAAACCTAAAATTTATGGACATTAAAAAGCGTTTATTTTTTATTTTTTTACTAACCGTGTTCTTTGGTTTATTGTTGGGTTTTTCAAACTTATTAACACGATCACGTATTGCGGATAATCGGCAAGCGTTTTTACTAAAAAGTTTTCATGAAATTGGTATTCCATTTGATAACGATTTACTATCCACTCGCTCTTCTGTATTACTAAAAGATTTTGGTGATTGGGATATTGATAATGTGTTTGCTTTTCATCCTTTGTATCAGGGAAAATCACAGGGTACGTTTTTAGAGGCATCCATTACAGGGTATGCAGGGCCTATTTATTTACTGGTAGCGCTGCAAAAAAATGCAACCGATGGTTTAGTTGTTCAGGGTGTTCGGGTTATTCGTCATCAAGAAACACCGGGCTTGGGCGATAAGATTGAATCTAGTAAAACGGATTGGATATTGCAATTCAATCATGTTTTTAGTGATGAAATATTGAAAACCAAGAAACAAGGGGGAGCGTTTAGTCAAATTACAAGCGCAACCATTACCACGAATGCTATTTTAAAAGGCATTGATCAGGTGGTTACGCTTTATAACAAAAAATTTAATTAATGCTAGAATAACGCATCATGCAAGGTATCTTTGTTATTATTAAAAACGGTCTTTGGACCAACAATCAAGCATTGGTTGCCTTATTGGGTTTGTGTCCTTTAATGGCGGTTAGTAGCACCAGCGTGAATGCGTTGGGCTTGGGTGTTGCAACGTTGTTTGTTGTTGTTTTTTCAAACACGCTTGTATCGTGTTTACGAGGCTTTATTGCTTACGAACTGCGTGTACCGGTGTTTGTTATGATGATTGCATCCTTGGTGGTGGTAGCGCAACTGTTGATGGAAGCTTTTGTGTACAATTTATTTCAAGTATTGGGTATTTTTATTCCATTAATTGTAACCAATTGCATGATTTTAGCTCGCTCTGAAGCTTTTGCATATAAAAATGGGGTACTGGCTTCTTTTATTGATGGTGTTGCAATGGGTGTTGGTTTTATGTTGGTTTTGCTGTTGGTGGGTGTTATCAGAGAGGTTTTGTCGCAAGGTACTGTGTTTTCAAATATGAATTTATTATTAGGCGAATGGTGGACGTATAAGAAAGGTTTTCAACTTTTACCCAGCAATACAAACATGTTGGTTTTTGCGTTGCCCGGGGGAGCTTTTTGGGTGTTGGGAGTATTGATTGCTGTAAAAAACGGCATACAAGAAAAGGCAAGAAATAAAGCAGGTATTAAGGCGCTAAAAACAACCACCACTTCATAAAAAAAGAGGTGATTGTTAAAAAACAGCGTAGTATTTAGTTGTTTGTATCTTGATCAATTTTAAAACCGTCTAAATGATCATCATATTGCAGCTTAGAAATGGCTTCGTCAATCAAATAATTAATAATTTCAGATTTTTTAACGATTTGATTTTTCTGAGCGGTTAAATTAACTTCAAGATTTTTCAACGCTTCCCATCTTTTAGGATCAATTCTTACAGTAGACATAATACAACCTCGTTAGAAAATATTTTTGTATATAAGTAACAATGATACTCCTATTCCAAGAAGCTAACAAATTATTTTTAAATCTGAAAATTTATTCATTAAATAATTTAAGTTATTTTGGTGAATTTTTAGGGTTATTTTTGCTTGTTTTGTGTTGTGATAATGAATGTCAAGAATGTCGCTGTGCTGAGATACTGTGTTTATTACGTCTTGTAATGCGTCGTTTACCTCAATAGAAATTTGTTTGTATTCGCCGTATATGATCTTTTCAATGGTGCGAACAAGTTGATCGATGCCAAGGTTGTTTTTGGCGCTAACGTAATGCATGTTGAGTGTATTTTTTTGTACAACATCGGCGCAAATATCAATTTTATTGGTCACATGCAAGATGGGGATATGCGATACATTTAAGCCGTTCAATGTTTTTTCAACGTGCTGAATGTGCGTATCTTTTTCGGCGTGACTGCCATCAATAACATGCATAATAACATCTGCGTTTTCTATTTCTTCAAGCGTTGAGTGAAACGCCAAGATTAGCTCAGAAGGTAAGTCACTAATAAAACCCACCGTATCCGACACTAGAATTTTATTTCTAGTGTGGCGTTTAATTTCTTTAATATTGGGGTCTAGTGTAGCAAACAGCATGGCGTCGGAGTATTGAGATTTTTTGGTTAATTGATTGAAGAGTGTTGTTTTTCCAGTGGATGTGTAACCCACCAAAGAAACAAATGGAATTTTATGTTTTGCTCGTTTATTTTTGTGAAGCGTTCTGGTTTTTTTAATTTTTTTAATTTTTTCTTTAATTTTTTTAATTTTAATTTTAATTAAACGTTTATCAATCTCTAACTGTGTTTCACCCGGTCCTCGCAAACCAATACCACCTTTTTGGCGTTCTAGGTGTGTCCAAAATCGCGTTAAACGAGTAGACAGATGGGTTAATTGCGCCAATTCAACCTGTAGTTTTCCCTCATAAGATTGAGCGCGTTTGGCAAAAATTTGTAAAATAACCTCGTGTCGATCCAGTGTGTTGCATTGTATGCCGTTTTCCAATTTTTTTTGTTGACTGGGTGACAAAGAATCATTAATAAGTACGCTGGAAATTTTTGGATTGTTATCCAAGTAATCTTTAATTTGTTCTAATTTTCCAGGATTTAAAAAACTAGAAGCATGAATGTTAAATTGTTTGAACACAAAAGCATGCACGATGCGCACACCCAAAGCGTGAGCTAGTTCTATAAATTCATGGTAGTTGGGTGGTTTGTGGTGTTTGCTTTCAAGATGTACAATAACAACATTGTCTTCTTTTATTTTCACTAAGGTAACGTTGAACTAATAAAAGTGTTTATTTTTTCAAGTACGATTGGAAAATGTGGATTAAAAGTAGCTCGCTGAACCACATCGTACTTTTCAAGCCATTTTTTACCTGTTTGAGCGTAAACCCCTTGTTTGTTTTTGCACATTTTGTATTTTTCTTCCTTGTAGGGATAATGCGAACAAAATGGGTATGGACTGTTTAAGCCGTATAACGGATTATTGGATCCGTTATGCAAAGAAAGGTGAGAAAGTATTTTTACATTATAAGCTAAATTTTTACTGGGCAAGTATAAGGTTTTTGGGAGATTTTTAAAATTATCCGGTAAATCGTGGGCGTGATGAATAATAAATTGATTATTTTTATTTTTATTTTTTAGCAAAAGATTAATATTGCTGGAAGCATTCACGGTTTCATCTTCAAACAACATAATATTGAGGGCGGGAAAATTAAAAGCGGGTGTGTGTATTTTTTTCTTTATATGTTTCGTTAGGGTGTGCACTTGACTCATGGAATTCAATTCCATAGATTGATAAAACAAGGCATTTTCTGGTGGGTATTTTTTAAACCATATATTGAAGACACTGTTTAGTATTTTTGCTAAAAAACCCAGTTTTTCTTTACTGGCACTTGGGGCAATATTAATAAGTCCTTTTAAGATTTTAGGGTTTGGGGCATTAAGGGCATAATCTATGTTCAATCCACCTCCGGTAGAAAAACCAACCAAATAAACGTTACTTGTTTTTTTCTGTAGCTGATTAACGGCGTAGGAAATTTGCTTTTTCCACGAAGAAAGTTGAACGTTTTTTAGGTCACCTGGACGCGTTCCGTGACCGGTGAGTAATACCCCATAGACCAACATGCATTTTTTTTGCAAATGCCTTCCAATACTTTTCATGGTGCTTGGGGATGCAAACAAACCGTGTGTTAGCAAAGCACCGGCTGTTGTTTTTGTGCATTTCTTGGAATCTGGGTAAAAAATAAAGGGCGCGTTGATCTGTGTTTCTTTTTCCTTATGGTTTGGATCAACAAAAATACGGGCGCGTTGAATTTTATTTTTTTCGTGCTTTACGTACTCTTCAAAGGATTGGTTGGTATCAAAATCAAACGTTGAATTTAAAGAAGAAGGTTGAAGATAGGGTGCAGAGGAATGGGTGCATCCAATGATTAAGAAAGCAATAAAAATAAAAGTGCTGGTTTGCAAACTAAAGAGTTTCATAGGTGTGAATGAGTGGTGCATGATCGGAAAATTTTTGATCCTTATAGACGTGGGTTTCTTTAATCTTAAAGGGTGTTGAAGGTGATGAAATTTGATAATCAATACGCCATCCAACATTGTTGTTCCAAGCGTTTGATCGATTAGACCACCACGTGTATTGTGTTTTTTCTGCGTGTAAAGTTCTAAAAGTGTCTTGGTAACCCAGTTCCAATATTTTGGTCATCCATTCTCGTTCTTCAGGAAGAAAGCCTGAGTTTTTTTGATTGGATTTCCAATTTTTAATGTCGTTGTTGGTGTGAGCAATATTAAAATCACCGCATACAATCATGGGCGTGGTTGTGTTGTTTTTTAACCAAGGGTAAAGGGTATGATGCAATAATTTTATTTTATTATTTTGTCTGTCTTGGTTGTAAGATCCAGAGGGAATATACAAGGAAACAACACGCATCGCCTCGAAGATCAATTCAAGGTAACGTCCCTCAGAGTCTATATGCGTATCCCCAAACGTGGTGCAAACTTTTTTAGGTTGTTTCTTGGTAAGAATACCAACTCCGCTGTAACCCTTTTTTTCAGCACACGCGTAATAATGATGATAATCGGCTAGTTTTAGATGTTCAATTTGGTCGTTTTGTGCTTTTAATTCTTGAATGCAAACGATATCTGCATCTTGAACCTTTAACCAATCAAAAAAACCCTTTTTAAGCGCAGCTCTTAAGCCGTTAACATTGCAGCTAATTACTTTCATTGTGTGTAGAGTTTTTAAGCGCTTCCGTCAATGAGTGACCGGCTGAAAACAAAACGGTTTTAGTGGGCTCAAAAAACAAACGTTCACCCGTTGCTGGGTTTGTGCTAAAACGCATTTTATAGCGTTTTAACTTCCATACACCAAAGCCTCTAAATTCCAGTCGTTTTTCTTGCTTCATGGCGTTAATCATGGCATCACGCAAGAGAGAAAAGCACAAAAAAACATCTTCTTTGGAAAGAGAAACATTCTTCTTTCTTAATTGAATAAGAACTTCAGAGGTCAAAAGTGTTTTTTTAGCTGTCATTCTCGTTTTTACTTATGGTGATTTTCTCTCTTAAAGCGTCACCTAAAGTTGTTTGATTATCTTGATTATTTTGACTGTAGGTTTTTAAGGCGTCGGATTCGTTTGAAGCTTCCATGGCTCGCACGGATAAATTAATTTCAGCGGTTTTGTTGTCAAAACCTGTAATCATACACTCTATTTCACTGCCTACTTTATGGTTTAACGAGACGTCTTTTACCTCAACCGTATCCGATAATTCATTTAGTATTAAGTTACCAAATATACCGTCCTCAAGTTTAACGTAAGCTTTTAGTTTGCTTGCTTTTTCTACCGTTCCTTTCAAATGGGAGCCAATTGGAAATTTACTTAAATAATCCTTTAATCTAATGAGAGCAATTTTATTAATGCTTAATGAAATTCGTTCTTTTTCTGGGTCAATAGAATTAATAACCGCTTCAAGCTCATCGCCTTTTTGGTATCTCAGTGAAACCACACTTTCACCTTCTTTTAAGGGTAAGTCTGAACTGTGTATAAGACCCGTTAAGCCGTTGGGTAAAGAAACAAAAAGACCAAAATCAATAATAGAGCTAACGGTTACTTTTATAATATCGTTGGGTTTGTATTGAGAGCTAAACAATTCCCAAGGGTTTTCTTGGCATTGCTTGATACTTAAAGATATTCTGCGTTTTTCCTTGTCTATTTCTAATATTTTTACTTTTATTTTTTGTCCTACCGTTAGTATTTTACTGGTATTAACGTTACGGTTGGTCCAATTAATTTCCGAGGCGTGAATTAAACCTTCCACACCGTCTTGTATTTTTACAAATGCACCGTACTCAACAATTGTTGATACTTCTGCGTCAACCGTAGATCCAGATTGTAAAATATTGGTTGCGTGCATCCAAGGATCTTCTTGTATTTGTTTAATACCAAGAGAAACGCGTAAATTATCGTAATCAAATTTTAAGACTTTTACTTTAATTTCTTCACCCACATTCAGAATATCTGAAGGGTGTTTGATCCGTTGCCAAGAAATATCGGTAATATGAACCAAGCCATCAATAGGACCTAAATCAATGAAAGCGCCGTAATCGGTAATATTTTTGACTTTACCAGAAATGATCATGCCTTCTTCTAGCTGATCCAAGTATTGTTTTTTCTCTTCAGGGTTTGCTTCAAACAAAAGACGTCTTGAAACAATAATATTTTTCTTCTTCTCATCCATTTTGATGATTTTGCACGAGATCTCTTGGTTTAAGTACTCGTTTAAGTCATCAACCGGATCGGTGCTAACCAAAGAGCGAGGTAAGAATCCTTTAAACAAACCAATTTCTACAATTAAACCGCCTTTAACAACAGAGACAACGTTAACCTTTATAGGCAAACTTTCTTCTAGGCTGTTTTTAAGCTCTTCCCATAATTCAGCGCAACACACGGCTTCTCGAGATAGTGATATATTGCCTTTTCCATCGTCCAAGTCTTCAACCATGATCTCCACTTCATCCCCAGGAGTAATGGTAATTTCATTGCTGGTATTTAGAAATTCTTTGCGTTCAATGTAACCTTCAGATTTTAAGCCAACATCCACAATAACGAAATCGTTGTTTAGATCAATCACAAGACCCTTCAGTATGGTGCCTTTTTTGATGATATTTTGATGCTCTTGATTTTGTTGGGTAATAAGTTCTTGGAAATTTGTCATTGAGTTAAATGAAGGTTGGTTGATTGGTTATTGTTTTTATAATTTAAAGTGCCACGCCACATTCTATTTTCTAGATATTTTCTGTCAAATTTAATATTTTGAAAACCGTCTGCTGGAGAGACAAATTTGAATTGTCAATTGTAACACTTTCTTGATGCAGGCTTAATGGAGCATGTTGTCTTTGGGTGTCTTGTTGGTCGCGTTGTTGCATTTTATAGCACAGGTCGTTAAAGCTAACATTCTTTTTGATGCTTTGTATTTCCTTATATCGTCGCCGTGCACGTACCAGTGGATCACAGTCTAAATAGATTTTAAGATTGGATTCAGGAAACACAACGGTTGACATGTCTCTACCGTCTGCAATAAGACCTCTGGGGCGTAAAAAGGCGCGTTGAAAATGATAAATACTTTGTCTAATTTTTTGATCCAATGCAAGTTTAGAGGCAATTTTTGCGCACTGTTCATTGCGAATAAACGATGTAATGTCTTCTCCGTACAGCAGAACAGTTAGGCGATTGTACTTCCATTTAAAAACAATGCGCACGCCTTTTAAAGCGTTAATTAATCGGTGATGGCATAATATATTTTGTTTAATGGATATCCAAGCAATGGTTCTGTAAATGGCGCCACTATCCAGAACCGCTAAACCCAATTTCTGAGAAAGCGCCAAGCACGTTGCTCCTTTTCCGGAGCCACTGGGACCATCAATGGTAATGAGTAATTGTTTTTTACGCTTCATCAATCTCAATATTTAAACCCAGTTCATTGCACAACGCAATAAACGTTGGAAACGATGTGTTGATGTTTTCACAGTCCTTAACAGCAACAGGCATTTGGCAGACGCTTGCGGCAATAGCAAAAGACATAGCAATTCGATGATCACCAAACGAATCAATAGGGGTGGTGGGGGCGCGCAAAGTGCCTCCTTGTATAATTACACCGTCTTCTTTTTGGGTTAAATTCACACCCATTTTTTCCAAGCCCGTGCACATAGCATGCAGCCGATCGGATTCCTTCACACGTAATTCAGCGGCATCGCTAATGGTGGTTGCACCTTTGGCAACACTTGCGGCGATCATTAAAATGGGTATTTCATCAATAGCAAGAGTTACATCCGTGTCGTGAATATCCACACCGTGTAACGCGCTGTGTTTTACCACTAAATCGCACACTGGCTCATCACCAAACAAACGTTTATTTGTACGCTCTATGCAAGCACCCATGCGTTCTAAAATATTCAATACACCGATTCGTGTGGGGTTGATGCCAACGTTCAACAATGTAATGTGTGCTTCAGGCTGAAGAAGCGCCGCTACTATAAAAAAAGCCGCAGAAGAAAGGTCGTTGGGTATTTCAATGGTGGTTGGAGAACGTAAGGATTGGCGACCCTCCATACGCACCAACCGATCGTTAAATTCAAGATTTATGCCAAACGCACGCAGCATGCGTTCGGTATGATCTCGGCAGGGACCTGGCGAGTGAATTTGTGTAAAACCTTGGGCGCACAAACCGGCCATTAAAATAGAAGATTTAATCTGCGCACTGGCAACTGGCATGGTGTAATCAATGCCTTTTAATGGAGTGGGAATGGATTGAATATGAAGCGGTGGCTTGTCTTCCTCACCCGTTATGTTGGCTCCCATTTTTTGCAACGGTTCAATAATTCGTTTCATTGGGCGTTTGTGGAGGTGCGCATCTCCAGACAAGGTAGCGGGTGTATTTTTTCCGCACAACAAACCCGCCAGAATTCGTATGCTTGTGCCAGAATTACCTAAATTTAAATGACGATGGCAGGTATCTATGGTTTGTGGTGGCTGAATAAGATACGTGGTATTTTCCAATTCAATGCGCACGCCTAATTTTTTGAATGCCCTCATGGTGTTAAGCGTGTCTTCCGCTTCCAAAAAATTTTCAATACGAGTGGTCTGCGGGCTAATGCTGCTTAACATAATAGCTCGGTGTGAAATGGATTTATCCGCAGGAACGTGTAATTTTCCGTTAAATGGTTTTAAAAACGCACACAGTATTTTCATGGTGATATTTTATTTTTAATAGCTTGAGCGCATTGAAGGGCGTTGAGTATTTGTTCTTTTTCTTTGTGATGAATTAACGCCTCAAAAGCGTTGAGTTGTTTGGTAAACGCTGCTAGTATTTCTTGAAAATAAGGGTTGTGTAAGAAAATTTGTGTCCATAATTCGGGATCGCTTCCTGCAATTCTAATGAAATCGGTTAAACCCGCACCACAGTGATCCACCAGATCAGGGTCGTCTTTAAGATGGTGCGCTTGCATGAACGCTAAAAAATGAGGTAAATGACTGGTTAATGCATACACTTTATCGTGTCGATTGGGATTCATTTCAATGATTCTGCAGCCCATGCTAAACCAAAAATGGTGTACGCTTTTTTGAACGTTGGGGTGCGTTTCGCTTAAAGGCGTTAGGATGAGTTTTTTATGCAAAAACAAATCCGCATGCGCCGCGCTAAAACCACTTTTTTCACTGCCTGCAATAGGATGAGCGGGAACGTATTGTGCTTTAAGGGTTGTATGTGCGGCATCAATAATGGGGCTTTTAATGCTTGCTGTGTCGGTAATCATTAACGATGGAGGCAGCGACCAATTGTTTAATGTTTTAATGGTTTCAATAATGGATGCAATGGGTCCAGCTAGTACCAAAAGCTGCGTGCGTTTTAAGTGTTCTGGTCGCAGCGTGGGTTCTAAATTGGTAATGTATTTTTCAACGGTTGAGTAGTGTGCAACGTTTGGATCAATCGCCGTAATATTTTTAGCAATATCAAATTGACGCACCGCTTGAGCAATAGATCCGCCTATTAAACCTAAACCAACAATTGTAATGTGTTCAAACATGTTTTTCCAACGTATCAATGAATTGTTTTTGGTGCGCTTCAAGACCAATGGTAACACGCAAGCAGTTTGTCATACCATAAGAGTCAAGCGGTCTAACAATAAGTCCATTTTGGAGCAGTGCTTCATACCATAGAGCGGCACGAGGGTCTTGAATGGTTATAAAATTGGAGATGGATGGAATGTATTCAATGTTTAATTGTTTTAAATGGGTGGTTAAAAAAATTAAACCGTGTGCGTTGTGTGTCTGGGTATTTTTAATGAACGCCAAATCATCCAATGCCGTATTTGCGCACAGCAACGCTATGTTGTTTACGTTAAACGGTTGTCGAATTCTATTAAGAAGATTGGCAATTTGTGGATTAGATAATGCGTACCCCATACGCAATCCAGCCAAACCAAACGCTTTGGAAAACGAACCCGTCACAATTAAATTTTCAAAACGCTGCAACCACGGCGTTGCGTCTTTAAAGTGTGTGGGAAAAAAATTGGCGTATTCCTGATACGCCTGATCCACAACAACCAGCACGTTTTTAGGAACTTTTTCTAAAAAATTTAATAAATCGTTTGGTGTGTGCCATGTTCCTGTTGGGTTGTTTGGATTGGCTAGAAAGATAAGTTTTGTGTTTTCGGTAATGGCGGCTAATATGCCGTTTAAGTTGGCGTTGTAATGGGGTTTGGCGGGCACCTCTATAAAGACGGCGTTGGTTGATTTTACAAGCAATTTGTAAACAATAAAACCGTATTGGCTTGCAATAATTTCATCTTTAGCTTCAGCAACAAAGCAGCGAGCAATTAAATCCAATACGTCGTTTGATCCATTTCCAAGGGTAATTTGCTCGGGGTTTACGCGTTTGTACAGTGCTAATTTTTCGGTTAATTCTTGTGTTGAGTCGGGATAAAATTCAACCCCTTGAATGTTTTTTAGCGCTTTTTGAACCAAGGGAGAGCAACCCAGTGCATTTTCATTAGAAGAAAGTTTAACCATGCGATCGTTTTCAAAAAAACGGCCGGATCGACCGGGTTCGTAAGGCTTTAAATTTTGAATACCTAAACCGCATTTAGACAGCCAATTTATTGTTGGAGAAAGGGGTTTTATGCTCATGCAATTAGTCGTTTTTTAACATCAGTGTGTCGTAAAATACCGCGGCACATTTTCGTTTTTCGGACAGCAAAATGTTAAACGCATAAACCGCAGAACGTACGTTCATATAGTCCACGTTAAACCAAGTGCTTAAGAACGTAAAATTTTTATAATCCTGAGGTTTTTGCGCACCAATCACTAAGATTTCAATACCCTCCTGACGTAAATTATCCAAACACGCTTCGTTCAAACATTCAATATTTTTTAACGGCTCTATACGATTGGGCGTTATTAAACATGGTAGCTTAATGGTGCTAGAACGCGTCATCAAGTGGTTGTTACTGTAGGAGTGAATGTGGTGAGTGTGTTGATACGATTCTTTTTGTATTTCCATGCCAAATCAAGTTAAGCGTTTTACGGTGTATTCAATTTCTTGCAATTGAATATTAATTTAATTCACTAAAAATTGCATTATAATAATTCGCAATATAACTATATCGTCTTACGTTAGATAACCAATGGATTTAAAGGAAAACAATTTACCACCCTACATTTTCAGTGTGGTTGATAAGTTGAAGCTGGAAAAGCGCCAAGAAGGTGAAGATATCATTGATTTTGGCTTGGGTAATCCAGATGGCGCAACACCCAAAAACATTATCAATAAATTAATTCAAAAATGCCAACTTCCACAGTTGCACCGCTATTCAGACTCTAGGGGCATTAAAGGTTTACGACGCGCTATTACTCGCTGGTATAAAAAGAGATACGACATTCAGCTGGATCAAGAGAGCGAAGCCATTGTAACCATAGGCTCCAAGGAAGGCATTGCACATTTAGCGCTTGCGGTTGCTAGAAAAGGTACTAAAGTGCTTGTGGTGTCACCCAATTATCCCATTCATACCTACGCATTTGTGATTGCTGGTGCAGACATAGAGTATCTTCCTATGCCAGAAGGTGACGGTGAATTTTTTTTCAAATGCTTGCACGATTGTGTGAAAAAAAGCTGGCCAAAACCTAATTTTTTGTTGCTTAGTTTTCCAAACAATCCCACCACAACGTGTGTAGAATTAAGTTTTTTTGAGCGGGTTATTGCGTTTGCTAAGGCTAACGCATTGTGGGTGATTCATGATTTAGCGTACGCCGATTTAATTTTTGACAAGAATTACAAAGCCCCTTCCATCTTAGAAGTAGAGGGCGCCAAAGACATAGCGGTTGAATTTTTTACGCTCTCTAAAAGTTACAACATGCCCGGTTGGCGTGTGGGTTTTATGGTGGGTAATGAACGATTGGTGGCGGCGCTATCTAAAATTAAATCGTACTTGGATTACGGTATTTTTACACCACTTCAGTTGGCGGCTATTGAGGCTTTAGAAGGAGACCAAATTTGCGTGGAAAATATTTGCGATACGTATCGCAAACGAAGAGACGTATTGTGTCGTGGTTTAAATAAAATTGGTTGGCCGGTTGAGCCCCCCAAGGCAACGATGTTCGTGTGGGCGAAAATTCCTGAAATGTATCAACACATGGACTGTGTGGAATTTACTAAAAAAATGATTCACGATGCTAAAGTTGCAGTCTCTCCTGGGTCTGGTTTTGGCATAGGGGGCGAAAAGTACGTTCGGTTCGGCCTGGTGGAAAACCAACATCGCATTAGACAAGCGGTAAGATTAACCGAAAGCATGATGATAAAAGACGGTATAAAAAAATAATATGACAAACAAAAAACAAACGATTTCCATTGGTTTATTGGGCTTGGGTGTTGTGGGCAATGCGTTTGCGCGTCTTGTTCAAGAGCAACGGATTAAAATTCAGAAATTTTCCAATTGCACGGTCATCATTAAAAAAGCCTTGGTTCGTAACGTAAACCGAACGTTGAATGACAGCACAAAACATATTGAATTGGTGCGCGATTTTTCATCCATGCTAACGGATGATATTGATCTTATTGTAGATGTCATGGGTGGCGTTGATCCGGTGTTTGAGTATTTGCAACAAGCCATGCGCGCTAAAAAACCCGTTATTACGGCGAATAAAAACGTGGTAGCTGAAAAAGGTTCGCAACTTTTACCGGCGTTTGAACGCGCTGGGTTGCCGTTTTTATACGAAGCGGCGGTTGCGGGTTCTGTGCCTATTGTGCAGATTTTAAAGCACACGTGGGCTCTTCAAGACGTTCATAAAATCACAGGGATTTTGAACGGTACCAACAATTTTATTTTAGACAGCATGCTTACGAACAACACATCGTTTGACGTGGCGTTACAACAAGCAAAAGAGCTTGGTTTTGCTGAAAGCGACGCATCTTTTGACATACAAGGCAACGATGCGGTTTATAAAATATCCATTCTAGGCGCTTTGGCATTTCACACGGATGTGGATTTTCATCGCGTTGTTTGTGAAGGCATCGAAAGCGTAACCATTGAGCAACTAAAAACTGCACAAAAAAGTGGTTATGCCATTAAGCATATTGCGTGTATTGAAAAAAAGCGGGAAAAATGGTCGGCTTTTGTTTGGCCGTGTTTGATCAATACAGGTCATGCATTGGCATTTACTCAAGGTGCTTATAACGCCGTTCGCCTTAACAGCTTAACCTTTGGTGAAGCATCTTACTATGGTTTAGGGGCGGGTGGAACACCAACTGCAACGGCGCTTATGTCCGACTTGCAAGAAATGTTTCCATTTTTTCAAAACACAAACGTGGGTTTTTTAACCAAACAATTCCCGTGTGCTTTGGTTGAGTCTTTGGAATTTGATGAAACACCCATGCAATTTTCTTGGGGTATTGTTTGTAAAAACGCTCAAGCATTAGCGCCCACATTAAAGCAGTATCTTTTAAAACCACCTTCAGATACAACGGCTGTTTTAACGACAAAACCAATGCATTTAAGCGGTATAAAGCGTTTAATTGAAACGTGTCACCAACCGCATAACGTGCTTGGTTTTTGGCCTATTTTAGAATAAAAAAGGAGACCTTAATTATGAGATACCAAGGGATTATTCGTCGCTATCAAAATTATCTACCCGTTGATGAAAAAACACCCATTGTTAGTCTAAACGAAGGCAACACACCGTTATTTTTATTAGATAATTTAGCGCGTAAGATTGGATTTTTAGGGGAAATATGGGCAAAATTTGAGGGTTTAAATCCAACCGGATCGTTTAAAGACAGAGGCATGACCATGGCGGTTACTAAAGCCCATGAATTAGGAGCTAAAGCCATTATTTGCGCGTCAACAGGCAACACCTCTGCTTCAGCAGCTGCGTACGCGGCTAAAGCCGGTATGCGTTGTTTTGTATTAATTCCAGAAGGAAAAGTGGCGCACGGAAAATTAATTCAAGCAGTTATGTACGGAGCCACTATTATACAAATTGAAGGTAATTTTGATGTGGGTATGCGTCTTGTAAAAAAACTGGCTGAAACGGGTGAAGTGGTACTGGTAAATTCGGTCAATCCGTATCGACTGCAAGGGCAAAAAACGGCAAGTTTTGAGATTATGGATGATTTAGGAAAAGCGCCAGACTATCATTATTTACCCGTTGGAAACGCGGGTAATATTACCGCTCATTGGATGGGATATTGCGAGGCGGTGGGTCAACAAACCAAAAGCTGCGTTTACTGCAAAGAAGATTGTCAATTTCTACACACCAAAACAACGCAAACCTTACCTAAAATGGTGGGCTACCAAGCATCTGGTTCCGCACCGTTCACTGAAAAAAAATGGATCGATCAACCAGAAACGGTGGCAACCGCTATTCGCATTGGTCATCCTCAAAGTTGGGAATACGCGTGGAACGTTTGCAAGGAGTCAAACGGTTGGTTCGGAAGTTTGAGCGACGAAAATATCTTAAAGTACCAAAGACTGTTGGCGCAAACAGAAGGTATTTTTTGTGAGCCTGCTTCAGCCGTGTCTTTGGGGGGTGCTGTGGAAGATATTAAAGCTAAAAAAATACCCGAAAACAGCCAAATTGTTTGCACGCTGACTGGAAACGGCTTGAAGGATACTGAGTCTCCCTTAACCGCTATTCATTTAGAGGATAAAATTATTGGTATAAAAGGAGAGCATGTAGACCAATTTCAGACGCTTATTCGCTCTAAACTTTAATGAATAACAAGCTGCATTTTAAAAGTATTAATCCATTTAATGCCCAACTGTTAAAGGAGTTTGATAACTTTGATATTACGCAATTGGATGGTGTTTTAGAGGCAAGTTTTCAGCACGGTACGCTCTGGGCAACTGAAGATTTTTCGTACCGTCAAACCAAAATAAAACAATTGGGATCCTGCATATTAGAGAACAAATTTGAACTGGCGCATTTAATTGTAAGTGAGATGGGTAAGCCTATTAAACAAGCCATTATGGAGATTGAAAAATGCGTGCGCTGCTGTTTTTTTTACGCGCTTCACGGGCATGTTTTGTTGCAAAAAATCACTCAACCCAACGTTCACTTTAAGCCATTGGGTACTATTTTGGGCATTATGCCTTGGAACTATCCGTTGTGGCAGATTGTTCGATTTTGTGTTCCGGTTTTATTAATGGGTAACGCCGTGGTTGTGAAGCCTGCAACCAACACCCCTCAAGTGGCATTGCGTTTTAACGAATTAGTTCAACGTGTTTTAGGTAAAAAAGCACCTTATACAACGTGTTTGTTTTCGGTTCCTGATATTCAAGCGGTTATTTCGCATTCATTGGTTCATGGTGTTTCAATCACGGGCTCTTCTAGAGCAGGGAAACAGGTGGCTTCGTTGGCGGGTCAATACTTAAAAAAATGTATTTTAGAATTGGGTGGAAACGATCCGTTCATTGTGTGTGAAGATGCCCGCTTAGACAACGCCGTGGATATTGCCTGCCAATCCCGTTTACAAAACAATGGGCAAACTTGTATTGCCGCCAAACGTTTTTTAGTACACAAAAACAAGTACAATGAATTTTGTGAACGCATCTGCGAGCGTTTGAAGACGTTAAAAATAGGCAACCCAGAATCCACGGATATTAATATTGGTCCTCAGGCGCGTTTGGACTTAAAGCAGCATCTTACTCAGCAGGTTAAAAGTAGTTTACAACAAGGCGCAAAGTGTTTATTTTCAGTAGAGATTGATAAAAAATGGGACGGTGGTTTTTTTTATCCACCGACGGTTTTGCAAATTCAAGACACCAAAAACATCGCTATGAAAGAGGAATTGTTCGGACCTGTTTTTTCCATGTATTCTGTTGAAAGCGATGGACATGCGTTAGAGGTTGCCAACAACAGCCCTTATGGTTTGGGGGCAACCATCGTAACCTCTCAACAGCAAAGAGCAGATTGGCTAAAACAACGCTTACAGTTTGCAAATATTTCAATCAATCAAAAATTAAGTTCCGCCGTGCATCGTCCTTTTGGGGGCAGCAAAGGTTCTGGGTTTGGTCGTGAATTAGGATTGTTTGGTTTGTTGGAGTTTTGCAATGTGCAATCCGTGTGTGGGCGGATAACGTAATTTCATGAAGCGTGCTTGGTGTTTAAGCATCGGTGGTTTAGATGCCACAAGCGGCGCTGGTGTGTTGGCGGATCACCGTGTGTTGTCTCAATTAAAAATACCCCACTGTGTTTTAATGAGTGCAAATACACTGCAAAATACCGGTCGGCTGGAACGCGTTCAACCTGTTGATGTTTCTTGGATGAATCGGCAATACAAATTACTGCATCAAGACATCGGTTTACCTAAGGTTATAAAGGTTAGTCTGTTGCCCACCCAAGAGCATTTGCAATGGCTGTTGGCTCAAACAGCTTTGTTGAAGCACGCTATTATTCTTATTGACCCTATTATTCAAACCGGAAAACAACAACGATTAACGGATGTTTTTACGCCTGAAAGTAGCAATAAACTGTGGAAAATAGCCCATCTTATTACCCCTAATTATTGGGAAATGAACCATTTATTTGGTAGCGAAAAGGCCTTGCAAAATGCCATGAAAATTCATCAATTTATGACACTATTAACCGATCATCCAAATTCCAACAACGTTGTTGAACAGCGTTTGTGGGTAACCCATCAAAAAAAACATGTTTTTTCAAACGAAAGACTTGCTGGTCTTTATCATGGATCGGGTTGTAAATTGAGTGCGTATCTTATGGCTGGCTTCATGTTGGATTGGGAAATTATGAAAACCGTGGGCTGGGCTTTAAAGCAAACAATGTACGATTTAGCAAACAGTAAATGGGAAGGCGTGCATCAAATTATTCCAGATTAGTATTGATTTTTGAATTAAATCAGACTAATATAGTCTGGTATAAAAAAATAAGCATTCAATGAAAATATCGTCACGCAGTCATTACGCACTTATTGCACTTATAGAGTTGGCGCAAAAACCACATCAAACGATCTGTGTTCGGAAAATTGCTGAAAAACACAATTTATCGGTTGTGTTTTTAGAAAAAATATTTCAAACGTTGCGTTATCAAAACATTGTGAAATCGTTACGAGGTAAAGAAGGAGGCTATTTTTTAACCAGAGATTCCACCGAAATTACATTAAAAGAAGTATTAAAAGCCATGGGTGAAAATACTAGAATTAATCCGTGTGCGAATCAAGGTAAATGCTTGCAATCCAAGCAACAGTGTTCGGCGCACGTTTTTTTAAATTTTATTAGTGACAAATTAGAAGATTTATTCCGTAACTTAACGTTAAAAGACCTTCTAAGTCATCAATCATTAAACGTATTAATTTTGGAGAAATAGCATGTCTAAAATGCCTATTTATATGGACTATTCAGCAACCACACCGGTTGATGTGGACGTTAAAAATTGTATGATGAAATATCTGGATGTGAACGACATATTTGGTAATCCAGCATCGCGATCTCACGGTTTTGGCTGGCAAGCCGAACACGCCGTAGAGGAAGCTAGAAAAACGGTGGCTGGCGTCATTGGCGCTCATTCAAAAGAAATTATTTGGACATCTGGAGCCACAGAATCCAACAATTTAGCCATTTTGGGGTGCATGCAGTTTTACGCAAGCAAAGGCAAGCATCTTATTACATGCAAAACCGAACACAAAGCAGTTTTGGATCCGTGTAGACACTTGGAGCATTTGGGATACGACGTAACGTATTTGGATGTTCAGGAAGATGGTTTGGTGGATTTACAACACCTAAAAGACGCCATAAGAGACGACACTATTTTAGTTTCTATTATGCACGTCAACAATGAAATTGGTGTCATACAACCCGTTGAAAAAATAGCTAAAATATGCGAGGAAAAAGGTATTTTTTTTCACATGGATGCTGCGCAAAGTATTGGAAAAGTGACGATTGATGTTACTAAATACCCGGTGCATTTAATCTCTATGTCCGCCCACAAATCCTATGGACCTAAGGGTATTGGAGCGTTGTATGTGCGTAGAAAACCAAAAGTTCGTTTATCTCCCATGATGTTAGGTGGTGGGCACGAGCGTGGCTTACGTTCGGGTACGTTGCCAACGCATCAAATTGTGGGTATGGCTAAAGCCTTTGAAAAAGCCACTCAACTTTTAGAGGAAGAAAACAAGCGGTTTACGGCGCTAAAAGACCGTTTTCTGGAACAAATAAAACCATTAGAAGAAATTTATGTTAACGGCTCATTGGAGCAACGTGTGCCCAGTAATCTAAACATCAGTTTTAATTTTGTAGAGGGTGAATCGTTAATGATGGCCTTAAAGAATATTGCCGTTTCTTCGGGTTCAGCGTGTACGTCTGCAAGTTTAGAGCCTTCTTATGTGTTGCGTGCGTTAGGACGTTCAGACGAATTGGCTCACAGTTCCATTCGCTTTACATTTGGTAGGTTTACCACCGCCGAAGAAGTGGATTATGTGGCGAAATTATTGGTGGAAAAAGTCAACAAATTAAGAGCGCTTTCACCCTTGTGGGACATGCACAAAAGCGGTGTTGATTTGGATAGCTTTGAGTGGATAGAACATTAAAATAAAATAGAGGAAAATTAGCATGGCGTATAGCGATAAAGTAATTGATCATTATGAAAACCCAAGAAACGTTGGTGTATTGGATGAAAAGCAAGCAAACGTGGGGACGGGCATGGTGGGTGCTCCTGCGTGTGGTGATGTGATGCGTTTGCAAATTCAAGTTAGTCAAAAGGGTATTATTGAAGACGTAAAATTCAAAACGTACGGTTGTGGTTCAGCCATTGCTTCTAGTTCGCTTGCAACTCAGTGGCTTAAAGGTAAGACATTGAATGAAGCAAAAACCATTAAAAATACCGATATTGTAGAAGAATTGGCTTTGCCGCCTGTAAAAATTCACTGTTCTGTTTTGGCGGAAGACGCTATTAGAGCGGCCATTAGCGATTACGAAAAAAAATCCAATCAAGCGTAACAATAAGCATGCAAGCACTTAGTGAAGAAAACCGTCTTCATTTAACCAATGCCGCCAAGCTGCATATTCAAGATTCTATGAAGCAACGAGGCTCTGGGGTTGGTTTACGTTTGGGTGTACGCAGTAGCGGTTGTTCTGGGTTTGCTTATCTTATGGAGTACGCCGACACCTACGATAAAACATTAGATTACACCTTTAATTATGATCATTTTTTACTGGTAATTGATCAAAAAAGTTTACCGTATTTAAACGGCATGGAATTGGATTACGTTCAAGAAGGATTAAACGAAGGCTTTGTATTTAACAACCCCAACATAGACGCAACGTGTGGTTGCGGTGAAAGTTTTACGGTTAAATAGTGTGTAACAAAAAAACGCGTGTGTGAAAAATTATTTTTCTGTTTTTAGTATAAAGCCTACACTTCACTTGGATTGCAAACAATTGCGTGTAAAATACATGCGTTTGCAAGCGTTATGCAACGAAGACAAATCACTAGATGCCACGTTCGTGAACGAGGCGTACGGTACTTTAAAAGGTGCGTACCAACGCACGTTGCATTTTTTGGCATTGAGTGGATGGATACACAATGAGCATGAAAACTGCCACGACACCACGCTTTTAATGGAACAGATGAGCATACGAGAATCCATTGAAACCATTAAAAACAACAACGAACTTGAACCGTTAAAACAAAAAATAAACAAGCGTATTGATGGCATTCAAAGTAGCATAGAGGCGCTTTATAAGCAAAACGAACTTGAAGAAATTCGTCCGCTTTTGGTGCATTGGCGTTTTTTGGAAAAAGCCTTAGAACGCGCTCAACACATCAAGGCGCAGGTTGTATAATTAAAACCATCTGAAATGGTTGCAATTGTAATGTTGTGTTTTTACAGGTATCTGTGAAGCAGTACGGATTGTTTGGCGTTAAAGCAGCGTATTGTTCGGTGTTACTTGCACGACGTAAAAAACCGTCCTTTGATGTTATATTTTTAAACGACCGACCAAAGCACATTATTATGTTACTACAAATTCAAGACCCTAAAAAAAAGACTATAAAAAACACAGACATTCAAGGAATTTGTGGTATTGATTTGGGAACAACCAACTCATTAATCGCCGTCTTTAAAGACGGAAAGCCGCTCATACTACAAGACAAAAACAAGCGCGCTCTTTTGCCTTCTATTGTGTCCGTTGATGCAAATAGTATTGTGGTTGGAGACCGTAAATCCAAGCAAAAAGATGCCGTGGTTTTTAGGTCCATGAAACGCTTTATAGGCAAAAATTTGGATGGAGTGAGTCAGACGTTGTACAAGGTGGATTATGCAAAAGAGCACGAGGTTTTTTTTAAAACCCCCCAAGGAGAGTACTCCGCTGTTGATATATCCACGTGCATTCTTAAAGCACTAAAGCAGCGTTTTGAGCAAGCAATGAACCAGACGTTAACGCACGCGGTTATTACCGTACCAGCGCATTTTAACCACATTCAGCGAGAGCAGACTCATACTGCTGCAAGCAATTGTGGCATTGAGGTTTTGCGGCTGATTAACGAACCCACCGCAGCTGCCATTGCCTGTGGTTTGGGTGAAAAAATTTCTCAAAATTATCGCGTCGTCTTGGATTTAGGGGGAGGCACCTTTGACGTAACCCTGTTGTTTCAAGACGGCAAGCAGTTTTTGGTGCAAGCCACGGGTGGTGACAATTATCTAGGGGGAGACGATTTTGATCAATGCATATTAAACGACGTTTACGAGAATTTAAACGTCAACGCTCAAAGCGCTGGTGGGGTTTTGAATACAAATGAATTAATGCTGAACATTCAAGCAGCGCGCGAACAATTAAGCACGCAAGACCGGGTGAATTTAGAAATACCGTACACCCATCAACCCAAAACAACCATTCACCTCACACAAGCGCACTTTACAAAACTGGTGCAACCTTTGTTGAAAAAAATTCAAACAACGTGTTTAACGCTTTTAGCAGACGCCAATCTAGAGCCCGATGAAATTGATGCTGTTATTTTAGTGGGTGGTGCAACACGCATGCCTATTATACAAGAATGGGCGCAGCGTATTTTTCAGCAAACACCACAAACGCATTTTGACCCAGATTTAATGGTGGCGCAAGGTGCTGCAACTTGCGCGCATCAAATGGCGGTGGACTCACAACATTTTTTGCTTGTAGACGTTTTGCCGTTGTCTTTGGGGTTGGAAACAATGGGTCAATTGGTGGATAAAATTATTCATCGCAACAGCCCGCTACCCGTTAAAAAAGTAAAGCAGTTCACAACCTTTGCAGACCAGCAAACCGCACTTTCCATTCATGTGCTACAAGGCGAGCGTGAAATGGTGCAAGATTGCCATTCCATTGGGCGTTTTTCATTGAAAAATTTACCCGCTCAGCCTGCGGGTTTGGTTAAAGTGGATGTTTCGTTTGAGGTAGACAGAAGCGGAATTTTAACCGTTGAAGCCTATGTGGTGGGTGATGAAAAAACATTTTCAAGTATGCAGTTCAAGGTAGAGCAATCCAGCGATAACATTCATGCTATATTAGAAGACGCCATGAAAAACGGCGAGTACGACCTTCAAAAACGCCAATTAGCGCAATTACAACTAGAAGCACAACAAGTAACCGCAAGCACCGAGAAAATGACCAGCAGATACCCACAGTTATTAACCGCTAAACAAAAACAACGCATTGAAGACGCGCTGAATCATTTACAAGACACACGTGTTTTGAAAGATGCAAAGCGCCTAAAAGATGCATTAGCCACACTAGAAACCACAACCGATGCGTTTGCCAAAAAATGCATGGAAGACGGTTTCAGCGCCATACTATCCAATCAATCCATTGACGATATTAAATAAACCGTAAGGACTTAAACATGCCAAAAATTATTGTATTGCCCCATCAACAACTTTGCCCAGAAGGACAAGTGATTCATTGTGAACCTAAAACCACCATTTGCAACGCGTTACTTGCGGCTGGAATTGGTATTGAGCACGCGTGCGAAAAGTCGTGTGCGTGCACCACGTGCCATGTTTACATTCGCGAAGGTAGCTTAAAAAATCCACACGCAAGCGATGATGAAGAAGATTGCTTGGACAAAGCATGGGGGCTTGAAGTAAGCTCACGTTTAAGCTGTCAGGCACAGATTGGAACACAGGATATGGTGGTTGAGATACCAAAATACACATTAAATATGGTTAGTGAAAATCATTAATCTGTACGCGTGGTATAATATTTCTAGTCCCTTTTTATTTTACAAATATCTTTTCATTTGAAACCGCATTCCAAAAAACACTCTGAATACACTCAGTTAATCAGCACTTTACTCCGTAAAGAACCTCTTTTTTTTCGTTATATTTTAAAAAAATTAAACCTTGAATCCCCCAAAGAAAAATCGGATTTCAAATTGGTTTTAAAAAATATGGTGGAATCTCAAGCCCTTTATCAAAAATTGGACTTATACGTTCACCCAGATCACATTTACAGTGGGGTGGTTAGCAAGCACGAAAAAGGATTTGCGTTTTGTAAATGCGAGAATCGTGAAGAAGATATCTTTTTATCCGCCCAAGAGGCAGAGACATTATTTACGGGCGATATTGTGCGTGTGGCATCCATGAGCCCTAAAAATAAAAGGCGTGAATTTGGTGTGTTGCTGTTGATTGAGCAACGAAAAACACAACGCATGGTGGGTCGTGTTGTTTTGGAAGGTAAAAAAATATTGGTGCAAGAAGAAAGCGCATCGGGTGTTGTATCGTTTCCATTATTCACTTATGACGGTATAAAACATGCGCAATTAATTGAAGTGGATTTAGTATGGTCCAGTGATTGTGCCACCGCTCATGCTAAAAAACACCGTTTGTTGGATCATTTATCTTTTTTTGAGCAGCACACGCATTTAATGATTACCCAGTCTCAAGTACCGGTTTTTTTTCCTAAAAAATGTTTGTCGTTGTTGGATGATTTAGAAAAAGAACACCATCGCATTATTAACGATTCAGCGCGTTTAGATTTAACGCATTTGGATTTTTTTACCATAGATGGCGCCGATGCAAAAGATTTTGATGACGCCGTTTTTTGCGAACAATTGTCGCCAGATGTGTGGCATGTAATGGTTGCCATTGCAGACGTTTCAGCGTACGTAAAGCCCAACGACCCCATCGATTGTTCGGCTCAAACGCGTGGGAATTCTATTTATTTGGTGAACCAGGTCATTCCAATGTTGCCCGCTAAATTGTCAGACGATTGGTGTTCGTTAAAACCCAAAGAACGACGAGCGGTCATGGTGGCGGATATTTATTGGAATTCAAGCACCGGTAAGATGGATCGGTTTTCATTCAAAGAAGCCATTATTTACTCCAAACAGCGGTTTACTTATGAACAAGTAGAGCATTTTTTGCAAACGGGAGAGCAGCATTTTGGATTTAAAGAGCGTTTGCAGGCATTGCAAGACTTGCATGGTAAATTACGAGCATTTCGTCAACGCAGAGGTGTGTTTGACATACAAAGTATGGATTTAAACGTTCAGATTGAACCAAAAACTCAACGGGTTGATTTAAGCGTGTGTAAAAATTTATTGGCTCATCAGGTTATTGAAGAATGCATGTTGTTAGCGAACGTATGCGCTGCCGAGTATTTGTTAGACGGCTTGGGAATATACCGCGTGCATGCCCCGCCTTCGCAAGAAGCCATTACTCGCTTAGCAGCACACGCTAGTAGTATGGGTATTAAGGGTTTAACCTTTACGCATTTGGAAGATTTTCAGCGTTTTATTAACGCCACTTGTGAGCAAGAAAAGTATGCTAAAGTTGGTCAATTGTTTGTTTTGCAAGCCATGCAAAGAGCCTTGTATTCTAGGGAAAATAGCGGTCATTTTGGTTTAAATTTTTCGCACTACACACACTTCACATCGCCCATTCGTCGTTATCCAGATTTATTGGTGCATCGGTTGTTAAAAGCAAAAATGAACGCAAAGAAACACGCATTCCCTGTATCAAAAAAACAGTTGGACGAATGGGCGGCGCACTGCTCTCAAACCGAACGCGTTGCTAACCAATTGTCGTGGAAACAAGAGGCATTTTTTGAATGCGTGTGCATGGATCAAGCCGACACACGGCAACCCTTAGACGCTGTGGTGGTAGGCACACATGCTGATAATGTGTTTATTCAATTGTCTGAACCTTTGGTGCGCGGTACTTTAAAAATAGGGCATCACAGTCCTAAATTGAGTATTGGTGATTGTTTGCAAGTTACGTATAGTCGTATTGATTGGTCGCGGTACCGCATTTTATTTAAAACATAATTACTCTTATTGTTGTTTTGTATGTGTGGAATTTTAGGTATTGTTTCTCGTTCCCCTGTTGTTGAACGTTTGTTGTTGGGTCTAAAGCGTTTGGAGTACCGAGGTTACGATTCAGCGGGTCTGGTTTTAGAAGACGAATTAGGCTGTTTTTTTCGTCAGCGTGTGTGCGGTAAAATTCAGGCTTTGTCTGAAAGTATTAATATTGATTCGCACACCCAATGCATGGGTATTTCTCATACACGTTGGGCAACACACGGAAAACCAAACCAAGAGAACGCGCACCCGCACCAGTACAAGCAATCTATGGCTATGGTGCACAATGGCATTATAGAAAACGCCCAATCTTTACTAAAAAATTATAATTACGCTTACGAATCCGAAACGGATACGGAGCGTTTTTTGGTTTATTTTGCGTGGCTTTACGAGCAAAAAAAGAACGATATACCCGCAACCATCGACGCTGTTTTTGAAAATTGCATAGGGCAGTACGCTGCTTTGATTGTTTTTAAAGACAAACCAAACCATATTTTAGGTCTTGCCAAAGACAGTGCATTAATTTTGGGAATAGGAAAAGAGGGCGATTATTACGTGTCGTCCGATGTTTTTGCCATTGAATCTTGGATTACGGGTTTTGTCGTGATTGAAAGCGGTCATTACGTGTGCGTTAATGAAACGGGTTATGCCATTTACAATGCGAAGCACAAGCGGGTTCAACCTATTATTCAAACCTTGGATACGCCTGTTTATCTGGATAAGACGCACCAATACGCCCATTACATGGAAAAAGAAATTCTGGAGCAGGCGGCTGTAATTCAACACCTTTCAAACTGGGTGGCACCAAAGAATACCTTGCGTGTGAATGCGTTTTCCAGTGTGTTTCAAAAGCGCTTGTTGTTGTGTCGGCGTATTTTTATTATAGCGTGTGGCAGTAGTTACCACGCCGGTTGTTTTATTAAATGCGAGTTAGAACGTTTGTTAAACGTTGCGGTGGAGGTTGTATTTTCCAGTCAATTTAACGATGCACCCAGCCGAATTGATGAAAACTCTTTGTGTATTTTTATTTCCCAGTCGGGTGAAACCGCAGACACATTGTTGGCCGTTCGTCATTGTTGCGCCCTTGAAAAAACACCATTAATGTTAGGTATTACCAACGTAAAAGAAAGCGCATTGGTGCGCTTGGTGGATGAAACGTTACTCATGCAAACGGGCAAAGAAATTGGTGTGGCCGCAACCAAAACATTTTTGGCGCAATTGTTTTTACTGTTGTTTTGCGCCCATGCGTTTTCCTCCATTAGGCAGCAACTAAGCACGGAAACACAACGCGTATACTTTGCCTTTTTAAGACAAGGTTGGAGCGATTTAAACAACACCCACGTTTGGCGCGAAAACATTAAAAGCTGGGCAAAATACATGGTATCTAGACGCTACATTTTGTTGCTGGCTCGTGCAAACTTGTACCCTATTATTCTAGAGGGTGCGTTAAAAATAAAAGAAATAACGTACATACCCACAGAAGCGTACTTAGCGGGTGAATTAAAGCACGGTTCGTTGGCGTTGGTGGAAAAAGGTGTACCTGCGTTGTGTTTAGTGGATCAGAACAACGCATTAAAAATGCTTGCCAACATGCGTGAAATTGAAAGCAGAGGCGCTTGTGTTTACAGTATTCACGATGCCGCTCTTAATATAAATTCCAACAACTACCATCGTTGCATTGCCTTAAAACTAACGCACCCTTACAGCATGAATTTTTGCAGCACCGTTTTGTTGCAGTGGTTGGCCTACGAATGCTCTGTTTTGTTGAACCTGAACCCCGACCAACCTAGAAATTTAGCAAAATCCGTTACCGTGGGGTAGGTTGGTGGTAATTTACAAAACCATAAAAATATGTCCATAATGTAAAAAACACATTTTAGTGCCGCTAAAAAAACCAATTAGAATGATTGGTGTGCGCGAGGCAGAAAAAAATTTATTTCAATTACATCCTAAACAGGAAAGTTCTTTATGGCTACAAAAACAAGAAACGGCGCTAACTTAGGGTTTGAGGCAACACTGTTTCTGGCTGCTGACAAGTTGCGCGGCAGTATGGACGCAAGTGAATACAAGCACGTTGTGCTGGGTCTGGTGTTTCTCAAATACATCTCTGATGCATTCAATACCCTCTTTAAGAAGCTGCAAGCGGATGAATACGCAGATGAAGAAGACGCAGACGAGTACTTAGCAAAACGTACCTTTTGGGTGCCAAAAGAAGCGCGCTGGGGGCATCTGCAGGCCAACGCAAAACAACCCACCATCGGCAAGCTGGTTGATGACGCCATGCTTGCCATTGAGAAATCCAACACCAGCCTCAAAGGTGTGCTGCCCACCAACTATGCACGTGAAGCGCTTAATAAACAGATGTTGGGTGAGCTGATAGATCTAATCAGCACCATTGGCATGAATGAGGAAAGCGACACGTCTAAAGATATTTTAGGCCGTGTTTATGAGTATTTCTTAGGTGGTTTTGCGGGTGCTGAAGGCAAGCGGGGAGGAGAGTTCTACACCCCGCGTTCAGTGGTGCAGGTGCTTACCGAAATGTTAGAGCCTTACAAGGGTCGGGTTTACGACCCATGCTGCGGTTCAGGCGGTATGTTTGTTCAATCAGAAAAGTTTGTTTCTGAACATGGTGGGCGCATTGGTGATATACGCGTCTACGGGCAAGAGAGGAACAACACCACATGGCGGCTTGCCAAAATGAACATGGCCGTGCGCGGTATTGATGCAGACATCAAATGGAACAACGAAGGCAGCTTTCACAAAGACGAGCTGGCCGATCGAAAAGCCGACTTCATCCTCGCTAATCCCCCATTCAACATCAGCGATTGGGGCGGAGATAGGCTGCGTGAGGATGTGCGCTGGAAATACGGCACGCCACCTGTTGGAAACGCCAACTATGCGTGGCTGCAACACATCATTCATCATCTAGCGCCTAATGGTACAGCTGGTGTGGTGCTAGCCAACGGCTCTATGTCTTCAAATACAAGCGGTGAAGGCGATATTCGCCAAAGCCTTGTTGAAAATGATTTGGTGGATTGCATGGTCGCACTTCCGGGCGCTTTGTTCTACTCAACAACCATACCGGCTTGCCTCTGGTTTCTAGCCAAAAATAAAAACACGGAAGGCTTTAGAAACCGCAAAGGTGAAGTGTTGTTTATTGATGCCCGAAAATTGGGCGCATTGGTCGACCGTACGCGGCGTGAATTGAATGATGAGGATATCGTAAAAATATCAGACACCTACCATGCATGGCGGGGTGAGGAACACGCAATACAGCGGCGTGGCGGGTATGAAGATATTGCTGGCTTTTGCTATTCAGCAAGTTTAGAAGACATCAAAAAACATGGGTATGTGCTCACGCCTGGTAGATTTGTTGGTTCTGAAGATGAGATAGATGACGGGGTGCTGTTTGAGGAGAAGTTTGAGGCTTTGAAAATAAAACTTTCAGAGCAGTTCGATGAAGGCAAACAATTAGAAAATTTAATCTCAAGTACACTCTCACAAATGGTTGAGGAGTAAGATTTGAATAACCTCAAACTCTTCGATGTAGTAGAAGTCATAGGCGGAGGAACTCCCAAGCGGAATGTCGCTGATTATTGGAATGGGGGCATCGATTGGCTTTCAGTTAAAGATTTTAATACCAATGGGCGCTATGTTCATTCTGCTATTGAAAAAATTAGCGCATTAGGTTTAAAAAAAAGTAGTACAAAAATGCTTGCTGCAGGAGACCTGATTATATCTGCGCGGGGAACTGTAGGCGCTTTAGCTCAACTCACTAAGCCAATGGCGTTCAACCAATCTTGTTATGGTATTAGGGGCAAAGAGAATTTAGATAATAATTTCTTGTATTATTATCTAAAAACAAAAATCACTGAGCTTAAGAAAAATTCACATGGTGCCGTATTTGACACTATAACGACAAACACCTTCAAAATCCTATCCGTAAACCTACCCCCACTTGAAGAACAAAAAGCCATTGCCTCTGTACTCGGCGCACTCGATGACAAGATCGAAAACAACCGCCGAATGAATGAAACGTTGGAAGAAATGGCGCGGGCGATTTTCAAAAGCTGGTTTGTGGATTTCGACCCTGTTCATGCAAAGGCCGCTGGTAATGCGCCAGCGCATATGGATGCTGATACTGCGGCATTGTTTCCAAGCTCCTTTGGTGATGATGGTTTGCCGGTCGGGTGGGTCAACAGACCATTAGACGAAATTGCAGACTTCTTAAATGGCGCCGCCATGCAAAAATTCCCTGCTGAAGGGAGTGAGTTTTTACCTGTGATTAAAATTGCCGAATTACGAAATGGTATTTCATCAAACACTAACCGTGCGTCATCCAATACACCCGAAAAATATATAATTTCTGATGGAGACATTCTTTTTTCCTGGTCTGGTAGTTTGATGCAAAAAGTCTGGACGGAAGGAAAAGGGGCGCTCAATCAACACCTTTTCAAAGTCACATCTGACCAATATCAAACATGGTTTTTCTACTATTGGGTTGATCACCACATGAAGTGGTTTCAGAGCATAGCGGCGTCAAAAGCAACTACAATGGGTCACATTCAACGGAAGCACCTAACAGAAGCCGAAGCAGTGGTGCCAGATCAGCCTGTAATGGGCAGTGCTTCGAAAGCAATTGGCCCATTGCTGGAAAAACAAACGCAGAATTCAATTGAAAACCAAACCCTCGCCGAATTACGCGACACCCTTTTACCAAAACTAATGTCCGGTGAAATCCGTGTGTCTGACGCCGAACGTGAAGTGGAGGCTGCTGTATGAGCGGTAAGTTTACTGAAGACCATGTCGAGCAGGCCTGCTTAGACTGGCTAGAAGCGTTGGGCTATGGCGTGCTGCATGGGCCAGATATCTCACCAGATGGCCATGCACCCGAACGTGCGGCTTACGATTCCACTATCCTAATTGAGAGATTCAAAACAGCCTTTCACGCGATCAATCCGCATTTAAGCGCGGATGCTTGCGACTATGCTTTACGCAAACTGCAACAAACGGATTTCCCAAGTTTGGTAGAAGAGAATCGCCGCCTGCATCAATTGATGGTTGATGGTGTGGATGTGGACATCACACGTGATGATGGCACCATTGGCGGTGAAATAGCCAAGCTGATTGATTTTGAAAACCCCGAAAACAACGACTGGGTAGCGGTGAATCAGTTCACTGTAATTGAAGCAGGACACAATCGCAGGCCAGACGTGGTTGTGTTCGTTAATGGTTTACCACTTGTTGTGATCGAGCTTAAAAATCCTGTCGATGAAAACGCCACCATTGATGACGCCTACAATCAGCTGCAAACCTATAAAGATGAAATCCCCAGTCTATTTCGCACTAACGCGCTGCTGGTCACTTCAGACGGCTTGCTCGCACGTGTTGGCTCTTTAACTGCCAACAGCGAACGTTTTATGGCTTGGCGCACGGTTGATGGTGAAAAAATTGCACGAAAGGGTGTGCCGGAATTAGAAACGCTGATCAACGGGGTGTTCGATAAAGCGCGCCTGTTGTCGCTTTTACGCGGCTTTATGGTGTTTGAGAACACAGGTAGCGATCTGATTAAAAAGATTGCAGGCTATCACCAATTCCATGCCGTGCACAAAGCAGTGCGGTGCACCATCAATGCCACAGACGATAGCGGAGATAACCGAGTGGGTGTTATCTGGCACACACAAGGCTCTGGCAAAAGTCTGTTGATGGCTTTCTATGCGGGTGAAGTTATTGCGCATGCGCAAATGGCCAATCCAACGCTTGTTGTACTCACAGATCGCAAGGATTTGGACGACCAGCTGTTTGCAACATTTGCAGGCTGTAAAGACCTTATTAGGCAAACGCCTGTGCAGGCCAAAGACAGAGAGGATTTGAAAAAACGGCTGGCTGTGACTTCAGGTGGCGTTATTTTCACCACCATTCAAAAATTTGCACCTGAACAAGGTGAAAGCAAATATCCAATGCTGACCAATCGACGCAATGTGGTTGTGATTGCCGATGAAGCACACCGCAGCCAATATGGATTTAAAGCAAAAGTAGCCAGCGATAGTGGGGAGGTTTCTTACGGGTTTGCCAAGCATTTGCGCGATGCTATTCCCAATGCCTCGTTCATAGGCTTTACAGGCACACCCATTGAAGCCAACGATGTAAATACGCCTGCAGTGTTTGGCAATTACATTGATATTTACGATATTCAGCGTGGCGTCGAAGATTGTGCAACGGTTCCAATCTATTATGAAAGCAGGCTTGCTCGTATTGAATTAGACGAAGACGAAATCGCCAAAATTGATGAAGAGATTGATGACCTTGCAGATGACGGTGACCTTGCAGAAACAGAAAAGAAGAAGGGTAAGTGGTCTCGCGTTGAAGCGCTGGTTGGTGCGGAAGACAGATTAAAAATGGTTGCTGCTGATTTAGTAGACCACTTTGAAGCGCGTGTTAATGCAATGGACGGCAAGGCAATGATTGTGTGCATGAGCCGCCGTATTTGTATTGGTCTATACGATGCAATTACGGCTATTCGGCCCGATTGGCACAGCACCGATGATGACAAGGGCAAAATTAAAGTAGTGATGACAGGCTCTGCTTCAGATCCTAAAGACTGGCAACAACACATTGGCAATAAGACCAGACGTGATTTGTTAGCGAAGCGTGCAAAAAAGTCAGATGATGAACTGAAAATTGTGATTGTTCGGGATATGTGGCTAACGGGATTTGATGTACCATCCGTGCACACAATGTACGTAGACAGACCTATGAGAGGGCACGGGCTGATGCAAGCAATTGCCCGTGTGAACCGTGTGTTTAAAGACAAACCCGGTGGCTTGATTGTTGACTACATCGGTATTGCACAAAATCTTAAAAACGCGTTGAGCAACTACTCAGGTGAGGATAGAGGCAAAACAGGTATTGACCAAGCCGAAGCCATTGCTGTGATGTTGGAAAAATATGAAGTCGTCAAAGATATGTTCTTTGGCTTTGACTACTTGGCTGGTTTAAAAGGCGAAGCAAAAGACCGCTTGGTTGTGATGGCTGGTGCAATGGAATGGATACTCGAAGCACAGCGTAAAGCCGCAGAAAAAGAATCCTCTGATAAGGACAAAAAGCAGGCGCATAAGCGTTACTCAGACGCAGTACTGAACTTAAGCAAAGCCTTTGCTCTTGCGGCATCCAGTGATGATGCCAAAGTGATACGCGATGAGGTTGGTTTTTTCCAAGCCATCCGTGCGGCACTGGTTAAAAGCGTAGGCACAAAGAAAAAGACCAAAGATAACGATCTAGCTGTGCAGCAGATCATCAGCCGATCTGTTGTTTCAACTGAAATTATCGATATCCTGCAGGCCGCAGGATTGCAGTCGCAAGACATATCCATACTTTCTGATGAGTTTCTTGCTGAAATACAGGGGATGGAAAAAAAGAATCTTGCGCTTGAAGCGTTAAAGAAGCTGATTAATGGTGAAATAAAATCAAAGCTGAGTTCGCGCGTTGTTAAAACCAAGGCTTTTTCTAAAAGGCTGACTGAATCCATCAATCGCTATCACACCAATGCACTAACAACAGCACAGGTGCTTGAAGAGCTGATGGCCCTGGCAAAAGAGATGCGTGCAGAGATAGAGCAATGTGGTAAGGATGGCTTATCTGAAGATGAGGTAGCATTTTACGAAGCTCTATCGGAGAATGACAGTGCCGTTGATGTGATGGGCGATGCAAGGCTCAAAGGAATTGCAAGTGAATTGCTACAATCGGTGCGTTCCAATGCAACAATAGACTGGTGGGACCATGCTATGGCACGTGCCAAAATACGTGTTGCTGTAAAACGCATACTTAAAAAATATGGCTATCCACCTGATTTACAAGCGGAAGCCATCCAAACCGTTTTACAACAGGCCGAAGCATTTTCAAAAAAATGGGCTGTGTATTAGATTCTGGTTTAAAAAGAGCGAATGGGTGTCTGCGAGTTGTTTACAGCTTCATGGGTATCATACGCTGTTGTGCGTTATTAAGAAAACGAAGTGCCATTTTAGAACACACAAGAATATTTAAATTAACACCCTTTGTATTTCTTACGAACGCATTCAGCCGCACGTTTCTGTGCCTCTTCTATTTGAGAAGGTGTCATTTTTTTTGCAATTTTGTTTCGTGTTTTAAGCGCGTCATTGTCCCCATTGGATGCTGCAATGTTCAGCCACATGTGGGAATAAATATAGTTTTGTAAAACACTTTGTCCCGATTCGTACAGCAGACCTAAATTAAATTGAGCGTTAAAATTCCCTTGCTCTGCAGCACGCGTGTACCACTTGGCTGCGGTCTTGTAATTTTGTAAAACACCTTGTCCCGATGCATACAGCCCACCTAAAGCAAATTGGGCAAGGGCATGTCCTTGCTCTGCAGCACGCGTGTACCACTTGGCTGCGGTTTCGTCATTTTGTAAAACACCTTGTCCCGATTCGTACAGCAGACCTAAAGAAAATTGGGCGTCGCTGTTTCCGTCTTCAGCAAGAGGCAGCCATTCTTTAATTGCCATTGTGTAATCTTGCTTTTTAAAAGCGTCCAAGCCTTTTTGGTAATCGTTCCCCCATGCCGTATTGGTAAAAAAAATGAGGGTAATTAGGAGGGTTGCAAGTGGCTTTTTTATATTAAAATTGCACGGATGAATGATCATTGAAAGTTGTTTCATAAAGTATTGGAACTTGTAATTTTAGTTAAAATTTAGGGTGTTGTGGGTTTTTTTTCAACGGGATTGTTGTTTAGAGCATTCCAAAGGCACCACGACGCAACCGATTTGAAAGGGTGCCAGCGTTCAGAAATGTCTTGTATTGTTTGGGTGTCTTTGCCATCAATGTTGTAAAGCGTTGCTATAGAACGGCGTATACCGGCATCGTTTATTGGAAAAACATTCATTCTTTTTAGGCAAAAAATTAAAAACATTTGAGCGGTCCAAACACCAATACCGTCTAGTGAAGTCAATTTTTTAATCGCTTCATTGTCTTCTAGTGGGTCTAATTTGGAAAGATGCAGTGTATTGTTTGCATAACGTGTGGATAAGTTTTTCAAGTAGCGGTGTTTTTGCTTGGATAAACCCAATGCTCTGGATTTTTCTTCCGTAAGGTTGTGCAACATTTCCATAAGAGACGAATGTTTTTTGGTTTTTTCCAATAACTTAGACCAAATAGAGTAAGCAGCATGCGTGGACAGCTGTTGCCCAACAATACTACGGGACAATTTGCAAAATAAATACGTCTCGTCTAAATTTTTTGCATCAAACAAAGGGCACTTTAGGTGACGGGTGATTATTTTTTTTTAAACAGGCATCTTGGTTTGTTAAATGCTTGAAAATAGACCGTTCATCGTGTGGTGTATGGGGCATTTGAATTCAATTTTTTGTTTAAAAATATTTGTATGATAGGGCGGTTGGGTTTCTACGTTGCAAAAAATGACCGAATCTTTCTATTTTAGCACAGGCGGAATTTTGAAATTCATTCATTAACATGAAAACGTACAGCGCAAAGGTATTCAAAAAAATGTGTGGCGTTTCATAAAAAAATAGTAGATAGTGTGTTTACAAAATTTAGACATTCGGCATGAACGTTTTTCATTGTATTCAAGAGTATAAAGCACACAAACAGCAACACATAGGTCCGGTGCATTACGTGCCTACTATGGGCGGGTTGCATGCGGGACATTTGTCGTTGGTAAAGTTGGCGCAAACGAATAACGCACAGGTTGTGGTGGGTATTTTTGTGAATCCGTTGCAGTTTAATAATTCAAACGACTTTGAAACGTACCCCGTAACGTTAAAGCAAGATTTACAAGCACTGGAGCACGCGGGTGTGAACCACGTTATTTTACCTACCGTTTTAGACGTTTACCCGCATGGAGTACAAGGCGCTTTAAAGCTACTACAACTTCCCGAGTTTTTTCAAAAATTTTGTGGCATGTATCGTCCTGGGCATTTTGAAGGTGTTGCCGGTGTTTTGTTGCGTTTTTTTATGTTGCTTGAACTGGATGCGGTGTTTGTGGGTAAAAAAGATTATCAGCAATGGTGTTTGGTTGTTTATTTGATTAAAGATTTTTCGTTACCCATTAAGGTGTTTGGCGGTGAAACCGTGCGAGATAAAGATGGATTAGCGTTAAGTACTAGAAATAAAAATTTAAGTGCAAAACAACGCTGTATAGCTAAAAATTTGCATCAAATCATGCGGGAAGTTACAACACAATGGACGCTAGAATCTAGTGAAAACGTTTTGAATGTTTGCAAACAAAAATTGTCTGCAAACGGATTTGTAGTGGATTACTTTGATGTGGTTTTACCCAAGCAATACAAGGGGGTAATTTTACACCCTAATAAACGCTTGTTATTGGCTGCGGCTCATTTAGGGGCGGTGCGTTTAATTGATAATTTGGTTTTTTAGTGCGTGGCTTTGGGGCTGATTAAAATACCCAATTCATACAACCCTATTAATGGCAATGCCATTAAGGTTTGTGAAAAAATATCCGGCGGAGTAATTAGCATGGATAGCACAAAGCAAATCAACACAAAGTATTTTCTGTTTTTTTGAAACTGTTTGCGATTTAAAAGACCAAACCGAACCATCATGTTCATAAAAATAGGCAGTAAAAAAAATAAGCCAAAAATGAGCATAGAGGTCAACATTAGGCTTAAGTAAGCGCTAATGTCCAAGGTAAATAGTATATTTTCAGGAAGCACCCATTGGTTAAAATGAATTAAAATGGGCGTGGTCACAAAGTAAGAAAACAACCCGCCAGCGTAAAAAAGAAATAGACCCAGTAGCAGTAATTTTCCGGCTGTTTTTTTTTCTTTTGTGTACAAGCTGGGTTGAATAAAACGCCAAATTTGAAAAAATATATGAGGAATATTTAACGCGAATGCAATAAATAGTACGGCTTGCAACATGGTGGTAATGGGAGAAAGTGGTTTAATAGCCACCAGATAAAAGGTGTTGTTTGTTTTTAGGGTATGAGTTAGCAGTTTATAACACGCATCCATCCATGGAGTCAGCGCAACGATGCTTACAAGAACACCGATTACGCAATACAAAACGTGTTTTCTTAAGACGGGTAGGTGTTGCGGTTTAATGGGTGTCTTTGTCATTGGGTGCAGGAGTATCAAGCGTGTTTTTGGACTCTATTAAGGGTTGCTGAATGCTTTGTTTCATGCGTTCAACGTGTTGAGTGTAGTGGTTTTTTTTAAACATTAAAAACGATAATGCGTCGTTGTGTTCGGTACTGTTTTGTAAATGCTGCCAGTAATCTTTTAGCAATTTTTGTGTGTTTGCAATCCAGTGTAAAAAAAATTTAATATCGGCGGGCTTAAAAAACAGTAAACCCAATAAGCCAATTACCAATAGTTCCGACCAACCTATATTCATGTTAATGCGGCGCGAAATGGTTTATTTTTCAGAATTGTTTTTATCTTCATTTTTAACAGCTTTGCTAAAGTCTTTAATGGAATGACCTAAATCTTTACCCAGATTTCGTAAGCGTTTTCCACCAAAAAAAACAACAATTAATACCAAAACAATACCAATTTGCCAAATACTAATACCACCAAAACCCATGTTATTCCTCCGTTCTTTGTTGATGACGATTGTTTAAAGTTGTGAGCACTTCATCAAGAGAAACATCTTTATAATTCATCATAACCAGTAGATGAAATAGCAAGTCCGATAATTCTTCCACCAAGTCGCTTTTTTTTTGTGAGCTTGCAGCGTACAAAACTTCAAAACACTCTTCGTGTACTTTTTTTAGCACCTTTTCTTCACCGCTGTTTAGCAGTTTTGCAACGTATGAGGCGTCTGAATTTTCCACCTTCCGTTGTTGAATGATTTTGTAAAGATCTGATAAAGTGAATGAATTCATAACTAATTTAAATGGGTTCGGGTTCTATACGAACAGGTATGCCTGCTTTGTGCATGGCTATTTTAACATCCATAATACTATTTAGTTTAAAATGAAATAAGCTTGCAGCCAACAGTGCATCGGCTTTTCCGCTTTGAACTCCTTCAATGAAGTGTTCAATCTTTCCAACGCCACCGCTTGCAATAACTGGGATATGCGTGCAGCCGCTAATTAAAGAGGTAAGCGTGCATTCAAATCCTTGTTGAGTACCGTCGTTATCCATGCTGGTTAGTAAAATTTCCCCCGCGCCCAATCCTTCTGCTTTTTTTGCCCAATCTACGGCATTAAGAGAGGTCATTTTACGACCACCGTGCGTGTAAACCATGTATTGGTTGTTGTATTTTTTTACATCAATTGCCACCACAATGCATTGCGAACCAAAGCGTTTACTGGCATCTTCAATAAGTTGTGGGTTTTGAATAGCACCGCTGTTAATGGAGACTTTATCCGCCCCGTGATTTAATAAATTTTCAATATCTTGGAGGGTGTTAATGCCCCCACCAACGGTAATAGGAACAAACGTTTTGTCTGTAATTTTGCTAATCAATTTTAAAGTGGTTGAGCGAGATTCTAAGGTCGCGGTGATGTCTAAAATGGTAATTTCATCGGCGCCGTTTTCGGAATAAAAATGGCTAATTTCAACGGGGTCACCCGCGTCTTTTAAATTGAGAAAGTTCGTTCCTTTAACAATGCGTCCATTTTTAATATCCAGACATGGAATAATGCGCTTAGCCAGCATGTTGCTTTAGGTACGGTTGGGCTTTAGAAAGATCAATGGTTTTTTCATAAATGGCTCGTCCTACAATTACCGCTTCAATGTTTTGGCAACCCAGTTCATTTAAACGCTCCACGTCTTTTAGGTTAGAAACACCTCCAGAGGCAATAATGGGGTAAGACGTCATGTATGCTAATTTTTGCGTGCTGGTTAGACTGGGTCCTTGCATCATACCGTCTTTGGAAATATCCGTGTGCAGAATAGCGGCCAATGGCGTGTTGTTGGTATTCAATTTTTTCATAAACGACTCAATGGTAACGTTACTGGTTGTTTGCCAGCCTTGAATTGCAATGTATTCGTCGTGCGTATCTAAACTTAAAATAACCCGATGAGGGTGCGTATCGCAAAGATTAAGTAAAAATTGAATATTTTGAATGGCTTGTGTGCCCACAATAATATATTTGGCACCTGCATTTAAATACGCATTTGCTGTGTTTTGATCTCGAATACCACCACCAATTTGTATTTCAACGTCGGGTAGTGCCATTAAAATATCTTCAATAATTTTTTGGTGCACGGGAAGACCATCTTTTGCGCCATTTAGGTCTACAATATGCAGTCTTTGAATGCCATAGGATGCAAAGTTTTTGGCTTGCTCCACGGGTGTTTGAGAAAAAATTTTTGATTGCTTGAAGTCGCCTTGTTTTAGGCGAACGCATTTACCATTTTGTAAATCAATAGCAGGAATAATAATCATTTTTTTAGGTTGAAAGGGTTAAAAAATTATATAAAAATTGCAAGCCAACGCGGTGGCTTTTTTCTGGATGAAATTGGCACGCCACTAAATTGTACGCTGCAAAGACACTAGACCATTTTTGAGTGTACGTGGTGCAACCAAGCACTTGATCGTCTTGTGTTTTGCTGGGATGGTAGCTGTGCGCGTAGTAAAAATGACTGCGATCGGGAATTTTATTCCAAATGGCGTGTTTTTGCGTTTGAGTTACTTCGTTCCAGCCCATATGGGGGACTTTGTTAAATTCGTTGGGAATTTTTTTTGAAAAGCCGGTTAATAGCCCCATGGTCTGGTGTTGCGTGTCTTCTTCAGAGTAGTTTAAGAGCAATTGCAAACCAACGCAAATTGCTAAAACGGGTTGATGGTTCAAAATGTATTGCCGAATGGGTTGAATTAATTGCGCGTGATTTAAAAAATGCATGCACGCGTTAATTTGACCTTGTCCAGGTAGAATAAGTGTATCGGTTTTTTTTAAGTCATTTTCGCATTGCACAAGGGATATTTTAAGATTAGATGCAACGCGTAGCAGTGCGTTGCGAATGCTTGCGGTGTTTCCACCCGGGTAATCAAGAATACCAACCTTATTGTTCATGATTGTTATAAAACGCCTTTGGTTGACGCAATGTGCTGGGTTTCAATGGTCGCAGCTTTCCTTAATGCCAGTGCAAAACTTTTAAACAGACTTTCTGCTTGATGGTGAGCGTTTTGACCGCGTATTTGATCCAAGTGTAAGGTAACATTAGCGTGGTTCACGAAACCTTGAAAAAACTCGCGTATTAAATCTGTATCAAACGTTCCAATTCTAGCGCGCGTAAACGCGCAGTTATAAAACAAGCCTGGTCTTCCCGAAAGGTCAATCACGCTTCTGGATAACGATTCGTCCAATGGGGCATAAGCGTGTCCGTAACGCGCCATACCTTTTTTATCTCCGATGGCTTGGGAAATGGCTTTTCCAAATGTAATGCCAATGTCTTCCACCAGATGATGATCATCAATATGCACATCACCTTTTGCGTGCAGTTGAATGGACATTTGCCCGTGTGTTACCAGCTGTTGAAGCATGTGGTTTAAGAAGTGAACGGGGGTGTCCAGTGTTGAGGGTGTTTGTAAGTCTGCAAAAATAACGGATAGCTCAATTTGCGTTTCTTTGGTGGTTCGTGAGTAGCTTCCAGCGTGTTTGCTCATTTTTTTAAACGGTAATTTGATGGTTGTGGTTGGTATTTTAACATTAAAGTGTCTTTTGGTAATGTTAAATGATGTTTTTTAGTGAAGCCAGTTTATTAATTTGTTCTTCTTTCATAAGCGGTATAATAATGGCATCTAGATCGCCTCCTAAAACACCATTGAGTTGATGAATGGTTAGCTTAATGCGGTGATCGGTAATTCGTGCTTGTGGAAAATTGTAGGTTCTTATTTTTTCAGAACGATCGCCACTACCCACCATTTCTTTGCGCGTTTGATCGTGCGAATTTTTAATGATTTGTTGTTCTTGATCCACTAATTTACTGGCTAAAAGCGCCATGGCTTTGGCTTTATTTTTATGCTGGGAGCGTTCCTCTTGGCATTCAACGGAAATATTTTTGGGTAAATAGGTAATGCGAACCGCCGAATCGGTTTTATTAACGTGCTGACCGCCTGCTCCACTGGCCTTGAAGGTATCTACTCTTAGATCTTTTGGGTTTAGATCTATAGATTCAACTTGCTCTAGTTCTGGTAAAATAGCAACGGTGCATGCGGAGGTATGAATGCGCCCTTGCGATTCGGTTTGAGGAATACGTTGCACGCGATGTGCACCAGATTCAAATTTTAATTTGGAATACACCTGATTACCGTGAATATTGATCACAACGCTTTTATAGCCATTTTGGTCTGAAGGTTGTGTGCTAATGATGGTGGTTTTCCAGGCCTGTTTTTCGCAATACCTTAAGTACATGCGCATTAGGTCGCCCACAAATATTGCGGCTTCTTCTCCGCCCGTTCCTGCTCGTATTTCTAAAAAAACATTTTTATCATCATTGGGGTCGCTTGGTAACAAAAGTAACGTGATGTTGTTTTCACTTTCTGCAATTTTTTTTTTCACTACTTTTAGTTCGTCTTGAATCATTGCTAGAAGTTCTGTTTCGCTTTCTTCTTGAGACATGACTTGCAGTTCGTGTTGTTCGGTTTGGTGTTCTTGGTACGTTTGGTAGGTTTCTATGATGGGTGTAATTTGAGAAAGTTCTTTCATTAGTTTTTGAAATGTATCTTGCTGAGCAACCAGTTTGGGGTTACTAATGAGTTGTTGAATTTCTTCGTGTCGTTCTTGAATGCCTTCAATTTTTTGACTAAGGGCTGGATTAATCATATTTTTATGCAATTGGGAATCAGAGTGGGTTTTTTTTGAGGTTCATTATAGTGTATTTTTTGGAGCGCTTGTATAGCGTGATGTTGTGATTTTTTATACAGTTTTTGAAGAATTTTTTGTATTTTTTGTTGTTCTAAATCGCTTAATTGAAAGGTTTGGTTAAGCTCTTTAAAAGCTTCAATCTCCAATTTTTTTCGTTGCTCTTGCATTTCGATTAGTGACGGTATTAAGTGCTGTTGAGAGCACCAATCTTGATAGCGTTTAATTTGTTGTTCAATAATGCGTTCTGCTTTTTGTAAATCTTGTTTTCGTTTGGACTGGTTTCTAATGGATATTAATTCCAATTGATCAATATTCATTAGTATTTTTTTCGTATTTTGAGCAACGATTGGGCTGACGTTTCTAGGAATTCCTAAATCAAAAATTAATTGTTTTTTATGGGCGTCTAATATATCGGGGTGAATAATGTACTGGGGGCTTGTGATGCTGGAGAAAATAATATCAGCGGTTTGTATTATTTTATTTTTTTGCTGCCAAGAGACAAAAGAAAAATGGTGTTTTAATGCAATTTGTTTGGCTTTTTGATTGGAGCGATTGGTGATATATATGCGTGTGAGGTTAATTTTTTTAAGCTGAATGATAAGCTCTTGTGTGTTTTCGCCGCTGCCAATAATAAGAATGTTTTTATCTTTTATCTTTTTCTCGTGTGTGCGTGCGTTTTGTACCGCTATGGAGGCAATGGATGTTTTTTGCTTACTAATGTTGGTTTGAAGACGCACCATTTTAGAGACCTGCAACGCCATTTGAATGAGTCGATGTAGGTATTTATGCAGCTGTTTATTTTTTTGATGGGTGTAAAATTTTTTAAATTGATTGGTAATTTGGGTTTCGCCAAACGCCATAGACTCAACACCACAAATGGTTCTAAAAATATGCTGGATGGCATGTTCATTGGTGGCTTCGTAGGTGTATTTTTCTTCCACGCCTTTTTGTTTCAGGTGATTTTTAATATTTTCAAAGTACTTTGGATGCTTGCTGACGGCGTAAAACTCGGTTCTGTTGCAAGTGGAAATAATAAACAATTCATCGTCTTTTGCAATTTTTTTAGGATAAAAATTTGCGTTAGAGAAGGAGTTTAAATTTAGTGAAATACGCTCTCTTATTTCAATGGGAGCGGTTTTATGATTAATGCTGTTCAGGTAAATAACAATCATTTATAGTTTATGTTAGTATTTAGAATTAATTTTTAAAAAAGTCTTTTTCAATGTATTTTTTCGCATAATGTTTAAAACACTTCTAGCTTGTGTATTTGGTTTTTATACTTTAGTAGCATTTTCTAGTGACATAAAGTTTAACAACGATCTTAGTTTTATCAGCGATGTAAAATCACTGTCGTTTTATTTTAGTCGGGTTAGTGATAAAAATTTTAGAAACGAAGTGGTTACAGATTTTAATCATTATCTAAATGCAGAGGAAAAACAACTAATTAAATTTAAAGATTTTTCTGCGCTGGAAAAAAAAGGTCTTGATTTATTAAAAACACATACCAATGAATTGGATATATCCGCCTTTTTATTGCTGGTAACGTCCTATTCTATTGAAGGGAACAGTTTAAAAATACACCGCTTATTAGGCTTTTTAGAACATTTAATGGACGATTTGCGCTTTCCATTGGATGAGAAATTATCATTTTTAAGTTCTCTTTTAAGCGCCACGTTTTATTTTTTAGAACCAGAGGTTTTTAAGTCATTATACAACGACTTTTTAAATCGTATACAAGAATGGCAAGATTATTCTTTATCGGTTATTTACGTTTTAAATATTAGTTATCGTTTGGGATTCAAAGATTTTTTAACTTGGGGGTTACGGCGTATTATTGACTCTGAATACGCCGTGTTGTCTGCGGTTGGTTTTTTAGATTTATCGTTTTATCAAGAAAAAGATGTAAAGCGATCTTTGCGTTTTATGAAAGAGAATTTATACAAATTTAGTCCTGTAAATTTGGAGCTATTTTTTATTTATTTGGATATTATTCGTACAAATGAGCAATTTTTAGGAAAAATTCTAACTCACTCTGATTTGGAATTTTTAATTCGTTTAGCCGATAATTTATCTGAAAAATCGCCGCTTTTGTTATTGTACTTGGCTGATGTTTTTGAGTTTTTAAATGAATCTGATTTGTTATTACGCACATTGGGTCTGATGGAAAAATACCCAAGATTTTCTGACTTAGCGCCATTTATATCTGCTAAACTATTTGAATCTCAAGGAAAAAATGCAGGCGCTTTAGCCTTTTACAAAAAAATTAAAAACGAACCCTATTTGTTTGAAGCTCAACAGAAAATTTTATTATTTAGCAACGTAGCGGCGGATGAAATTTCCATTGAAATTGAGGGATTGTTGAAGCGTTATCCGCACATCAAACAAGACAGATTTTTAATGATTGAAGCGCTCATGTGGTACAAAAAATATCAGTACTACACCGCTTTATCCGTTTTAAAAAAACTATCCGATGGCGTTAAGTCTCAGCCCTTTACCTTATCTTTAATGGGCAAGATATTCATGAAGATTGGTGACGTTAGAGCTTGTGATTATTTCAGAAAAGCCATTATTGAAGATGAAAAACGAAAAGCCGATCAATTCACACGTTACAACGTTTCTTATAAAAGTCACTTGGGATATTGTTTGCTGGAGTCGTCCTTAACAGTTACTCAAGAGATAATTGACTTAATTAAAGCGGCTTACAAAAAGCAACCAAAGCATTCCACATATATTACCAATTACGGTTGGGTACTGTTTAAACAAAACAAATACAGTCAGGCCGTTGATATTTTGTTAAAAGGTTTGGCTGAAGCATACAACGAAGAACAAGCGGTTAAATCGGGGACAGCGCTTGTTCATGTTTTGAACGTAATTGGTCAGCGCGAAAAGGCATTGAAAATTTTAAAAGGTATTATTAAAGAATACCCAGAAAATCCTCGTTTATTATCTGTCTTAAGTTTGTTAAAATTGTAAATCAATTTTATTTTGGATTAATTTTTTTAAAAAAGTTTTACAGGCGTGTAGCTCAGTTGGTTAGAGTATCACCTTGACATGGTGGGGGTCACCGGTTCAAGTCCGGTCACGCCTATTTTTATTATGTTTACAGTTCGTTTCAATCATCAATCTCAAGAATTTAAGCACCCACTTACTTGCATTGAAGCACTGAAGGCATTTGATGAGCCTTTACCAAAGCAGCTGGTTGCCGTTCAGCTTAATCAGCAGTTAAGGGATTTGTCGTTTCAGTTTGCGCAAGATGCCACGTTATCTTTGGTTTTGTCCACACAGCGTGAAGGTTTAGAAATTGTTCGTCATTCGTGTGCGCATTTGCTGGGTCACGCAATCAAGCAACTGTATCCGGATGTAAAAATGGCTATTGGACCCGTCATTGAGCATGGCTTTTATTACGACGTTTTAGAGCAAAACAATTCATTTTCTGAAAATGAATTGGAGGCTATTGAAAACCGCATGCGCAAATTGGCTAAAAAAAATTATCCCATCAAGCGCATTGAAACATCTATTAAAGACGCTCGGTCTATTTTTAACCGGCGCAATGAAGTGTACAAAATAAGACTGATTGATGACATTGTAAAACAAGATCCACAAATACAAACTGTGGGTTTGTACTACCACGAAGAGTACATTGACATGTGCAGAGGTCCTCACGTTCCCAACAGTCGTTTTCTAAAAGCCTTTTGTTTGCAAAAATTAGCAGGTGCGTATTGGAGGGGAGATAGTAAAAATGAAATGTTACAGCGCATTTATGGTTTGTCCTTCTTAGATAAACAGCAATTGGAAACACATTTAGCAATGCTAGTAGAGGCCGAAAAACGCGATCATCGAAAAGTTGGAAAACAAATGCATTTGTTTCACACTCAAGAAGAAGCGCCAGGTAGTGTTTTCTGGCATGCCGATGGTTTATTTATTTACGAAGAAATTAAACGTTATTTAAGAAAGACAATTATTGCTGATCGTTACCAAGAGGTTTCAACGCCTATTTTAATGGATAAGGTCTTATGGGAAAAATCAGGTCATTGTTCTAAATTTTCAGACATGATGTTTTCCGTGCATTCAGAACATCACGAGTACACCGTTAAGCCCATGAGTTGTCCTGCCCACGTGCAAATTTTTAATCAAAAATTACACAGTTATCGGGATTTACCAATTCGATTGGCTGAATTTGGTTTGGTTCATAGGCACGAACCATCTGGTACGTTGCATGGTTTAATGCGTGTGCGTAGTTTTACGCAAGACGATGCCCATATTTTTTGTGAATTGTCGCAATTAACCGTTGAAATTGAAGCCATTATTATTCAGGTGTTTGAAACGTATCGGATGTTTGGTTTTAAGAATATTTTGGTTAAACTTTCCACCCGACCGGTGAATCGGGTTGGCAGCGACGAAGTGTGGGATAAAGCAGAAAAAGTGCTAGAAGACGCATTAAACGCTCAAAATATAGATTGGGAATTACAAGTGGGTGAAGGGGCTTTTTATGGACCCAAAATTGAATTTTCCTTGCAGGATTGTTTGGAGCGGGTATGGCAATGCGGTACCATTCAGCTGGATTTTTCTATGCCTCAACGCCTTGGCGCTCAATATGTTGATGCCAATAACACCAAGCAAACACCTGTTCTTTTGCATCGGGCTGTTTTGGGTTCATTGGAGCGTTTCATCGCTATTTTATTGGAGCATTATGCGGGGTATTTACCCCTTTGGCTGGCGCCATATCAAGTGGCTGTTTTTTCAGTTTCAGAGCAACAAAACAATTATTTATCTTCAGTGATTCAAACCTTAAAAACCTCTGGAATTCGTGTTTTTCAAGACGATAGAAATGAAAAAGTAGGGTATAAAATTAGACAAGCCTTAATGCGAAAAGTACCTTATATAGCGGTGGTAGGTGATCAGGAAAAACAAAAGAAAACATTAACCCTTCGTACCAGAGATAATAATAAAACAACTGAATTTTCTATTGAAGATGCCATTGAATTTTTTACCAATCAAACCATAAATAAAAAATAGAGGTTTATAAAAACAATTAATGAAAAAATTTACCGTAGAGCCTAAAGTATTAGCAAACGAACGCATCACTGGAAGTGAAGTGCGTTTGATTGGCCAAGAAAACAATCAAGTGGGCTTAATTAATAAATCTCAAGCGCTTCAAATGGCGAAAGATGTGGGACTGGATTTGGTTCAAATTTCCCAACAAGATAAAGTTTCTGTGTGTAGAATTGTTGATTTAGGTAAATTTTTATACGAAAACAAACGCAAAGAACAGCGTGCTAAAAAAAACCAAAAAATCAGTCACATTAAAGCCATTAATTTTAGAGTTAACATTGAATCCGGTGACTATTCTAGAAAAAAAGCAAACATTATAAAATTTTTAGAACAAGGCAACCATGTGAAGGTGATGGTACGTTTTTTTGGTCGCGAAAACATTTATCCACAAGCGGGTATTAATATTATTAAACAATTAATTCAAGATTTAGAGGAATTATCTTCCTATAAAGGTGATTTAAAAAAACAGGGTAATAGTATTACGGTTATTTTTATGCCCAAATAGACAAGAGATTTTTTATTTATAACTTGATTGATTGTATAAGATTTTATAAAATCTCCTATTCTTAAATATTACGTATGACAATACATTAAATTATGCCAAAACTTAAATCAAGGCGTAGTGCTGCTAAGCGTTTTTCTATAAAAAAATCTGGAAAAATAAAAAGAGGTTCTGCGTTCCGTAGTCATATATTGACTAAAATGACCACCAAATCTAAGCGAAAATTGCGCGCACCAAGTTATGTGGCAGAAGCGGATTTGGCTGCTGTTCGCCGTATGATTTAATTTAATTTGAAAGGAAAAAACGATGTCTAGAGTTAAAAGGGGCGTTACTGCCCACGCTGCTCATAAAAAGATTCTTGATCAGGCCAAAGGTTACTATGGCGCTCGTTCTCGTCTTTTTAGAGTTGCAAAACAAGCCGTTATTAAGGCTCATCAGTACGCTTACAGAGATAGAAAAAAGAGAAAAGGTGATTTTCGACGTTTATGGATTGTTCGTATTAACGCAGCTGTTCGTAACCACGACTTAACGTACAGTCGTTTTATACAAGGTATTCATTTAGCGAACATTGAAATAGATCGAAAAATGCTTGCCCATCTTTGCGTTCACGAACCGGCTGTTTTTTCTGAAATTGTGCAAGCTGCCAAAAAGGCGTTACCGCAACATTAACTTTTTTTACTTCATATGACGTCAGGAGTAAGTACGCTCTCACCTGAAAAACGTTGGGACATATTAGCAGAAGGTGAGCTTAAATTAGTAAAAAATTTAAAGGAATTGGAAGCACTAAAGATTAAGTACTTGGGGAAAAAGGGTCTATTGACCCAAGACCTTAAAAAACTTAAGGATTATTCGGACATAGAATACCGTAAGACACAAGGACACTCTCTTAACAAAATGAAGCAGAAGATTCACAAGTCTTTGAAACTACGTGAGGAATTTTTTATTCTTCAAGCTGAAAACATTTCTGTGAGTCATCTTGATCCAACCATGCCCGTTGAGATTTCTGAACATATGGGTGGCTTTCATCCTGTCTATCTAATTCAACAACGCATAGAAAGTATTTTGAAACGTTTGGGTTTTTCGGTTGCCACAGGTCCTGAAATTGAAAACGATTACTACAATTTTCAAGCGCTGAATATTGCAGCCAATCATCCAGCGCGAGCCATGCACGACACGTTTTATTTTTCAGAATCTTTGCTTCTTCGTACGCACACTTCGCCCGTGCAAGTACACGTTATTGAAAATAATAAGCCGCCCATTGCCATGATTGCATCCGGTAAGGTTTATCGTTGCGATTCAGATGTAACGCACACACCCATGTTTCATCAAGTAGAAGGGCTTGTGATTGATAAGCGCGTTAATTTTTCTGAACTGAAAGGCTTAATAATTCATTTTTTGAAGTTGTTTTTTAATCAAGAATTACGCGTTCGTTTTCGTGCCAGCTACTTTCCCTTCACAGAACCTTCTGCCGAAGTGGACATTGAATGTGTAAATTGCGCTGGAAACGGGTGTCGTGTTTGTAAGAAAACAGGTTGGTTGGAAGTATTGGGTTGCGGGGTTGTAAATCCAAACGTTTTAAAATTATCAAACATAGACGCCAATGTTTACCAAGGTATTGCGTTTGGCATGGGTGTAGAGCGTTTAACAATGCTGTACTACGGAATTGATGATTTACGTTTATTTTTTGAAAATGATATGCGTATGATTCGTCAGTTTTCTACTGAAGGTTTAATGGCATGAAACTTTCCAAGCACCTTTTATCTCAGTACACCCAAGAATTGCATTGGTCTGAAAATAGATTAACCATGGCGGGTTTAGAAATTGAAAATGTCACCCAACATAGCAATGCATTTAAAAATATCGTAGTGGGTCAAGTGCTTGAGGTTTCTGATCACCCCAATGCAGACCGCTTGCGTTGCTGTAAAGTGTGCCTTGGTAGTATTGGTGTTTTAAATATTGTTTGTGGTGCAAGTAATATAAAGGTAAATGCTTTTTATCCGGTTGCTAATGTGGGGGCGGTTTTGCCGTCTGGTTTAAAAATTAAACCGGTTCAATTACGCGGTGTGGAGTCGGTGGGTATGTTGTGTTCTGCTGAAGAATTGGGTTTTCAATTGAACGAGTCAGGCATTTGGGATATTTCGCATATTAGTCGCTGTGCGGGGCAAGCGTGTTCTGAATTATTTTTCACGGACGATAAAATTTATGAATTTGACTTAACTCCAAATCGCGGTGACTGTTTAAGTTACTTGGGAATGTCTAGGGAAATTTCTGCACTGCACAATGCAAAGCACACGTTTTCATGGTCTAATTTTTCTGAAAAAGATATACCAAAAAAGGACCGAATTGTTCGTATTGACGAAAAAAAATTATGCCCCGCTTACATGGGTGTGTGTTTGGAGAATATTGAAACATTGGTTCCTTTGCCATTTCACATAATATACGCTTTAAGCGTTTCGGGTATTGGTATTGCAAAAAATGCTGTTGTTGATATTTTAAATTACGTCATGCTGTTAACAGGTCAGCCCATGCATGCGTTTGATGACAAAAAACTAGGCACGCATGAATTGGTTGTTCGGTATGCCAAAGAGCACGAAACAATGTTGCTGCTCAACAACTTGCAGATCACTCTTTCACCCAGTACATTGGTTGTTGCTGCGAACAATAAACCCGTTGCACTAGCTGGTGTGATGGGTAACAAAGCAACCTGCGTTGACGATACAACAACATCCGTTTGGCTTGAATCGGCTTTTTTTACACCGGACGCTGTTGCTGGTAAAACGCGTGAATATAATATAACCAGTGAAGCGGCTTATCGTTTTGAACGAGGTGTGGATTTTAAATTACACAAGAAGGCAATGTTGTTGGCTGTGGAATATCTAAAGACTTACACGGGTGCAACTGCTTTGGCTTGGTGTGAGGAAACGGTAGAAAAAAGTTTGCCCACCTGTTCAAGTATTACGTTTTCAGTGGATAGGGCGAACAAATTGTTGGGTGTTGAAATAGAAATTGAGAACATGAAGCGTTCTTTTTTAAATTCAGAATTTGAATGCAAATACAGTGATGACAAAACATTCAATATAGCACCTCCGTCTCATCGTTTTGATATTAAAAATTTTGCAGATTTATTAGAAGAGGTGGCTCGGTTTACGGGGTATGAAAATATTCCAACAAGCTCTCTTTGGTTGAATGCGTCGTACGCGTTAGAAAAAGACGCGCTGCATCATAATTTTCAGGACACCGTAAGCACTTTGGTGGCTTTGGGTTACCAGCAGGTTATCAACTACAGTTTTATACACCCTAAAACGCATGAATCTTTTTTTCCAAATATTGATCCAATTGTTCTAATGAATCCAATGATAATGGATCAATCGGTGATGCGATTTTCCTTAATACCCGGTTTGTTGCAAAATATTGCCTACAATCTAACGCGTCAGCAGACACGCTTTTTACTTTACGAACACGGTAATTGTTTTTATAAAAACGAAAATGCTTACGAAGAAAAACAATATTTGGCTGGCGCGTGTGCTGTAAGTGCGCAGCATTCTTCCTATTGGTGTGACTTAAATCATGCTGTTGATTTTTTTACAATTAAAGCGCATGTTGAGCGTGTTTTGGCTAAAAACACCACCGCTGTCTTTAAATTTAAAAACAACATTCAGCACCCTTGGCTGGTAAAAGGTGCTTCAGCAGATATTGTGTGCAATGGTTTGAACATAGGGTACGTGGGTATGGTTCAGCCATCCGTTTTAAAACGGATGAAGATTAATGTACCGTCTTGTTTTGTTTTTGAAGTAGATAGTGCCTTTCTTTCTGGTACAGAAAAAGCACAATTTAAGACTCTACCTACGTTTTCATCCAGTCGTCGTGATGTTTCGTTTTCCGTGAATCATGAAGTAGAGTTTCAGGATATTTGTGATGCACTTCAGGAAAAACGTATTTCATCTTTGCGGTCTATTCGCTTAATTGATTATTATTGCGCCGATGGTGCAACGCAAAAAAATCTGACCATTCGTCTTTTTATGAACGCCGATGAGGGTTTAAAAACCACCGATATTGATACAACCGTTAATGAGGTAATGGCTGTCTTGAAGGAAAAATTTGCAGCCGAACAACGCATGAACGATCAAACAACAAGTTGTGAATAACCATGTCTGAAAATTTTACACGCGCCGACTTAAAAAAAGTGTTATTGCAATATGGGTTAACCGCCACCGAATCCGCTGGTTTTGTAGACAGTTTTTTTGATACTTTGTTTGAGTCGTTGCTTGAAGGAAAAAATATTAAATTGCTTGGTTTCGGAACGTTGAATGTTTTAAATAAAAAGGAACGGTTGGGTCGGGATATTTACAACAATAAACCCGTTGTCATTCCAGAGCGTCGTGCTGTAACATTTAGATCATCCAAACATTTGAAAAATGTGTTAAACAATAAAGGATAAACTCAGTATAGACGTTAAGGTAAAATGATTGAAAAGCGTTATTATTCTATTAAAGAAACTGCCGATTTATTAAATGTTTCAGACTACAGGTTAAGGTATTGGTTAAAAAATTCATCGCTTAATTTGGTTAATCGTTTGGGACAGTCGTTTTGTGAAATTCAGCATATTGAATATTTTAGACGCTTGAAGTATTTATTAGAAGAGCGAGGATACACCCTAAAGGTTGCTTTGGAAACATTAAAACTGGGTTCTAAAGGCATTAATGCCGATTCGTTTGACTTGGCATTAATCTTAAGTAAAATTAAACACATTATTTTTTCTTTAGAGAAGATTACAACAGATGACGGGGCGTAGCGTAGCCTGGTAGCGCACCACAATGGGGTTGTGGGGGTCGCAAGTTCAAATCTTGCCGTCCCGAATTGTTGTTTTATTTTTTAGTACGTTATGGTAGACATCGATCGGCATCATATTTGGCATCCTTATGAAACCGTTACTCATTCCGTGGGTAATCATTTGGTTCAAAGGACGCAAGGGAGTTTTATTTACCTAGATAATAACGTTCAATTGGTGGATGGTATGTCGTCTTGGTGGTGCGCCATTCATGGGTACAATCACCCGCATATTGTAAAAGCCATGCAGCAGCAGCTAGTTACCATGCCGCACATTATGTTTGGTGGATTAACGCACCAACCCGCTGTTGATTTAACCGCGCTGTTGTTAAAAAAATTACCTTCTTCTATGAGTAAGGTGTTTTTTTGTGATTCAGGTTCTGTAGCGGTGGAGGTAGCAATTAAAATGGGTTTGCAGTACCACATTCCAAGCAAAAAACAAAAAATAATGAGTTTGCGTGGCGCTTATCATGGCGATACAATGGCAGCAATGAGTGTGTGTGATCCTAAAAACAGCATGCATCATTTATTTTCGTCTCTTTTACCGCAGCAAATTTTTTTACCCAAGCCACCGGAAAATTTAAAAAATTACGACAATTATAAGCAACAGATTCAATTGCGTTTTGAACAACACGCTGATGAATGTGCGGCGCTTATTATAGAGCCATTGCTTCAAGGTGCAGGTGGTATGCACATGTACCCTAAGGCGTATGTTGCGTTGTATCGTGAATTGTGCAATCAACACGACGTGTTGCTTATTTTTGATGAAATTGCCACAGGTTTCGGGCGATTGGGCGATTGGTTTGCCAGCGATTTAAGCGGCGTAACACCGGATATTTTTTGTTTGGGTAAGGCGTTAACGGGTGGGCATATTTCCATGGCGTGTACGGTAACCACAGATAAAGTGGCGCAGGGTATTGAAAGCGATCATCGGGTTTTAATGCACGGTCCAACGTTTATGGCTAATCCGTTAGCGTGTTCGGCTGCTAAAGCGTCCATTGAATTATTAAGTACCCAGAATTGGAAGCAACGTATTGTTGCCATTAATCAAAAGCTTCATCACGACTTACAGGCTTGTTTGGATATGCCAGCGGTTAAGGAAGTTCGTATACAAGGTGCTGTTGCTGTGGTGGAGTTGCATCAATGCGTGAACTCAAAAAACGCGCAAGATTTTTTTGTTAAAAGGGGGGTTTGGATACGTCCATTTGGGCGTTTGGTGTACATTATGCCTGCGTTTAATATTTCCCTGGAAAGTTTAAATTTTTTATCTAAAGTTATGATAGAATTTGTTCAATCAGTTTAAGCAGTGTATTGTCATTTATGATACAAGTCGACCATTTATCTAGATCATACGGTAATTTTTTGGCTATTCACGATGTTTCGTTTGACATTGAGAAGGGTCAAATTGTTGGGTTATTGGGTAAAAATGGTGCCGGTAAAACCACCATTATGAATTTACTAACGGGTTTATTGGAGCCCGATTCGGGTATTATTCATTTTGACGGTTTGTCGCTAACGGATTGCTTGTCTCGCTACCATTCTTTTTTAGGCTATTTGCCTGAAAATTTACCACTGTACGATGATATGCGCGTGTTGGATTACTTGCAGTACGTTGCATTCTTGAAAAAAATTCACATCAATCAGCAAACGTTTGAAGTATCACGTGTTTTAGAATTAACCGGTTTGACACACTGCGTGTACAAGCGCATTGATCAATTATCCAGAGGTTATCGTCAGCGTGTGGGTGTTGCTCAAGCTATTTTAGGGTCTCCCAAAATGTTAATTTTAGATGAACCAACGAACGGTTTAGACCCAGAACAAACCTTACAAATGCGTCAACTTATTCAATCTATCTCTCAGCACGCTACGGTTATTTTATCCACACATATTATGCAAGAAGTGCGGGCTTTGTGTGAGCGTGTTTTGGTGATTAAAGAAGGCAAATTGGTAATTGATGAGTTTTTATCCAATTTAAATAAAAGCAACACGTTTTTAATTCGCTGTTCTCTTGAGCAAGAGACATTAAACGCTTTATTGAAAGAGAATTTAGGGCATAAATTTGTTGATCTTCAACTTATTAAACGGGATAACGGTGCGTGCGTTTATCACGTCGGGTATGCTTTAAAAGATAGCGGCGTTTCGCGCGATGAATTGGCCAACCAATTAATTGCATGTGTGGTTGGATACGATAAAAGCAGTCTCTTTGGTTTAAATCCTTTTGAACGTGATTTAGAGTCTATATTTAATTCAAGTAATTCATCATGAAGCAGTATAGTCGTTATTTTTTTTCGTTTTTGTATGAAGTGCTTCAAGTAGCAAAAAAAGAAGCTCGTTTATTTTTTTTGGCACCGTTGGGGTACATTTTTCTGTTACTTTTTGGTTTAACCAATTTATTTATTTTATTTTGGGTTGAAGGTTTTTTTATCCGCAACATTGCCAACATTCAGGTAATTTTTGAGTGGATGCCATTGGTGCTTATTTTCTTTGCCGCACCTTTAACCATGCGCATGTGGAGTGAAGAGCGAAGTAAACACACCATTCATTTATTGCTTAGCGTGCCTCAATCGCTGCTAAGTATTGTGTTGGGTAAATTGCTTGCGTGCGTATTCATTTTATTGGTGGGTTTATTAACCTTACTGCTGTTGCCATTTTCTTTGCATTTTGTATTGGGTGTTCAGTTGGATTGGGGTGTTATTTTTGGAAGTTATTTGGCAACGCTGTTTTTGGGTGTGGCGTACTTTTCTTTGGGTTTATTTGTAAGCTGTTTGTCTAAAAATCAGATTGTTAGTTTGTTGTTGACCACGGTATTTTTGTTGTTTTTATATTTGGTGGGGCAAACCTTTATACACGATTTTCTAGACATTAAGTGGTTGGATGGTGTGTTGAGTTTTATCAGCCCAGTTACGCATTTTACATCCATTACCAGAGGCATTATTAGCGTATTAGACTTGTATTACTATGTGTTTTTTATGAGTGTGTTTGTTGTGTTAAATGTTTTATTTTTATACCGTCTTAAGTACTCTGGAAAACGTTCGCATATTAGCCAATATTTATTGGCGTTTTTAGTGGTTTTCAATTTTTTAATACCCAATTTTTTTATGGATCGTTTGGTGAGTGGTCGTTTTGATTTAACGCAACAAAGCTTGTTTTCATTGGCGCCTATTACCAAAGCAGAAATTGAAGATTTACCGCAACCCATGCGAATTTATGCGTTTTTAAGTCAAAAAACACACCCATTAATTACACCTTTATTGTCCCAAGTAAGTAATTTATTAAAAGAGTACGAAGCGTTATCTTCTGGGGGCATTGAATTAAAAATTATAGATCCAGCAGAAGATCCAGCACTTGCCAAGCAAGTGAAAGAAGATTACAGCATTGAACCCAACCCGTTTCAAATTAGTAAGCGATACGAATCTTCTATTATTAATGCGTATTTTAACGTAGTGATAGAGTACGGTGATGATTTTAAGAGCTTAAATTTTTCAAACCTCATACGGGTGGATAGTAGTCAACCCGACAATATGTCGGTTAGCTTACGCAATCCTGAATATCAAATTACAAAAATTATTCGGGCGCTTAAAAGCGAATTTGGCACCCAAGGTAATTTAATTGAATTTGCATCACAGCCTATTGCATTGGATGTTTACTTTTCGCAAGCCACACAGTTGCCAAAAACGGTTCAAGCGTTTGAAGAAAAGGCGTTGCAGTGGCTTGAAACTACGAAAGAAAAACATCCACAGAAATTTAGCTATACCGTGCATCGGGCTGAAAATCAACAACAAATAGAGGCTTTAACTAAAAAGGGCGTTCAGCCGTTTGCGGCAGGTTTGTTTGAGCGTCCGTTTTATTTTAATTTTATTTTAAATTATAAAGGCATCAGCAGGGAAATTCCGTTTCCGTCCGAGTTAACCCAAGCGCACTTGGAAGATCGCTTTAAAAAGACCTTAAAATCTTTGGTTAGCAGCAATTTACCTAAAATTTCTTTGTACGCAAACAGCAGCGATGAAGATGGAAAGATATTGTATGCCTTTTTAAAAGCAAAGTTTGATACCCGTATTAATGGTCTATCTTATGGTAGTTTGCTGAATGAATCGGATGTGCTTATTTTGTATCGTCCAGAAAATTTAACCAACGAACAAGTACTCAGTATTGATCAATTTGTCATGCAAGGCGGAAGATTGATTGTTTTGGGTGGAAATAATAAAGTTGTACTGGACAAAAGCGGGGGCACCCAAAAAACCATTCAAACAGGTCTGGAAGATTGGTTTAAATTTTATGGTATTGAGTGGGACAAGCGTTTTGTGAAAGACACCAGTAATATCTCGATGGCCATGCTACTTAAAAACCCAATCAATGGATTGCCTGAATACAAGGTTCAAAAGTATCCTTATTTTGTAAATTTAAAAGACGATATGTTGGCTAAGCATCCTATTAACAGCGGTGTTCAAAATATGATATTTCCTTGGGCGTCCATCATTCATTCCCAACAACCTACAGCAGAATCTTATACGGTTAAGCCACTTGTTGCACCCAGTAAAAACGCATGGTTGGTTGACTCTAGTTTAGCGCTGTATCCTAAAGCAGCAGGCAACACAAGCTTTTATCAACCCACCGACCAAAAAGCAGAAGGTTCTTTGGCGGTTTTAGTGGAAGGTGAAATACCCTCTTATTTTTCTATTAATGCGCTGCCTGTTTTGGAAAATAATATATTTTTTCCCACCGTTCATAAACAATCCGTTTTACCCGCAAAAATGGTTTTGGTGAATAGTGGTAATATGTTGGACCCAGCTTTATTGAATATCTTAGGTTCCATGCGTTTAAGTCAATACGTAGAGAGTCACTTTAACTGGTTGGTTGGTATGGTGAATTACTTTTCTGAAGATGAAGATTTTTTAAGCATACAAAATAAAAACTACCATCCAAATGCCATGCCTCTTTTAGAGAAAAAGCAGCAAACTTTACTGGAATACAGCAGCTATATTTTTGTGCTGTTTGCTTTACTCATTCTTTACGGTTTAAATTGGTTTTACGACAGAAAACGCTTTAAAAAACAACTTGAACGCATTAATTCTCACTTTTCCCATGATTAAACTAAATCACTCTAAGTATATTAAGTTATTGTGCCTATTATTGGTTGTGCAAATGGTTGTGTTTTTGCTTGTTTTTACGGCGAAAACCTCGTTTAGCGCGGATGCAAATCATGCGCTTGTTACTCATCCTTCCAGCATTCAGCGTGTTAAATTGGAAACATTGAGCGATAAAATTGTCTTGGAAAAAACAGAAAAAAACGCTTGGTATGTTACAAGCTACTTTAATTTATCAGCAGACACACGCATGCAAGAAATTTTATTTTCAACCTTTGTAAATAAAACGGGAAATTTTTTAAAATTAGTGGGTAAAAATGAAGACGCGGTTAATTACTTTTCTTTGAGTGAAAAACAGGCTGCTGGGCGCATTCAATTTTTCAACGGACAAGACAAACAAACGTTTTTAATTAGTGAAGCGTTTGGTGGTGTGTACATTAGGTCTGATCAAAACAACGCCGTTTACGAAGCCAAATTTTTATTGCAATTGGGGCGTATTTTTTCACCGCAAACATGGATGAATAAACATCTTATAACCAATCCTTCTGAGATTGAGTCTATTCAATTGGTGGAGCAAAAGATTGTAGCACGGTACGACGGTTTTAATTGGTTGCTGGAGGGTAAGATTATTTCAGATCCCACTTGGGAAGCATTTTCGGCGAATTTAAGCTACATTGTTGTTTTAAATGCTTTGAGTCGTGATGATGTTCGGCTTAAAAAACCAATTCAAACTATAAAGACGACCAATAAAAATGCAGAAACTGTAACGCTTGGTTTTTACGAAATAGAAGACAATAAAATGATATTGAAGCATAGCAAATACCCAGACGTTTTGTACGAAATTCCTTTGAGCACCCATGAGTCTCTAGTAAGCAAGCGCGGTATTTTTCCTTAAGTATTTAGTAAGGCAGTTAAACGCATTTTAAACGTTTTCCAATGGGATAATTGGTGTGCTTGTTGATCAGGTCTGGGTAAAAACCACAAATTTATTTTTTGTTTTAAAGCGCATTCAATTTTTTTGTACCCTTGTGCACCACCGCTATTTTTACAAATCAATGCATCAATGTTTTGTGTTTCAAAAATTGTATTTTGAAACGATGAAATGAATTGGATGGAAGGATCATTAGAAAGAAAATTGCTCTGTAACTGAGAAATAATCCAACGTTGTTGTTTTGGCTTTTTAGATAAATAAGGGTGTATTTTTTTCCCACATGCCCACATTAGACAACTTAATGATTGTGTGTTTTTTAAAATAAAAGGTATGGAGCCTTTTTTACAGTACGCAATATCCATAACCCAGCCCAATCGGTAATAGCTTAGTAAATGACAACGGCTGTATTGGGTTGCTTGGTAAGCATGATAAGAAATTTTTTGGGCATAAGGGTGCGTAACATCCAAGAGTAAATCAATGGAATTTTGTTGTATAAAAGATTGTAATTCTTGGCTGTTGTGCCACGTTTGAACAATGAGTTTTCCAATATTTTTTTGAGGATAAACGGGTGATTTTAAAGAATAAAAAACGTTATGTTGACGGCATAACTCAGAAGCCAACAATCGAGATTCTGTTGTTCCTCCTAAAATCAAAATATTCATTGTTTGAAAAAAGACAAGCCTTTAGATTGTCTGTCAACCAAATGAATGTCAAGGGTAGTGTTGGGTAATTTATTGCAAACAACGCCGTAAGCTTGTTTGCAAATCGCTGTTTTTTCTTGCGCACTAAAAAGCTCTATTAATTCAAGCATGGTATTGGCATTTTTAATTTTTTTAGCGTCTTGATCGGGGAAACATTTTATCAAGAGATTGCGGTTAATGGATGAAAAATGACTGTGTAAATTTAATTTTCCTTGTGAAATTTTAATCATTTTAGACCAAGCGCTTACCACGCTAACACGTTTAATATTACAAGACCGAAGACGTTTAATACCCGCCATTAAAAAATCACCTACTTCTATAATTGCCATTTTCGGCAACCCAAAATTCTGTTGAGCATAGGCTAAACTGGTACTTCCGGTGACCAAAACAAGCCACTTCTCACCATTGGTATGCGCCACGTCAATACCTTGATAAATAGACGAAATATACGCCCCGCATGAAAAAGGTTTTACAATACCCGTGGTTCCTAAAATACATAAACCACCCATAATACCCAGTTGCTCACACATGGTTTTTTTTGCAAGAATTTCGCCATTTGGAATACTAATGGTTATTTCAAAACCACCTTTGTAGTTGTACTGAGCGCTTAGCAACTCTAAATTTTTTTGAATGATTTGTCTTGGTGTCGGATTAATAGCAGGTTCCCCTACTGTAAGCGGCAAACCTGCTTTTGTAACGGTTCCAATACCAGTGCCTCCACGAAAAAAAAAATGTTTTTCTTTCAGTAGGCGCACGCGCGTTATAACCTTGCAACCGTGTGTACAGTCTGGGTCGTCACCGGCGTCTTTAATAATGGTGGTGCTGCTGCTTTGAGTGCTGGATTGCAACTGAAAAACAGGTAGCTGCAACGTTCTTTCTTTTGGAAGAAATACATCAACGTATTTTAAAGATTGACCGGTTAGGAGATAGTAGGCGCTTACTACTGCACCTGCTGTAGCGCATGTCCCTGTTGTGTAACCTTCTCGTAAAACACTTTTATCTTTCATGTTACGTGCACAGTGGATGAAAAAAAACAATGGGTATTTTTTTCCTTCGGTGTAAAAAAAAATCAAAATGCACAAGAAGCAATTCAAAGCGCAATAAGGTCAGAGCAACGCGTACTTTTGGTATTTTTTTCAGTTCAAACAATACGTTGTTTTTTTCATCAATAAAGGCAATCATGTACGTGGGTTATTTAAAGATGAAGTATTAATTTATAAAAACATTATAACGTAAAAGATAATCCACAGAATGATTAAAAGAGATTTTTAGAAGATTGGAGCCATTAAGACTGTAATTTTATCTCGTATATGATGCGTAAAAAAATACGTATTGCACCTTACACGGCGCTTAAAACCTTTGGTGCATTTTAAAATACCATTTCTCTTGTTTTGATTTCTCGTATACTTTGTGTGAATAAAAAGAATAAAAAATAGCCCTTATGTTTCAAAAAAATAGAAAATTATATTTTATTGTTGTATAAAATAGCATGCGGTTGTTTTTAACGTATTATACAGTTTAATGGAGTAAAAAAGTATGAAGAATAAAACGTATTATTCTATTTCAATTTTCTTAGTTTTTGTAGGTTTTGCGCTATTATTCGCATTCAACCAATTGGGCTCGTATGTGGATGAGCAGGGTTTTGTAAGAGATCAGTTTTCTTTAATTCCATTGGCTGCCATTTCGTTTTTATTGGCATCTATGGTTGCATTTTTTACTTATACCAAAGGTAAATCAAGTGGTTTTGTTTACTGCGCGTCGTGGGTGTTATTTCTTATTGGGTTTTTTATAGGTTTGATTGCAAAGATTATTTTTATAACGTGGTCTGTTCATTTATTGTTTTTATTTCAATTAAGCGCCTTATCCACAACCACTGCTGGTTTTCGTGCTTTTTGGTGTCTTGTAAAAGATGCTTTGCAGGGTATTTTTAATAAAAAATAGAAAATCGTTTTATAATTTGTCGACGGATACTTTGTAGTTTGGATCTTCCATAATATTGATTGAAATAATTTTTTCAGCGTTTTTTAGCAGCTTTTGGCAATCTGGACTTAAATGCTTTAGTTGTATTTTTTTGTTCAGCCTCTTGTACTTTTCCGTTAGCTTGTTTAACGCCTCAATAGCCGACATATCCATGACTCTGCTTTCTGCGAAATCAACAACGATGGCATCGGGATCGTTGGCAATATCAAATTTTTCATTAAAAATAGACACGGAGCCGAAAAAAAGTGGCCCATATATTTCATAGTGTTTAACGCCTTTTTCATCAATATGTTTTCTAGCTCTAATGCGTTTAGCGTTGTCCCACGCAAAAACCAATGCACTAATAATAACTCCAATGAAAACCGCTAAAGCCAAATTATGCAAGAAAACGGTGACCAATGTTACAAGAATAAGAACCATAATGTCTGATTTAGGAAATTTATTAAACGTTTTTAAACTTGCCCATTCAAACGTACCCACAGATACCATAATCATTAAGCCTGTGAGTGCGGCCATAGGAACCTGCTCAATAATGGACGAGCCAAACATAATAAATACCAGTAGCATTAACGATGCAAAAATACCCGATACACGAGTTCGTGCACCATTGGAAACATTAATTAAACTTTGTCCAATCATAGCGCAGCCACCCATGCCAGAAAAAAAACCAGACAATGTGTTTGCAGCTCCCTGCGCCAAAGCTTCCTTGTTGCCAAATCCTCTGGTTTGAGTAATTTCATCCACAATGTTTAAAGTCAGTAAACTTTCAATTAAGCCAACCGCAGCTACAATGGCTGCGTAAGGAAAAATAACGGTTAGTAACTCCCAATTAAAAGGAACACTTGGAATATGAAAAGGAGGAAAACCACCTTGTATGGAGGCTAAATCCCCTACGGTTTTTGTGTTAATACCCAAAACTTCCACCAAAGCGAACACAACGAAAATAGCCGTTAACGCAGCGGGTAATGCTTTGGTTATTTTAGGCAATCCCCAAATAATTAAAATGGTTAGACTCACCAATCCCAATAAAATAAACAACGCAGTGCCTGTAAGCCATTCGCCACTATTGGTTTTAAATTGATCCAATTGTGACATAAAAATAATAATGGCTAAACCGTTTACAAAACCAAAAATAACAGGGTGGGGTACCAGTCGCATAAATTTTCCCAGCTTAAATACGCCTGCAAGTATTTGTAAGATACCAGCCAGTATTACGGTTGCAAAAACATACTCTACGCCATGCGATTGTACCAAGCTTACCAAAACCACAGCAATAGCACCTGTGGCACCGGAAATCATTCCTGGTCGTCCACCAAACAAAGAAGTTACCAAACCCATTACAAACGCAGCGTATAAACCAGTTAACGGCGAAAGCCCTGCAATTAAGGCAAACGCTATCGCTTCAGGCACCAAGGCTAAAGCCACTGTTAAGCCAGATAGTAATTCAATTTTATAATTGCTTGGGGTTTTGAAATCAAATAAATTTAGAATTTTACGCATAGTTTCAGACGATTAAAGTATGTTGATGAGAGCGTGATATGTGGCTTATATTAACACACCCTAAAACAACAATTTTGAAAGTATTTTTTGATGCTTTTTTGCTTTCTTTCAGGTGCAATTATACATTGCATGCAAACGCACAAGTCATTTTATTTTGCTGGTAACGCTTGAATGGTTTAAGCTATTTTGTAAGTAAAACCTTAAGCGGTAGATGCGTTGTTTTTGGGTAGATTTTAAGAATTTTTCTGAACGTAGAGGTAATATGTGTTTTTTTCTTCAAAATGGTGTACCAGTAAATGCCGATAAGTTTGGCAGTATAAAGAGATGTCTTCCAGTGCTTTTGGATCCGTGCTGATTAATAAAATAATTTCTTGATTTTTTGATTTTTGTATTTGTTGCTTGAGTTTAAGAATGGGCAAGGGGCAATTTAATCCACTTGTGTCTAGTAAATAATGGTAAAATTCTTTGTTTTTTCTGTTATACATTTCAAATTTAAAGATGTTTAAGTGGTTTTTTTCAATATGCTTGGTTGCGTTGTTTCATGTGGCTTGGTCGCACTCTTTTTCTTCTAAAAGCACAGCATTGAGTGCATTTTCTTCCGCCGACAGTAAGTACGCCAACCATATAAAAGCTAATTTTTTTGTAAGTGGTTTGGTTAATACAAATTCAACGGTTCATTATTATATGGAAAATTTTTTAAATAAGTTAACCGCTTTTGGATTAAATGGTAGAAAAGTAGAAATATTTTTGACAAAAAATAAGGAAAAAAATGCATCGGCTTGGTTGGGTGGATATGTGGTTTTTAATAGTGGAATTATTGATATTTTTTCTTCTGAAGGTGAAATGGCGGCAATTTTGGCTCATGAACTGGGGCACATTAGTTTAGGGCACATAGAACAAAAAATGAATAGAAGTCTTATTACCGAAGAATTTTTAGGATCTATACTGGCTGGTCTTTTAACAAAAAATATTTTTGCAGCGGGTATTCTGGCGTCGGGAATTGCTAACAACCAATCCACCGCGTTTTCAAGAGAAAAAGAAAGAGAAGCGGATTTAGAGGCGGTAAAAATTATGCATCAATCTATTTTTTATACGTCTAAAGACTTGATTGCTGCTTTTAGAAGTATGGCAAAGCACTTTAGCTCCGATTATATTGAGTACTTTCAAACGCACCCATTGCCTCAAGAACGCTTGGCTAATGTTATTGGTTTTTTAAATCAATTGGAAGATGAAATATACCCCACATTGTACGAATCGGATGCGTTTTTTACAAAAAAATTACCCGGTTTAAAAACGTATGCAAAAGACCAATATTTAAGTCCTACGGCTTCAGCTGACAAAAAAAAAATATCGTACGGTTTTTTAATGTTTCGTTTAAAAAGCGCTCATTTTCATCAAGGATCACTGTTTGCGTTGTCTAAAAAAGGAAAAGGTTTATTGTATGAAACCATGTTGATTAAACACCTGAAAGGAGAAGAAAATTTTTCTGAAGAAAATACCCTGCGATTAAAAGCAATTCAAAATCCGTACGCACAGCATTTACTGGCTTCTATTTATTTTTCACAAAACAAGCGTCAAAAAGCGCTTGAAACGATTGTTTATATTCAAAGTGAATGGGTAGACTTTTACCCCGCTTGGGTTTTGGAATCTTCTGTTTACGCCAACGAAAAAAATTGGTTAAAGGCCTTCAAGGTTTTGGAAAACTACGTCAGCAAGCAAGATAACAATTGGCTCTTACAGGATAAAATAGCCAGTTATAATTCTAAGACAGACGACCGATTTTCTTATTGGTTAAACAAAAGTAAAGCGCTTGTTATGCAGGGGTACATCAAAGAGGCTGGTACATTATTGCTTCAAGCCAAGTCTGTTTTGGAAAATAAAAATGGTACGTATGTTAAGAAAAAACAAATTATTGAAAACGAAATTCGCCGAATCAATCGCTTTTATCCAGTGCTTCAGTAGTGGGTCGTCGTCTGGTGTCAAACAATTTATTTTGATTCCACAGCACTTTTTTAAGTTTTTCGTTTTCAAAAAACAACGATAACGTTTGCTTTTTGGGTTTTAATAAAATCTCTTGATCCAGAAGCTCAGCCGATGAATAGGTGTCTTCCAATTCTTCTTCTTGTTCGTTTAATGGGTTTTCTTGTGTATCGGCTTGGTCTGTTAAGTCAAAGCTGTTTACTTTACGTTGAATGTAAACGTAATCCCAGCGATTATCATTGTGAAAAATATCTTTAATTAGAGGTTGCCCTAAAAACAACGTAACGGTTTTTTTAGACATATTGGGTTGCAGGCGTTTTACCAATTCTCCTGTAATGGATTGACCTTCATTGGAGGTGTGCTTATACCCGCAAGAAAGAACAAGAAACGCAACGCATAAAATAGATAGATTTTTTAAAAAACAATTCATAATAAAAATAAATTAACAATTCTAGTTGTAAGTATATAACAATCGGGTTTATTGGTTAAAAAACAATTGCTGAACCTTTATTTTTCAGGCATGCAAAACGATGTATCCGTGTGTTTGGATAAAAAATTTAAAACATCATCGGGGTGAGGTTGGCAACGCAATGTATGCAATTCATCTCTTTTTTGTTTTAAGAAATGTTCAATCAACGTTAGGTGAACACCGTACTTTTCTAATTTTGGAGCAACAGATTCCAGTGCGTTTAAAGCCGTTTCTAAGTGCACAGGCACAAGCAACGTTTTGGGTTCGTTCGTCTTTTCCTCTAGTCCCAATAAACCAATGGACATACACAATGCAATGGATAAATAAGGTTGCGCACACGCGTCGGGTAAGTGGTAGGTAATGCAGCAAATGTTTTGATGTTTCGCAAGACAAATAGGCAAGTGTGAAATGGTGGTTTCGTTAAGGCGTGCGTAAGAATTACGGGTGGGATTGGTGGCAGCACACAGCGCGGGCATGAATGTTTTTTGAGCCTCCACGTAATTGGATGTATCAATGTTTTCTGAAAGAATGGTTTGTTTGATTGGCATGTTATTTTGAGGTGCATTCGCAGAAATTTTTGGAGCAAAAAGGGGTATTTTTTGATACGCGCAACAAACGTTTTCAATAATATATTTTATATGAACCAAAGTGTCGGAAAAACATTCGGCTTTAAGAGGTTGTGTTTGCAAAACACACTGTGCGTTTTTGGTTACATAGTAATGCGTAATGGGCACGTTGGTTTGCTTTAGTGTGCTTGCAATCATTTGTAAAATATCACCCGTTTTTTGACCCACCAAATTTGGCTCTAAATGCTGTTGGGTGTTTGTTATTAAAAAATGAAAATCGGCTTGGAAGGTTGTGTCTTCAGGGTGTTTGGTGTGCACTTGCTTTAACAAACGTCGCGAGCATAGCTTAGCATCGTTGGCGTAACAAAGTATATTTAACGTGGGTTGTTCTGAAAATGGATCAACGTAGAAGTAGTCGCCTATTAAAAGCTCCAGCAACGTGGTTTTACAACCTATTTTTATAGGTACGGTGTATTTAAAGTCCGCGTTTATGGTGCGGGTGTGCTCGTCCAACGGCACTCTAAAGCAGTGTAGATGATTGTTTAAATCCAGCCATTGCAATTGTAAACTATAAATTTGATGCTCTTCAAGTAACCGATTAATTGTTTTCATAATGTTGTCTGTGCAAAGATTAGAATGAATGCTATTTTAGCGTGCATTATTTTTTTTTAATAGAGCCAATGGAAAAATTGTTGCGTTTGAGTCAGATAAATACCCACTTCAACAGGCAATTTAAACCGATCGTGTACCGCTTGAGCGTAGTTCATTAACTGCGCTTGAAACTGTTGCTGTACATCGGATAATGTTAAAAATTCAGTCAAGGTATTTTTGTAATCAATCACCCAGCATTTTTTATCTTCCACCAACAAACAGTCCAAACGAAGTTGTTTTTCTTGCAAAAAAAACGTTTGTTCGTAGTAGGCATTGGGGTGGTTAATAATCCATTGTACGGTGCTGTTTAAGGATAAATTTTTTAAACACCGAAGAATATTTTTTACGGCATCCGAACGGTATTCATGTGAAACAGCGTATTGAGCCACGTGTTGCTGAATGTGTTCTTTGGAAGGCAGTGTAATTTTTTTCTCTGTGCCCCAGTGTTCCAAGTGTTGGTGAATAATTTCACCTATTTTTTTTTGATTGTGTTGTTTGACGCTAAATTTTAAGGGCGCATAATGACCGGTTTCTTGAACGGGTATTGGTGTTGAAAAATGCTCTAAATTCAAGCGTTCTAAAACGGTATTATCGGAAGGTTGTTCGCGCTTATTTTCATCTATTTTTTGATGATGCGTGTTATTGGATAAATGCTTTTCATCTTCTAAAATGAACAAATGCCGTTTGGCGCGCGTGTAAGCTACGTATAATAATCTCAATTGTTCCAACTGTTTTTTTTGGTGGGTAATGGCTTGAATGTATTGGTAGCATTCGTTTTTTTTTATTTTACTGTAATGACTCATTAAAAATGTTTCGTTTTCATAGTCAAACAACCAATTTAAGGGGGTGTGGGTTGCTGGTGGTTTTTTTAGTTTATTTAAAAATAAAATTACATGCTCAAACTCCAAACCTTTTGCACCATGAACGGTTAGGACATTAATGTGTTCGGTGTCTATTACCGCACTGCTGGTGTGGTGTTGTTTTAAGTCGTCTTCAAATTTTAGCCAATCCACCGTATTTTTTTGGGCGTACTCAATAAGATGAATTTTAATGCTTTCATTTATATGATGAGTAGGTAAGGTGTTTAAGCACAATGAAACCCATTGTGCACTGGGAAGGGTTAAAAAACGTTGGGTTAAAAATTGCAGTATGGGTAAAAGTACCGCACTGCGTTGTTTTCCGTCTTCCGTTAGATGATTGATGGCGTTGTGCCATTTTAAAAGCGTGTTTGTAGCAACGGTGTTAAAAATAACCTGTATATCCGTTAAATTTAGACCCACCCAAGCGCAGCGCAATAGACCAGACCACGCCAATGTGTTTTGTGGGTTGCTTAATGCGTTTAACACAACCACAAACTGCTGAACGTATTTATCTACGGAACGACTGTGGGCTTTATGATCAATATTTAATTGCGTTAAGAGAGCGCTTACTTCTTGGACGTGCTTGTTGGTCAGGCATAAAATGCTGGTTTTATGTGCGTGTTCGCGGGGAAGGTTATGAAAAATATTACGCAATGTTTCTAGGCTATTGGTGGCGTTTAGCTCGTAGTAACGCACTTGGCTGTCGTGCATGGTATGCGTGGCACGTGCACTAAAAAAAGGAACCGTGGCAAGCAATGTATCGTTTTGCTTCCCAAAATACGACTCAAAAACGTGGTTGTTGTGTTCCACTAATTGTTTGGAGGAACGAAAATTACACACCAAATGAACGGGTTGCAGGTTCCAGTTTTTTAGTAGTTTTTTTCGCATACCTTGTGCAAACAAATGAGGTTCTGCTTGTCTAAATTCGTAAATAGATTGCATGGGATCTCCGACCAAAAAAATAGATTTTTCAGCGGTTTGCTCCCACGGTTCAAGCAACGCTTTAATGAATTCCCACTGGGTAATAGATGTGTCTTGAAATTCATCCATTAAGAGATGCTGAATATGGTGATGAAAATAGGAAATATACTGGTTTCTAAGCACCTGCGTTGCGGTGTGGGTTATTTTCCCAAAATGCGTGTGTTGCGTTTCGTTCATTACCACTTCTAGGTGCGCATACAGATCCAGCAAAAGCGTTTGAATGGCGGTTAGGGTTTCGTACTCTTCTTCGTGCAGTATTTCTTTGAAGGATGGAAACGACGCGTATTCTTTTAAAGCGGTTTGAATGGTTTGTGTGGAAAAAAGAGTGGTTATTTCCAAAAGCATTTGCTTTAGTTCTTTTTGTTCGGGAAGGACGCCGTTTGTTTTATTCCATCGTTTACGGACTTCTTTTTTGCTGGTTAAAAACAAGCAAGCCAGTGTTTTGTACGCAAGATAATTGGTAGTTTGAGGCAGGGTTTTAGGTAGATCCGCGTTGTGTATTTTGGGGTCGGGATGCTGTTGTTGTGCTTGTAAAATAGCATTCCAATGCGTTTGATTAAAACCTATTTTTTTAAAACGACAGCCCAGTTGCGCGCTTCTATTTTTAAACCAATGCTGAAGATTGTCTTGAAGAACGGAAAAGCTTTTTGGTGTTTTAAAAATAAAACCCATCCATTGCTCGGAAGATTCAAACAGCGCTATAAAGCTTTTTTGTATGTACCAAAACTGGTTATCAAACAGTTTAAAAACACAATGCCATTGGGCTTTGTATTTTTGGCTTGTTAGGCTGTTTTGTATGGCTTCCTTCAATAAAGGTTCAATGGGCGATAGCTGATAACTTGAAAGATTTTGGGTGTACTGAGGGGCTTTTTCAACAACGTGTTGAGCAAATTGATCAATGTTTAAAATTTGCAATTGTTGTTGCAATTGCCTGCTATCTGGGATGTTTGGGTCGTCTAAAATGGCTTGTATCAAAGGCTTCAAAATCCCGGATTCCTCTGGGTATTGAAAGGCATTGGTGATGCGATCCTTCATTTCTTGAGCGGCTTTTTTAGTGAAGGTCATACACAAAATACGCGTGGGGTTTTTAACCGCGTGGAGTGTTTTTAAAAAGCGGCTTAGTAAAACGGTTGTTTTGCCTGAACCAGCGGGTGCTTGTACAATAAAAGATTCTTCAATATTCAAAACACGTTGACGAACCAGCTGATCTTCCATTCTATGAAATTAATAAATCGTTTTTCTTATTATATGGTGCTTATTCGCTTCCATAAACCCGTTGGATTTTTTCTGGTGTTGTGGCCGGCGTATCAAGCGCTTTGGTTTAGCGCTACATTGCCTAGTGGATTGCATATTCTTTGGGTCGGTTTGGGGGCATTTTTAATGAGAAGTGCAGGGTGTGCTATAAACGATATTTGCGATAAAAAGTTTGACAGACGGGTTAATCGCACAAAAAATAGACCGCTTGCACAAGGAAATATAAGCGTTTTGGAAGCTTATATTGTGTTGTTTGTTTTGCTGTTGGGTGCGTTTTTATTATTTTTGCACTTACCGTTGTTGGCTAAAAAATACGCGTTACTGGCGCTTGTGTTTTGCATGGTGTACCCGCTCACAAAACGTTTCTTTTTTCTGCCACAATTGGTGCTGGGTTTTGCATTTTCCACTGGGGTTTTGGTGGCGTGGTCGCTGTCTTCAGCGCCTAATTTAATGGCTTATTTTTTAATGCTTGCAACCGTGGTTCAGGCCATTATTTACGATACATTTTACGCGTTAATGGATTACGAAGACGACAAAAAATTACCCATTCACACAAGCGTTAAGGCATTTGGTCGCTGGTTGTGGTTTATTTTATTTGGCTTGCAATGCGTTTGGTTGGCGTTGTATGCGTTTATTTGGCAGCAAGCGGGTTGTTCCATTGTCTTGGGTGCGTGTATTGTCTTGGGTTTTTTATGGATGAATGCGTGTTGGTTGAAGGCGTATTGCCGTGGTCGTTATTTTTTTGCTTTTTATCATCACCAATGGGTCGGTTTACTGGTATTATTAGGCGTGGTATTGCAGTAAAATAATAAACGTAAAACAAAATAAAGAGGCACATATGGCATCATCAGCAAGTAATCCAATTAATCCAAGTGACGTATTGGCGTGGTTTGATCAACCGTTTAACGATTTGTTGTTTAAGGCTCATCAAGTGCACAAAAAACACTTTAACCCCAACGAAGTACAAGCCAGTACTTTGATGAGTATTAAAACAGGATCGTGTCCAGAAGATTGTAAGTATTGTTCGCAAAGCATTCATTACCAGACCGACTTAAAAAAAGAAAAACTACTAGATATAGAGTTGGTTTTAAACAAAGCCAAGCAAGCCAAAGCATCCGGTGCCACCCGTTTTTGCATGGGCGCAGCGTGGCGTGCACCCACCAACCGGCAAGTGGAACAGGTGTGTAAAATGGTGGAAGGCGTTAAACAATTGGGCTTGGAGACGTGCGTAACCTTAGGCATGCTGAAAACAGAACAAGCCAAAACGCTTAAAAAGGCAGGTCTGGATTACTACAACCACAACGTGGATACTTCCAAAGAACATTACCCTAAAATTGTAAGTACGCACACGTTTGAAGACCGTATTAACACATTAAAAACCGTAGCCAATGAAGACATAAAGGTGTGCTGTGGTGGTATATTGGGTATGGGCGAATCCAGAGAAGACAGAGCGAACATGCTGTACACTTTGGCAACGCTTTCCCCGCAACCACAAAGCGTTCCTATTAACCAACTGGTACCCATTCCCGGAACTCCACTGGGAGATGAACTGGGTGTGGACGCGTTTGAATTTATAAAAACCATTGCTGTGGCGCGTTTGTTAATGCCTGAAACGTACGTGCGTCTTTCCGCAGGACGCGAGCAAATGAGCGACCAAACCCAAGCGCTGTGTTTTTTTGCAGGCGCTAATTCTATTTTTTACGGCGATCAATTGCTTACAACCGCAAACCCCCAAACCAATAAAGACAACATTTTGTTAAAAAAGCTGGGTATTTCATTGGAAAAAAACGCAAACGTTGTGAACAACAAAAACGATTTAAGCAACATTGCGGTTCAAATGGGTGCCACCAAGTAACGCACATGATGAACGTGAATTTACAAACGCAATTAACCAATACTTTCAAACAAGACGAACGGTTGGTTATTGAAGGCAGGCTTAATAAAAACAAAATAATGGAGCTAGCTCTAGCGATGGATGAGGGTTTATTGGGTCTTCTGTTAACCAATGAAGTACTTAAAAACATTTTTTCACCCCAGTTACTGGCGTATTGGTGTTTGATAAACGTGCCTTTCAAAGTTTCGTTAGCAACAAACAATTTTTACCAGACAGCTACACAGCGTTTAAAAATAAAATAGGCTTAACTGCAAAGGGTGAGTATTTAACCCAAAGCCGTGAGGTGGTTTTAGACTGGCCCTATAAAGATTGCGTGCTAGAAGGCGGGCAAACCAAGGACGATCAAAAGCGTAAAGAGATTTTTTGGAACCAAACGTTGGCAGCTGATGAAGTGGATAGATTGCTAGAGCCGAAAGTACTTACGAACTTTAAGAAATACACTAAAGAAGGTGAGGAAGAAGTTAAAGGTCTATCTATCAATGATAATTTAATCATCAAGGGCAATAACTTGTTGGCTTTGCACAGCTTAAAGCAAAGTTATGCGGGAAAAGTAAAGCTGATTTATATTGACCCACCGTACAATACAGGCAACGACAGCTTTGGTTACAACGATTCGTTCAACCATTCCATGTGGCTAACTTTTATGAAAAATAGGTTGGAGGTGGCAAAAGAGTTGTTGAGTGATGATGGCGTTATTTTTGTGCAGTGCGATGACAATGAACAGGCTTATTTGAAGGTGTTGATGGATGAGGTTTTTGGGCGGGATAAATTTGTGGGTACATTTTTGTGGAAAAAAAATAAAAGTGGCAATCAAAATGCACAATATATGGCGTTACAACATGATTATATAATGTCTTTTATTAAGATAGAAAATAAGAAAAAGTGGAGAGTCTCTTATTCTGAAGAGGACTTGAAAGATTATACTAAAAGTGATAATAAAGGGGTTTTTTATTGGAAGCCAGTATTTCATTCTACCCGGGGTACAGATATAAAAATAAATTATAATGGGTTGGATTTTAAAGTATTAAAAAGTATATATAGCAAAGATAAACTCACTTCAATGTTACAAAGTGGAGAGGCAGAGTTTATTATCAATAAGTATAGTAAAAAGCAAATCTATAAAAAGCAAAGGCTAAGTGATGGAACGCTGCCATATTCGTTGATGGATCCAAAAAAATTTCCAATGACAGAAAATGCTGTTAAAGAGATCAATGAATTATTTAAAGAAGAGTTATTTAAAACACCAAAGCCAGAATTTATAATAAGTTATTTGATAGATATATCCACTCAACCCAACGACCTAGTCCTTGACTTTCACTTAGGCAGTGGCACTACCTGTGCCGTTGCTCATAAAATGGGTAGACGTTATATTGGTATAGAGCAAATGGATTATATTCAAAATATTACCTGTGAAAGACTAAAAAAAGTAATAGCGGGTGAACAGGGTGGCATCTCTAAAGCCGTTAATTGGCAAGGTGGTGGTGCGTTCACCTACTGCGAGCTTGCCGAAAACAACGCTAAAATTATCACCCAAATAGAACAAGCGAACACCAGTGAACAACTGCAACAACTTTGGCAACGCATTCAAAACAGCGATTTTATTAGTTACCAAGTAAAACCAAAAAGTATAAACGCCAATATTAAAGAATTTGAAGCGTTAAATTTAGACGAACAAAAACAACTGTTGGTTGAATTGCTCGATAAAAACCAATTGTATGTTAATTATGCGGATATTGATGATGAAGATTATCAAATATCAAATGCGGATAAAAAACTTAATCGTCAATTTTACGGTAAAACGTAGCGATGACAGACCAAACCATGTTGCATCAAGAATTAACCACAGGGGCAGACTTTTTAGGGGGTAAAGATTATTATCAAAACAATATCCCAGATTGTTTAACTGGCAACCTTAATCCACAACGTGAATTACGTGCTTACCAAAAAGAAGCCTTTGGTCGCTTTCAATATTACCTAGAACGCTATTCTAGTCGCCCAAAAAATACGCCAACTCAAGTGTTGTATCACATGGCAACAGGAAGCGGTAAAACCTTGATTATGGCAGGCTTAATGCTCTACCTATACCAAAAAGGCTACCGCAATTTTTTATTTTTTGTTAATAGCAGCACTATTATCAACAAAACCCGTGATAATTTTTTAAACAGTAGCTCAAATAAATATCTATTTAATCAAGCCCTACAAATTAAGGGACAACCGATACAGATTAAAGAAGTGGATAATTTTGCAGCCAGTAATGATAAAAATATTAATATTGTTTTTACGACCATTCAAGGTTTGTATTCACGCCTGAATACGCCAAGAGAAAATGCGGTGACGTATGAAGACTTTGAGAATGAAAAAATTGTTTTAATTTCGGATGAAGCGCACCACATCAACGCCCAAACCAAGCAAAAAAAGAAAAACTTAAACCAGCAGGAGTTATTAGAATTTAATACGTGGGAATCCACCGTTCATAAAATATTTAACGCCCATGCCCAAAATCTACTACTAGAATTTACCGCCACTTGCGATTTGCAAGACGAGCAAATTTTAGCTAAATATTGTGAGAAAATTATTTACGACTATCCGCTAAAACAGTTTCGCTTGGATGGTTACTCCAAAGAAGTAAAAGTCTTGCAATCGGACAGTTTACCCATGGACAGAAGCCTTCAGGCGATTATTTTAAGCCAGTATAGGCGTAAAGTATTTGCCAACCACGGTCTTTTAATAAAGCCCGTGATTTTATTTAAGTCTAAGACCGTCAAAGATTCCAATGCGTTTTACGCTGAATTTATCGCTAAAATTAAAGAGTTAACCGCTGATGATTTAATGCAAATCAAAAATAATTCCAGCCTTAATAAAGTTTTACAAGATGCCTTTGCCTATTTTACTAAGCACAATATACACCTAGATAATCTTGTTCTTGAACTGCAAGAGGAGTTTAACGAGGATAAATGCATTAGCGTTAACTCCAAAGATGAATCCGAAAAAAAACAATTAGCCGTTAATAGCTTAGAAGATGAAAATAATGAGTACCGAGCAATTTTTGCAGTAGATAAACTGAACGAAGGTTGGGATGCATTAAATCTGTTTGATATTGTGAGGCTGTACAATACTCGTGATGTGAGCAAAGGCAAAGCGGGTAAAACCACCATGAGCGAAGCTCAGCTTATTGGGCGTGGTGCAAGGTACTGCCCCTTTAAAATTAACGATGAACAGCCACTTTACCAACGTAAATACGATAGTCGTGATAGTGAAAAAGAACACGATCTTAAAATATGCGAAGAGTTGTATTATCACAGTGCTTATAACCCTAAATACATTCAAGAATTAAATGCACAGCTTGAAAAAATAGGCATTAAAGCCAAAAAAAGCCATGAATTACATTTAAGTCTTAAAGAGTCGTTTAAACAACAAGCCTTCTACAAAACAGGCTTTATTTTTAAAAATAAGCGGGTTAAATACGCACGTGAAGATGTAACCGGAATTAATAGCTCATTTATTGAAACCACGCATAAAATAGCGTTACTAACGGGTTATTCACGAACGGATGCCGCCTTTGGCTATAAAGCAAAACTGCAGCAAGATAAAAAACAACAAGACTATACCCTTAGTTTCTTTGGTAAAGCGGTGGTTAAAAAAGCCTTGAGTAAATTGCCAGAGTATAATTTTGCTAATCTCAAGCGATTATTCCCTCATTTAACAAGCTTAACTGAATTTATTAGTGCAGATAATTATCTGGGTAAAATTAAGCTAGAAATAGAAGGGTTAGCCGAGCAAGTAAGTAACTTAAGCCAAGACGATAAATTATTTATTGCCACCACTGTATTAGAAAAATTAGCTAGCCAACTGCAAGCAGAACATGTTGAATACAAAGGCTCAAAAGAGTTTATGCCGTTTATGCTTAAAGATACGTTTACGGATAAAACTTTAAATATTGTTAATGATGGCACCAGTAATAAAGAATATGGGATTGCTCAAAATGAAAGCAGCAATGAGAATTTACAACTAGACTTAACGAAGAAAGACTGGTTTGTATTTAATGAAAATTATGGCACCAGTGAAGAAAAATATTTAGTGAGATACATTAATAAAACAGTAGAGAAGATTAAAAAAAAGTATTCACAAGTCTACTTGGTGCGTAATGAAAAACATTTTAGTCTGTATAATTTTGATGACGGAAAAGCCTTTGAGCCAGATTTTGTATTATTTTTAGCTCAAAAAGATAAGCAATCATCTAGTTTGTATTATCAAGTATTTATTGAACCTAAAGGCGGACACCTTCTGAAGCACGATGAATGGAAATAAAACTTTTTGATACGCTTAAAGCAAGAGCATGAGATTGAACAATTATGGAAAGATAGAAAATATATAATTTGGAGCATGCCTTTTTATAATGAAGCGCAAACCAAGCCAGAATTTGAAGAAGAATTTTCTAAGCTTTAAAGTATTTTTTGTTTAAATTCTTGGTGTTTAAAAAATGCGTTGCTCGTATTTTTTAGCGATAATTTTCGTCTAAATCGAACCGATCAAGTTCCATTACTTTCACCCAAGCTGCAATAAAATCAGACACAAATTTTTCATGTGAATCTTGGGAAGCATAAACTTCAGAAATGGCGCGAAGCTGCGCATTGGATCCAAAAATTAAATCAACACGTGTTGCACTCCATTTTAGTGCACCATCTTTACGGTTGCGCCCTTCAAATTCTTGTTGGGTATTTTGTTTCTTTGTCCAGATTGTTTGTTCGGTTAACAGATTTACAAAAAAATCATTTGTTAGAATGTTTTTTTTATCCGTAAATACCCCTTGTTTAGAGCCATTACAATTGGCGCCTAAAACGCGTAATCCTCCTACAAGTACGGTCATTTCCGGTGCCGTTAATGTTAATAATTGCGCTTGATCAAGCAGCAATGTTTCTGCCGGTATGCTGTATTGAGGTTTAAGGTAATTGCGAAAACCATCTGAAAGAGGCTGAAGAGCTTCAAATGAAGTGGTATCCGTTTGTTCTTGGCTTGCATCCATTCGTCCTGCTCTAAAAGGCACTTGAATGGACAATCCTGTTGCTTGAACAGCTTTTTCAACACCAGCGCACCCCGCTAAAACAATTAAATCCGCCAGTGAAACCTGTTTTTTATCCGCACGTTGCTTGTTGAATTGATGTTGAATTTTTGCTAAACATTCAAGACAAGTTGCAAGCGTTTTTGGGTGGTTTATTTCCCAGTCTTTTTGTGGAGCAAGACGAATACGAGCACCATTTGCACCCCCTCGTTTATCAGAATTTCTATAGGTGGAGGCTGAAGCCCAAGCAACCGATATCCATTGAGAAATACAAATATCCAAAGCAAGAATTTGTTTCTTTAGCTGCTTTATGTCCTCTTTGTCTATCAGTGGATGATTTAAGCAGGGTATAGAATCTTGCCAAATAAAACGCTCATTGGGAACTTCATTGCCAATATAACGAATGCTTGGACCCATATCACGGTGCGTTAATTTAAACCATGCGTTTGCATAGATTTTGGTGAGTTCTGTGTGGTTTTTGTGAAAATAACGTGCAATTTTTTCATAACTAGAATCCGCGCGAAGTGCTATGTCTGCTGTTGTCATCATGATGGTTGTTTTTTTGTCCGATCCATCAACCGCAGGGGAATAATTTTCTGATGTTTGTTTTTTAGGCGACCATTGCCAGGATCCAGCTGGGCTTTTTACCGTTTCCCATTCGTTTCCAAACAAGGCATCTAGGTAACCTGTGTCCCATTGTGTGGGATTATTGGTCCACGCACCCTCAAGACCACTGCTGATGGTGTTCATGCCTTTTCCGCTTTTGTATTTATTTTTCCAACCCAACCCTTGTTCTTCAATATTTGCTGCTTCGGGTTCTTTTCCTAAATGGTGATCCCGTGCCGCACCGTGACATTTTCCAAACGTGTGTCCACCCACAATAAGTGCAACGGTTTCTTCGTCGTTCATAGACATTCTTTTAAATGTCTCTCTAATGTCTTTGGCAGACGCCAATGGATCCGGAACCCCATTGGGTCCTTCTGGGTTCACATAAATTAAGCCCATTTGTACCGCTGCTAACGGTTTTTCAAGTTCACCATCGTTTGCGTGGCGTTCATCGGTTAACCATTTAGATTCTTTTCCCCAATAGGTGTCTTCGGTGGGTGACCAAACATCCACGCGACCTCCACTAAAACCAATGGGCTTAAGTCCCATGGATTCAAGTGCACAATTACCGGTTAAGATGAGTAAATCTGCCCATGAAATGGATGAACCGTATTTTTGTTTAACGGGCCATAACAAGCGTCTTGCTTTGTCCAAATTAACGTTGTCCGGCCAGCTATTGGTGGGTGCAAATCTTTGTATACCAGATGAAGTGCCACCCCGACCATCTGCTATTCGGTAGGTTCCAGCACTGTGCCAAGCCATTCTGATAAAAAACGGACCATAATGCCCATAATCGGCTGGCCACCATTCTTGAGATGTTACCATAAGTTGAAAAATATCTTTTTTTAGCGCACGAAGGTCAAGGGATTTAAATTTTTCAATATAATTAAAATGCTTGTCCATTGGATTGCATGAATCGTGGTTTTGTAAAATGGAAAGATTTAACCGATGTGGCCACCAATTTTTATTGTTTTTTGCTTCATACCTTGTTCTTAAAATTGGACAGCCATTTGTTTTGTTCATTTTTAATTCCTATGCGCGTTTATTGTTGAATACATTCTTGCATACTATTTTTTGTATAAAAAATATCTTTTACTTATGATGTCATGTTTTTTTTGTATTAAAAAATCAAGAAATTATTTTACCGTGTTTATTGCAATGAAAATAACAAGGGTGATCCAATCTGTGTTTTTTGGAAAATATAAAATATACATCTATCATTCAAATGATATAAAATTAGTATAATGCCTTTAGATAAAATTAAAAAAGCTACTTATATATTATTGTGCAACAAGCAAGCCCAAAAAAACCGTACATTACAAATTAGGCGACGCAACAGTGAGTCCGATTTATTAGAATCTTACAAACTGCACAAGACAACGCTAGAGACGCCTTTACAACGCCGTCATTCATGGAGCTCAACCCGTGAACATGTGTTGTATGATGATCCAGATGATTTTAAAAGACGTCAACTACAAATTGAAATTTCTGCACCGCATAAGCGTTTTTTTAAAGGGCGATTTGTACAAACCGGTCGTATAGAAGACCTTGCAAGTAAATTGGCTTATTTGCAAAAAAGTGCTAAAGGTAGATTTGAGGGATTTTGTGCCAGGATAGCTTTTTTTGCTCTAGAGTATTCGTTAACAGGAGATATTGAACGTTTTTCACAATATGTTACGGACGAAAAACCCAATTTTGGAAAGCACAATGTTTTGTTATTAATATGGTTGAAAAAAAATTTTAATCTTGATTTATTTCAAGTGCATGGCTTTAGATCCTCCAGTCGTCAAAGAGAGTTTTTTAATGATTTTTCGAATGCGGTATTTAGTAAGAGCTCCATAGAGCTTAAAAGCAATTTTTTGAACATACCTGAAAAATCCACGGCGTTAATTTTTACGACAGGACATGTTTTTTCCATAATACGTGATGGTATGGGTAATTTTTATATTGGTGCTACAGGCAAAGAGAAAAATGATTTTTCGGTGTACAAAGGTAATAAACACAGTAATAAAGTCATTCCAGCGCTTAGTAACAACGAACCCGATGAATGGTGTTTGTTGAAATTAACAGCCAGTGAATTTAAAAATAAGGTGGATGTGTTTATCAAACGCATTCAAAGTAGAGAATCGTTTATCAACGTGGTTAGTATTAAAAATAATGAAACTCGTGTACAAATAGCAAACCCTGATCTTGATGTTCAGGTGGTACCTCATCCAGCAACATTGCAATTTTCACCACACAAGAGAGCCATAAGCGCCAAGTCTAAAATTGCAAAATACTTTAGAAAACCATTTCCATCCGGAAACGTGTTCAATGGAGCATTAAACAAAAATACAATTGATCAAATAAGTATGTCTGTTTTAGTGTCTAAAATACATCAATTTTCATCTCGGTTTTTTTTTATTACCTGGATTCCTGAGTATTGCTCACCTGCGTTTAACAAGATTGCAAGTATATTTTCCATGCTAGCAGGGTGTTGGGGGGTTGAAGAAATATTGGCAGATCACAACAATACATGGAGAGAAGTTTCTTCAAGTTCTCATGAAATTCCTGAATTAATAGCGGTATTTTTAGGTGTCTTACGTTTGCGGACGTCCTCTATTTCTATGCAAATAAGCGCTTTGCGCGATGGGGAAAACCAAAGATTAATAAAACGCATATCTTCGCTTTTTGGTGAAACAAGAGCGCATGCTGAAATTAAATACTGGAAGTCCATTAAAGAAGAAAAAAAACACCAACACACCATGCTAGAAGCTCGTCAAGCAAGGGGAGCAGAGCTTAACGCCGAACAAGAAAATAAATTAAAAGAAAACATACGGCTGGAAAAACACGCGGATCAAATTTTATTAAAGACGGTAGAGCGTGTAACAGCAGATGCAGAGCATTATGAAGCGTTGTTTGCTGGGAAAATGCAAGAAAGCACAGCAGAGGATATTTTAAATACCATTACGTATGCCTCACGTGGAGAAATATTTATGTTGGGTGTAGACGAAGATTCTTTTTTTATTACTAAAACAACCCAAGGAGAATTGGTTATTTTAGACGAAAAAAATATAAATATAGAAAATGCCTCAAAAAAAGATATAGAAAAAATTGCTAAATATACCACGTACGATCAGCGTAAAAAAATAACGCAGACTGTTTTGAACGCCAAGCGGATTATTTTTTTACAATTCAAGAAGACTTCGTATCCCAAAGTCATGACGCCATATGACTATGCGTTACATCAAACGCAAGAGGATTCAGATTATTTTCTTAAATTTCCAGAACAACATCTGACAACGACAAGGAAAATGTTTTTTAATACAACATCAATAAACGATAATGATGGGCATTATTTTCAGTCGTTTCATACAGTATGGCGGAAATCAAAAGACCCCAATATATTTAATATGAACGTTATTTTGGATTTCTTTTTTTCATCTCTTGAATTTAATGAAAATGGAAACGCCGTTAATGGTCAGTACAAGGCATTGGAATGGGATCACAATGAACTATCAATCAATTATTTTAAAAACATTCTTGCTTTGCATAAAGATGGTAATTTTATTCAGTACAATATTTTTTCAAAAGAAACAACACTTCACAACGACAGCATTCAGAAAGAATTGAGAGAAATGGAAGGTTTTATTTTTTCAGATTTTAAAAAAAATAAGCAATTTATTATTTCTAAAATACAAATGGTTACCAATTTATTTAGTCTTATTAATTCAGAAATATCCGTTCTTATTGTTAATAGTAAGAATGCCCTTCTTTTAAGAAGAAGTGAAGGCGATGGTCAGCTAGAGCTTTTGGATAAAGCAAACGTACTAGAGAGTGTTTTAGGTTCTAAAATCAGGAGCGATCAGTACGATTTTTTCAAAGTTCCCGGCTTTTACGTTGGAGAAAATGCAGAAGGTATGGTAAAAAAATTATTTGAACATCCTAGTAGTAAAACGTTTGAAACCATCCAATTGTGTTCGTGATCTTGTTTTTCATAAATTTATATTGTTCGTTTATGTTTTTTGGGCTTTTTTCTTTCTGGCTTGCTTGGGGTCGGCAATAAGAGGTCTGTATATTTCCACTCTATCCCCTTCAGAAAGTAGGGTGGTTAGGGTTTGGGGTTTACTAAAAATACCCACTTTAGCATTTTGGGGATTAATTTCAGGAAATTGTTGTGTTATTTTAGACGCTTCAATAGCCTCTAATATGGTGCTGTTAAAAGCCACCTGTAGCGAAATTAAGGCTTGTTTTTCTTTTAATGCGTAGGCGACTTCAACGGTAATTTTTTTTTTCATCATTAAAATAAAATGCCAATAGTGATAAATAAGGTTATGGTGCTGAAAAAAGTGGTCAGTGCCACAATACTGGAGCTAAATCCACTGCTTGCACTGTATGTTCTAGAAACAATTGCTGTTAATAATCCAGACGGTAGTGCAGCCATTAGAACATAAATTTTTATTTCATCAAAGCTTAAACCAAACAGCAACGCCGTAATACCCACTAAAATAGGATGAACAACCAGTTTAATGGCACAGCTAATGCTACTAACGTAAATAAAATGACCTGGTGTAAATTGAGATAAAATGACACCAATACTAATTAGCGCAGTTCCAGACACACCTTCTCCCACCATGAGTGTAGCGTTTTGCATAAAATCTGGTAGCTGAATATGAAAAGTTCGTAGCGTGTACGCAACAATAAGAGCCGCAATAATAGGGCTTAGTTTTAACATACGCCAGATGCGAAACAACATCCTACGCAACTGTATTTTTTTACCAATAATTTGTGAAAGTAAAATTGCCACTTGCATAGACAGCGCGTGCAGTGAAAGAATTAAAAAAAAAGTAATCATTTGTGCGTCATTAAAAAAAAGCGTTACAACAGGCAATCCAACAAGAATAAGGTTGGAAAATGTACTGCCAAATGCCAGCAAACCACTGTTTCTAACGCTAAATTTTAAAGCATGCTGCGCAATAAAAAAGGAAATAATAAATAAAGTAATGGTGGGTAGATAATAAATAAGAATGGGTTGAAAAGAAAAGGTTAACTGCTTGGCACCAAGAATTTTGGTGAGAACCATAATGGGTATGGCAATAAACTGAAGATAGCGCAAGATACCATCCACGTGCACACGTCTTAAGATTTTAAAATGACCCACAACGTAACCCGCTATTAAAAGCAGCAAGAAGCTAAACAAATCACTTAAAAATAACACAATTTTATATGAAAAATTAACGAAAGAACAGATTGCAGTAAGGTGTATATTTTATTGTACGGTGTTTTTTTATTTTTGTATGTGTTTTAAATTTTCCCCTACCAAAAAATAAGAAGGGTGCTTCTTGTAAGAAAATTTTTGATGTTTTTTCCAAAAATAAACCGCTTCGTTAATTTTTCCCACTTCAAGACTAATACTTCCCAATAAAAGCAGAGCGTAAGTGTTTTTTGAATTGTATTTTAATGCCTTAAGCGCCAAAGCAAGGATCGTTGAACCCATAATACTTTGGTTTTTCTGAATTAAACAATAGGCTTTTTCAATTAAATAATCTGAATTATTGGGTGCAAAAGATAGTAATAAATCGTACGCTTTAAGCGCTTGCTTCCATTGTAATAAGCCTGCATAACTTCGGGCTAAATATTCCAAATAAACAATATTTTTAGGCTGCTTATTTAATTGTTTTTTTAAAATAGAAATTTGTAATGTTAGTGTCTTTTCTGTATCACTTGATGGTTGAAGGTATATGCGTTCTAGTTTTAAATGAGAATACGTGGGTTGATGGTAGAAGCGTTGAATAAAAAATGCCGCTACAAATGCCAAAACAATTAGGCAAGTAAAACAGTATTTTTTGAAAAAGTTAGTCATTATTTTTTCTAAACAGCATGGGGAAAATAGCAAAAACTAAAAGTGTAAAGAAAAGAACATACGGTAGCAACCAAAGATCCCAATACGATTTCCCCATAGGGGTGTTGAATGCCTTTTGACCATAACGTTTTAAAAAATACTGTTTTATTTGGATATTGGTTTTATTGTCTTTAATAAGTTTTAAAAGCTGTGCCCTCATAGCAAATGCTATCTTAGCATTGGATTCACCAATATTTTGCCCCTGACAAACAGGGCAACGTAATTGCTTTAACCAATGAGTGTATTGTTTTTGATTGAGTATTTCGGTATCTGCCCATGAAGATAGTCCATAAAAAAATAAATATACGAACACTAAAAGGCGCATATAAATTAGATTTTTTCTATTTTTAGATCGTGAATAGCACCAATAATACGTTGTTGAACCGTACCATTTTTATCTAAAACAAGAGCCTCTGGTGTTCCTGTTACACCAAAAGACACACCTAAAATTCCAGATGGATCTTGTACACTCCAGAGAAACGGATCACCGTATTTTTTAAGAAAAACGTTGGCATTTTTTACTGAATCTACAAAATCCAACCCTATAATGCGCCATCCCTTTTTCTTAAGAGCATGTAAAGCTGGCATTTCTGACGCGCACGATGCGCACCAAGACGCCCAAACAACCAACAGTGTAGGCTGGTTTGGACTGGATAAATCTTTTAATATTTTTGGCTGGTTGTCTAAAGTGCGTAGTTGAAAATTATCCGGTAATTCAAGAGAAGTATGCAGCAGTGTATCGGTCTGTTTGTTGGCGTTTATTTTTTTGTACGTAATGGTGCTTAATATAGCAATGCACAGCAAAATAACAAGAAGGATAATTTTCTTTTTCATGATACGTGTTTTGTTTTTATTGGATTTTTTCTTTTTTTATTGTTTGGTATGTATTTTTTCTTAACGTTAGAGGTAGTGGAAGAAGTCGTTGTTTTGGCAGCGTCTTCTGTTGAATGCTTCGGTGGTTTTGTATTTGCGTTTACGCTGTTGACGTTGCGCTGTTTGCTGTAGTTTTTTCGTTTTTGATACGGAGCGCGTTTTTTTATTTTCGGCTTGATCATTAAAAGCGACAATAAACCCAAAACACCAATAATTAAGCCACCCAACCAAACCCAAACGGTCATGTATTTAACAGCAAAACCCACCTGAATGGTGTTTTTATTAATGCGCTCACCAATGGTGACATGCAGATCATACAACCAACCGTGATGAACGGCGCTTTCTGTTGTGGTTTCTTGGCTAAGGTACGTTCGTCGCGTGGGAGACAAAGAAGCAACGGAGCGTTTGTTTTTTTGAACGTCTAAATCCCATTTTTCTTCCGTGTAGTTTTGGTTTATTTTGGAGGAATAATGGTTTACTACCAGTTCATAATCAGCAAATAACCACGGTTGATCTGCAGAAAACGATTGTACATTTAATTGACTGAATACAGTGTTACCTACCAATCCGCCTGTCATCAAAGCAAAACCAAGATGAGCAATAGGCATAAACGATTTGGTGTAATTTTTATGCTTTATATAAAAAAACAGCGTGTAAAAAACAGACAGTATGTTGGTGATAAAAATCCATAAAAATAAGAGGATAAGAGGCGAATATATGCTGGGATTATGAGAGTAAATCCACGCGGTGAGTAAGGTGCTTATTAATGCCAGTAAAACGACAATTTTTAGTGGGCTTACATTTTTTAAATACGTGGCATGAAACCAAGTCATCATTAATAACAATAGGCACAAAAAAGGAAACAGTATTTCTTGATAATAGGGCGCACCAACCGCTACCGTTTCACCGTACAATGAGGTGCTTATAAGAGGATACAAGCTGCCCCAAACCACAATAAGCAAAATAAACAAAACAGTATAGCTTTGTAATTGAAGTAAATGTGCCGTGGAAAATAGTTTAATGGATCTGGGTGGAGTGCGTCGTTTTCCTAAGAAGTAGTAAAGGCTGACCACGCAACAAAGAAGTAGCAAACAGGCAATAATAGCAATAAGAAGCCAGTTTCCTACGCCTCCATTGGCAAAACTGTGAACCGATATCACCAAACCAGAACGCACTAAAAATGTACCTATTAGACTTAGAATAAAGGTCATTAAAATCATTAAAAACGAAGCGTTTTGCATGACTTTTGTCTTCTTAAAGACCCAAAGGCTATGCAGGGCAGCAAGTCCAGCCAACCAAGGAAATAAAGAAGCATTTTCCACAGGATCCCAAAACCAAACGCCACCCCATCCTAGCTCATTGTATGCCCAAAAACTACCCAAAACAATACCAATGGTTAGTGTAAACCAAGCGCCTTTCGTCCACTGTTCAGCCCATTCTGCCCAATTGGAATTTACCTTTCGTTGTATCAATGCCGCTATAGTCAGCGAAAAGGGAATGGCAAAACCGGTGTAACCCATATAAAGAAATAAAGGATGAATCATTAGATTAATATCTTGTAAAATGGCCTGCATTTCTATACCAGACCAAGGTGCAACAGGCAGTGTTTCAAAAGGATTCATTTGAAACACTGCCAACAAAAATAAACTGGATATACCACCCATTAAACCAATGGACGTGCTATGTATGGTGAGTGGTAATTTTTTACCACGGAGAATCAGTAATAATGTCCAAATAGCCAAACAACCAGACCATAAAAGCAAAGAACCTTCTTTTGCCGACCAAATACCTGCAATTCTATAGTACCAAGGCAAGGTTAAATTGGCTTGAGAGGAAACGTAAGCGTTGCTAAAGTCTAAGGTGACGAGTTGAACAGCAAGTACCGCAAGCGCCGATAAGATCAATGCAATTTGCAGTAAGCCAATTTTTTTAATTTTTTTCATAATTTGAAAATTATTCTTTTTGAAACCGTAAGCGGCGGCTATCAGTTGAATAATTCCAATAAAAAAAGCAGTAATAGTAATAAATAGACCAATGTTCATATTATTTTAAGGCAGGTGGTTGATAATTTTCATCGTGCTTTGCTAGCACTTTATTAGCGTTTAAAGACACACCATTCCAATATCCAATTGCAATAGCAAATTCATTTTTTCTGAATAAATCCGGCAATATACCGTTGTAGTTTACAGCAATACCTTTCGATTGATTATTGTTTTCAGTGTGAAGGTAGAAATTTAACATATTATTTTTTTTAGATGGTTTTTTTACGTACCCACCAACGTACAATGTTCTGTTATCGGGTGCGCTAACTAATTCTTCAGGCGTTACATAAAATTGAATATTTTCCGAAAAAACTTTACTAAGCCAAAAAACAGATAACGACAAGCCAGACAGCAAAATCAAAATTAAAAAAAGACGACGTCGTTGTTGAGAGCTAAATTTCATTTTTTATTTTTATAAACAATCCATAAAGTTACTAAGATTAAAAGCGTCAAAGTTAAACCGAATGCGGTATTTACGTATGTGGTGTAACGACCAAAATTGAAAAGTTCTAAAAACCAGTTAATCATGCAATAGTTGGCGTTGTGTTAAATTTAAAATTGCCCAAAAATAATAACACAAATAACCCAACCATATGACTAAAAGTACACTTAACATACGCCAATCCATACTAATGTTTCCCGTAAATAAATTGATACTAGAGGATTGATGCAAAGAGCTCCACCAATCCACCGAGAATTTAATAATGGGTAAATTAATAAGACCTAATATTGCTAAAATTGCGCATATATTAGAACGTGATTGATGCGCAGGTAAGGCGTAATGAAGCGTTAAGTAACTCACGTACAACATCAGCAAAATAAACTCCGAGATAATTCTAGCGTCCCAGCTCCAAAAACTTCCCCATGCGGGTTTCCCCCAAATAGAACCCGTTAAAAGCGTTAAAATTGTAAAAAATGCACCAAGCCAAGCTGTATTTTTTGCTATATAATCGGCTATTTTTATTTTCCATAAATAAAACACAATGCTCATACCAGCCAACACAACATACGCCGTTAAGGAAAGCCAAGCGGCAGGCACATGAATGTACATGATGCGATACATTTGATCTTGCTGAAAGTCGTTTGGAGTGAACCACAACGCACTAACAATACCAACGCTGATGAACACAAAAGCAAATACACCAGCGAATGGAATGGCTTGGTTGGAAAACACAAGAAAATATTTGGGTGAAAAAAATTTGTGAACGCAATTAAAAAAAAATTTAAACATAAGACTTAATGGTTGGGTAAAAAAGCGCAATGAATTTTAAGAATTTGAGTAATAAAAAAAGGCGAAAGTGTGGTTAGTAGTGTAGTGAGAAAAAAAATAAAATACAATGTAGACCAACTGACAACGGGATCCGAAAGAACCAAATTACTTAAAAAATACACCATGGAAAATAGCATTGGAAACGCCAATGGCAGGGTAATAATCACCATAACAACATGGCTTTTTTTAGACTGTAACGTTAATGCGCTACTAATGGAACCCAGCATGGTTAAATACACAACGCAACACACGAGCGCACCAACACTAAAAAGATTAATAGGCATATTTAAACTGTACATTAAGAACACAAGCACCACAGTGCTGCTGGAACACAACATAAAACCAACCACCACCAACTTGCTGGCTACCACACCCAATAGTCCATATGGATTTTGCGCTAAATGTACAAAATAGCCAGAAGTGTATTCGTCGTTCCACATTTGATCCACATGGTACAGTACGCATAAAGAGATACCCATTATTACAATGGCAGGGGAAAGCATGGTAAGAAATTCAGTGTTAGCGATTAACATTGAAAAACCAGAGGTTAAGAGGATCAAAAATACAAGTGGGTACAAAAGATCAAATGCGCGTTTTTTATACAGCTTTAATTGATAATAAAACAATACTTTCATGAAGCCGATAAGGTTAAATTTTTAGAAGAAAGCATGGGAATGGTATTTTGATGCTGCACCAAAACAATCGCAGATTTTGGTTTTTTTAAGTGTTGAATCATCAGTCTTTTGAATGCATCAATGGATTGGGTATCCAAATGACTAGCGGGCTCATCCAGCAACCAGACCGCATGATCTCCTAATAACAATTGCACCAATTTGGATTTTTGCAATTCGCCTGCGGATAAAGTGCTAGGGTAGCAATGCATCACGTGTTCAATATTAAATATGACGGCGTACTTTTTTATTTCGTCCCGATCAGCGTTGAGGTGTTTTTTCATCATTTTTCGGTACAAACACCAGTTATCCAGCACCGTTAAAGACGGATGCATGCCCAGCAAATGCAACACACAACCCAACGGCGCTTGTGATTCAATGTGGTAAAAACCATCTTGCGCAGGCTTTAAGCCTAACAAAGTATGCAATAACGTTGTTTTTCCCGAACCGTTTTTACCAACCACTTTTAGTAATTCACCTGTTTGTAGGGAAAAATTAATGCGTTTCTTGCATCCAGATAATTGATTTAGCAGTAAATTTTTTGTAATAATGATGGACATTTTAAGTTTGGATTATCCAATAAAATTCTTCTTATTTAAGAATAGCTTATTTTTCTTTAAACATGTATGCATCAATATGAAAGTCATCAGCACAGCGTTTCCAGAATACTTTAATTTTAACGAGATGCAAAAATGAATCAACAAACCAACAAAGACCTGCATTCACCCAAGCAACAAAACGCCTGGAAAGTAGCGTGCATATGTATCGGAAAATTTCTGCTGACCATTTTCAATGGTACGGTGCGTTTTTTAGGTTTACTGGTGTTTTTTATCATTTTAATAATTGTGATCGCTGTTTCGTTTTCCAGCAAGCGTTCGTACCATTATTTTGAAAAACATATAACACGTAGCGACCACGTGGCTGTTTTACCCATTCACGGCGTTATTCCAGATTCCACTAAGTGGAGTGCCTATACGCTTAAAAAATTAGATCGTTTGTTTAACAACAAGCGTGTTAAAGCCATTGTATTGGATTTAGATTCACCGGGTGGATCTGCCTACTCTTCTTTTCTAGTTGCCGATAAAATTGCTTACCTAAAAACACAACATCCCCATAAAAAAATATATGGCATGATTGGTAACGTTTGTGCATCGGGTTGTTACGCCATTGCTGCAGCAACTCACGAAATTATGGCGCATCGCGTTTCCACGGTTGGCAGTATTGGTGTTTTATTGGGTGGCGGATTAAACTTTAATCGTTTTTTAGCAAAATACGATATTGATTATAATCAGGTTAAATCTGGTAAATACAAAGACGTTCTGAACCCTCTTGCACCCATGAACGCTGAGTTTGAATCTTTAAAACAAAAACAATCCGACAACTTGCATCGTTATTTTATTGATCTTGTTGTGCAAAACAGACCCACATTGACTGAAAACCATTTAGACTTATTTTCGGGCTTGTTTTGGGTGGGTCAAGAAAACATAGATATGGGTTTGGTGGACAAATTCATCACATACGATCAATTAATAAAGAGAATTAAATCCAATTTCCCTAACGAAGATTTAGAAGTGCAGCATTATGAAAAGAAGCAAAAATGGTTTGAAAATTTTGAGGAATGGACGTCACGTTTTAGTGGAAAATTGCTTGACAGAATAATCAGTCGTTTGTCCAGCGAACACACTTAACCGCACACATCCGCCCATGTTATTTGGCTGCAATGCAGCGTTTTTTCATCCATTGCATGCGGCGTATTGATGTTCGTTGTATGGCAGCCCAAGCTGTTTTTTCGCTGCAAGGCTGCTGTTGTAATAGATTTGGCAACAACCCAGTGGTTTTGCACCACCTTATCCCAATAGGCGCACACCTTGTTTTCCGACTCGGATTGAAGAATATCGTAGTGCTCATTCCAGCGATTCAAAGTTTCTAACTGCTTTAATAAATCCTGTGAACGACGAAAAATACCCACATTAACAGACATGCTGGTTTGAATATTTTTTACAAACCGTTTAGCGTCTTCGGCTTCCCATTTGGCTTTTAAGATGGTGGGTTCCGAGTGTGTTTTTAAGTGGTTTGGTGCAGCGCTTTCAATGGTATTTTGTATATCCAAGGCGGCTAAAGAGCTCATTGCTAGACACTCTAATAAGGAGTTACTAGCCAAACGGTTGGCACCATGAAAACCGCAGTCGGCTGTTTCTCCAATGGCGTATAAGGCGTCTATTTTAGTACGTCCACACGTTTGTGTTGCAATTCCTCCACAGGTGTAATGGGCTGCGGGCACAATGGGTAAAAGGTGTTTTTGCGCATCCCAGCCCCATTGCAAGCAATGCGCGTAAATAGTGGGAAATTTTTTGGCAATATTTTTTACATGTCGTGCATCCAACCAAACGTGCGGTGCGTGTGTTTTTCGCATGACGCGATCAATGCCGTTTGCAACCACATCACGCGGTGCAATTTCTGCACGTGAATCAATGTTGTGTAAAAACGGCTCTTTTTTATCGTTTAAAATATACGCGCCTTCTCCTCGTACAGCTTCACTAATTAAAAACTGAGGCGCTTTGGAATACAAGCAAGTGGGATGAAATTGCACAAACTCCATGTTACTAAGCATTGCACCGGCTTGCAGTGCCAAGTACGCGCCTTCACCAATAAAATTAGAGGTTCCAGTGTGGTTTTTAAAAATACCACTGGCACCACCTGTGCTTAGCACCAAACATTTTGCATACAGTGTTCGATACGTCATGGTTTTTAGATTAAAAACATGAACAAGCCAACCGTGTTTTTGTTTAAAAATAGCAAGAGTGCAGTGGTCTTGAAATTCTTGAATATTGTTGCAAGAGCGTTGTTGAAATGCCAGCGTTTGCATTAGGGTATTGCCCGTTTTATCCAAATGATGAAGAATACGAGCATGCTTATGACCACCTTCTTGATGCAAATGCAATTTTCCTTCAGCATTGCGTGTAAAAGGCATGTTCCATTGCTGCAGTTGTTGGGTAATTTTTGGCGCCAATTTAATAATGGTTTCAACGTTTTTTTTATTGTTTAAATGGTGTCCAGCGGATAGAGTGTCTTGAATGTGTTCCGCTACACCGTCGTTGTGTTCGTAAAAACAACTGATACCACCTTGAGCGTAATGGCTATTGGATTGTGCGCTTTTACTAATAAGCGCTACTTTATAATGAGAAGGTAAATTCAAGCACAACGAAAGTCCAGCGCAACCTTTTCCAACAACAAGTACATCAAAATAATCACGCATAATAGAAACGAAAAAAAAATGAATGGCGTATAAAAAACAACAAACGTATTACCAACTGTGTATTCATTTTGATATAATTTTTAGTATATTTTTATAAAGTTTGGGTTGTTATGACCGCTTCTATTTTATCAATACCCGCCGTTATTATACAGAAAAAAAATATAAAATATGGGCATTATGCTTACGTTTTAAATTTATCAAAATCGCGTATGGAAGGGTGTTCTAAAGAAACATGCTCGTGTGCCAATGTTATGGGATTCTTGAGACCAAAAGCATCTAAAAAAAATACGATTATTTTAGATAGTTTTCACGATTTTTCCGTGGGTGAATCGGTAGCCCTTACCATCGGTACTCTTTTTTTTTGGGTGTATTTGTGCGTTTTGTATTTACTACCTATTGCGGTATTAATAACGCTTGCAACTGCCACAACGTGGTTAGGATGGTCTGAAACATGGGTTATATTGGTTGGCTTATGTTCGGTTGTTTTTTCATTTTATGCATTACACTTGTTGCATAAAACTTTTTTTTATAGAAAAATTCTATGTATAAAATTATCACCGTCTCATCACTCTTAACATCAACAAACGAGATTAAAACATGAAAAAGTGCGTTATTATTTTTTTATTTTTAGCGGTCGGTTTAAACGGCTTGGCATTGAACGCATACAGCAACTTGAATGATTTGTTTGAAAACAACAAGCAATCGGTTGTTAAAGTATTGCCTTTTGTAGACAATCAAGCCAACGATAAGCGCCATTTAAACAATTTTCTGGAAGAATTTTTTGGTCAGCCCTTTCATGCGCCACGCAGTCGTAACAAAGCACGTGAAAAAGATACACCTAAAAGCAACAACGATCAACAAGCAAACGGCTTGGGTTCGGGAATTATTATGGATAAAAGTGGATATATTGTTACCAATTATCATGTTGTGAATAATGCTTTATCCATTAAAGTACAGTTGCATAATAACGAAGAATACACTGCCAAAGTGGTGGGTTTGGATGAATTAAGCGATCTTGCGGTCTTAAAAATTAATCCCAATCGAGCCTTAAATCCCATTAAAATTGGTAACTCCGATACAGCAAAAATTGGTGATTCAGTGGTGGCAATTGGCGCACCTTTTGGCTTTGATTACTCTTTAACCGCTGGTATTATTAGTGCTAAAAAACGTTCATTGGGTTTGGGCAGTCGTTACATTCCTTTTTTACAAACCGATGTAGCAATTAATCCAGGAAGTTCTGGTGGACCGTTATTGAATATGAACGGTGAAGTTATTGGTATTAATTCTCTTATTATTACACCAGTGGGTAGTTACGCGGGCTTGTCGTTTGCTATTCCCTTTAATTTGGTGCAGGTTATTTATGAGCAAATTAAGCGCTCCGGTCAGGTGTCGCGTGCGTGGTTGGGTATAGAAATTCACACCTTAGATAAAAAAATTGCTCAATCTTTGGGTATTGAATCGGAAAGTGGTGTTTTAGTATCGGGTGTAAAAACAGATGCTCCTGCAGATGTAGCGGGTATTCAGCCCGGTGATGTTATTTTGTCATTTAATGGAAAGGCGTTGCAAAAAAGTTCCCAATTACCGCCGTTGGTTGCCTCTTCTCCTGTCGGTTCATCTGTGGAATTGAAAATACTACGCAACAACAATTATAAAATTATTGAAGTAGAACTGCTAAACATGGGTCAATACAACAGAACAAGCAACAATCACGATTTTTTAAAAAATGAACTGTCCAGCGTGGACGTTAATGTGCCCGTTTTAGGCATTAATGTTGTTGTGCTGCCTCAAATTGGTTTAAAAATTAATTTTGTTGAAAAAAATTCGTTGGCGTTGTTGGGGGGTTTAAAAAAAGACGATGTCATTATTAATGCAATGAGCGATTATTCAGACACACAGCGGAACATCCATTCGGTTAATGGTTTAAATTCAGTCATTGATACCGTGGGTAAAGAAGAATATTTGGCGCTATCTTTGCAACGTGAAGATAGAAAATTTTTCTTGACCTTAAAGATAAAATAAGTATTGCATGCGCGTTTTAATTACAGGAAGTAGTGGGTTCATTGCCGGCGCGTTAATTTCCTTTTTTATAGAAAAAAAATGCCGTGTTCGTGCGGTGGGTCGTTCTGTTTTTCGGGCAAGTAATTCACAATGCGAATACGTTGATTACGAAACCCCTGGCATTATGAACAAGATAGATTGTGTTATTCATCTTGCTGCTAAAGTACACGACACCAAGGGTTCAACCACCTTTGAACGGTATCAACGGGTGAATTACCAACTTACAAAAACATTAGCCCAACAAGCCAAAAAAGCAGGTGTTAAACGCTTTATTTTCATCAGCACATTGAAAGTGAACGGCGAATACAATGTGGATGATCGTCCTTTTTTATCCTCCGATGTACCGTCTCCAACCGGTGGATACGCTTGCTCTAAATGGCAAGGCGAACAAAGTGTTTTAAATATTTTTAACAACGGTTTAACGCAATGCTTAATTGTGCGCTTACCATTGGTGTACAGCGTGCACGCCAAAGGCAATCTTGAGACATTAAAGCACTGGATAAAACGGGGTATTTTTCTACCATTTTATGGTGTACGCAATAAACGCAGCATGGTGGACATTCCCACTATACAGTCGTTTTTATGGCATTGCTTACGGTTAGAGCAATGGCAGGCAACAACGGTAATACTTGTGGCTTGGAACATTAGCTTACCAGAATTAATACAAAAAATTGCTGAAGACAACCGCTTAAAAGCGCGTTTATTTTATATTCCTGTTCCCATGTTGCGTGCCTTATTAAGTTGTGTTTCAATGGGTTTACAGCGGCGTCTTTTGGAGAATTTTTGGGCAGATTCCAGAGAAGATTTTAGGTTGTTAAAATGGAAAATATAATATTCTTTTCCCTTTCTTTTTTTGTAAGTTGGGGTATTTACTATTACTCCATTCAGCATGAATTTCTGATGGATCAACCCAATGGCCGCTCCTCTCATGTTCAGGCTGTTTCCAAAGCAGGAGGGTTAGTGTTGCTTGCAATGTGGCAAATCTTAGTGGGATATGTGGTTTTAAAATACAATATAAATGCGTCTATGTACGCGTTCAGTCAAATACCATTTTTATTTGGTGTGCTAGGGTGGGTGGATGATGCATGCCCTCAAAGTGCTCGTTTACGTCTTGTGGTACAAAGTGTTCTTGTTTTATTGGCGTTGTTTTTATCCGGCGCTCAGGTTTCGTGGTGGCTATTTTTATTGTTTTTTTTATTTGGAGTTTGGTGGGTTAATTTATACAACTTTATGGACGGTATTGACGGTTTAGCAAGCAGTTACGCCATTGGTACATTGTGTATTATTTTTATTATTGCACCCATAAGCCATGTATTTTTATTGTTCATTTTTGCGCTACTGGGTTTTTTCCCGTTCAATTTTTTACCCGCACGACTGTTTTTAGGAAATTCAGGTAGTTATTTTTTGGGGGGAGTATTGTTCTGTACATTTTTAGTATTATTTGTTGGGTACAATATAAGTATTCCCGAACTACTGTTAATAACTTTTTTATTTTTAGGCGAAGCAACCTTTGTTTTAAGTTTGCGTTTTTTCCAAGGAAAAAAGGTTCAAGAAGCCCATAAAACCCACATATACCAATTGTTGGCTCAAAGGCTTCAAGATTACTTTATTAGCAAAAAAAATACGCGTTTACCCAAAGCCAGAATGCTTGCTCACGCAAGTGTGGTGTTTTTGTATTTTTTATTAAACAGTTTCATTGTTGTGCCTTTAATTTTACAAGAAACAATTTCTATAGAGTGGGTGAGTGGACTATTGATATGCCAATTTTTTGTATTGCTAAATGTGTATTTTGCATTGAAAAGGAATTACAAAATAAAACAGTATTGATTTTTGTAATTTTTTTGATACAATCTGAATATTAAAATATTCTTAAGGAATCAGTAAACTTAAAATTATTAACCAACTAACTTTTATTTAATAATACACACCAAACTTACTATGAAATTTTTGAAAAAAACCCTTCTTTCTTTTTTACTCTTATCCGCCTTAACGGCAAATGCATCACAGGTAGCTGTTAGAAATGCAGCTGATGGTGTAGATAATGGAAATTTTGTTACAATTACCAATGAAATACAAAATGAAGATATAGTGAATGACGCCGTTACGGAAACAAAAATTGCAAACAACGCCGTTACAGGCGCTAAAATTGCAGACAACACCATTACAACCATTAATCTTGCAAACAACGCCGTTACAAACGCTAAAATTTTAGGCGGTGCCGTTACAACCGCTAAAATTGCAAACGACGCCGTTACAAATGCTAAAATTGCAGACGACGCTGTTGTAGAAGCAAAAATTATGAACGAGGCCGTTACAACCGATAAGATTGCAAACAACGCCGTTACAAACGCTAAAATTTTAGGCGGTGCCGTTACAACCGCTAAAATTGCAAACGACGCCGTTACAAATGCTAAAATTGCAGACGACGCTGTTGTAGAAGCAAAAATTATGAACGAGGCCGTTACAACCGATAAGATTGCAAACAACGCCGTTACAAATAACAAGATGGCGAATAATAGTGTTCATGGTGGGAACATTGTAGACAGCAGCGTCTCAAATGCTGATTTAACAACCAGCGCCGTTACAGAAGCAAAAATTGCAAACAACGCCGTTACAAACACTAAAATTGCAAACAACGCCGTTACAAACACTAAAATTGCAACCAGCGCCGTTACAAACACTAAAATTGCAAACGACGCCGTTACAGAAGCAAAAATTGCAAACAACGCCGTTACAGCCAACAAGATTGCAGACGGCGCCATTACAGCCAACAAGATTGCAGACGGCGCCATTGATTCGATCTATAAATTTGGTTCTAAGGTTATTATAAATGCACATCTGGGGAACATTAGCGTAGATACTCGTACTTTAGTAAACGAAGCCGTTACAACCGATAAGATTGCAAACAACGCCATTACAGCGGCTAAATTTGCAGATCGTAGCATTACGGGTAATAAAATAGCTATAGGAACTATTGGGGGTGCTCAAATAGCTAATTCTAGTATTCATACTATAAATATAGGTAACGGTATGGTTACAGCAGCTAAAATTGCAAACAACAGCATTACAGGTAATAAGATTGCAACCGGTACCATCGCAGAAGCAAAAATTGCAAACGACGCCGTTACAACCGATAAGATTGCAAATGGCGCCATTACAGGTAGTAAAATTGGAGTAGACACCATTACATACGTTAATCTTGCAAACAACTCCGTTACAGATAACAAGATTGCAGACAACGCCGTTACAGCGGATAAGATTTCAACCAACGCCGTTACATCGGATAAGATTGCTAATGGTACAATATTGTTAGAGGATTTAGCCTTTGATCCTAGCTCTTTATCCAATGGCATGACATTGGATGAATTCTCTCAAAAAATAGACACCGATATTTTAAGACTTGATAAAGATATAAACAATCTGAAAGGTGGTATTGCAATGGCAATGGCTATGTCTGGAGGCAGCACCGTACCTGGTAAGAAATTTTCTATAAGCTTGAATCGAGCCAACTATGATGGTGAATCCGCTTTATCCATACAGGGTTCTATAAAATTATCCGATACCATGATTTTTTCTGGCGCATTTTCTAAATCTGGTGATGAGAAAGCAAGTAGATTTGGTATTTCGTTCGGTTTCTAACATTTTTTTCAATGTTTAGTACTTAAAAAAGGGGCAATACATTGCCCCTTTTTTATGTTCTTAAATTTATGAATATCCAATTTTTATACTGTTAATTTCTTTTAAAAC